>VYXH01008807.1:83073-194543 GCA_013397275.1 Burhinus bistriatus
TCAAAGAATGGTCGTGGTGGTGAATGCAGTTAAACCCAGTTGGCAGGTGGTCACACGTGGTGTTCCCCAGGGCTCAGTACTGGGACCAGTTCTGTTTAATATCTTTATCAGTGATCTCGACAAAGGGATTTGAGTGCACCCTCAGTAAGTTTGCAGATGACATCAAGTTAGGCGGGAGTGTTCATCTGCTTGAGGGTAGGAAGGCTCTACAGGGGGATCTGGACAGGCTGGATCGATGAGCTGAGGCCAACAGTATGAAGTTCAACAAGGCCAAATGCCGGGTCCTGCACTTGGGTCACAACAACTTCATGCAGCACTACAGGCTTGGGGAAGAGTGGCTGGAAAGCTGCCTAGCAGAAAAGGACTTGAGCGTATTGGTCAACAGACAGCTGAATATAAGCCAGCAGTGTGCCCAGGTGGCCAAGAAGGCAAATAGCATCCTGGTGTGTATCAGAAATAGTGTGGCCAGCAGGACTAGGGAAGCGATCATCCCCCTGTACTGGTGAGGCCCCACCTCGAATACTGTGTTCAGATTTGGGCCTCTCGCTACAACAAAGACATTGAGCCCACATCCAACCAAAATGATTCTATGATTCTAAGTATCTATACCTTTATGTAGATAAACCCACTGATGAGACTGTAATGATTCTGATAAACAGAAGAGGATTTGACCCTATGTAGTATGGCATGTTATTAGAAATAAGAAGCGAGACAATCATCTTCATCGCCACTGTTTGGCAAACAGGTTCAGGATGTCTTATACCTGTTTCATCTCACTGTTACTGTACAATAGCTTTGTCTGCTTAGGGTAATAATTTACAATGCTATTAAAAATGCAAACTATTAAGTGTTGGGAAAGAAATATTTCAATAGCAAAACAAGAAAGCAAACTATTTTTATTTCAAAATAACTTAAAAGGCTCTGTTTTCTGAAGTAAGCTGATACTTAGGGTTGTCCAGAGAAACAGTATCTAGCAACTGTGAAATTATTTCTTGTTCTTATGACATGTTTTTGGTAATTTTTTGAGCTAGAAAATGTACCATAGTGTCTCGATACATGTTAGAAACAAGTACCTGGTTGCCACTGGTATCTGAACTCCTGTATGCCAGCTCTTCATCTAAGCAAGGAAGCCAAATCTGGTAAAACTTTGGACCAGTCTGCAGGAACGGCTGGGGATCAGGGTGTCACTGAAACGTGCTCTGAGACAGCCTCACCATGGCCACCTGAGGCACGGAGTCTGCATCAAGGAAACCTTGAGTGCCACCCCATGGATGGCAGCCAGGCAGCCTGACAGAAAGATGAAGCTTTCTAATACAATTGCAAGCAGTTTTCTGCTTTTGTTTCACCACTTATATCTTTTATAAATTGGTTCTGCACACTAAAAACACATGATATGCCTTTGCTCTGCAGTGGAGCCTGCAGGGCACCCAACAGGTAAAACAGTGGGTCCTCATTTGAACTTCACAGATAATTTTTTCCTTTCTTGGATGGAGGGTGTAGGAGTCTATAGGTAATCAACCTTTGGACTTTTCATTTCTCACAACTCTACTGTTGAACTGAATAAAACAAGTGAAAGACATTAGTGTTACTCATCACCTTAGAAAGGACGGATCTCCAAGGTAGCTGCCACCAATAAATAACATCTGCCACTACTTTTACCTTTTTAGCCCAACATATAACCCACAACACACTTCCACCAGTGTTCCAACATGTCACTGCTCTTTCTGATTTGCGTCTTTTGCTAAGGGCCGTATTATGACAATCCTGTCACCCTCTACCAACATCCTTATCTTGCCCATTTCCTAAGTGGGCAATTCTTACAATCATTTGTAAGAGACAAAAATCAGCAGCAAAAGAACTCATTCCCTCTTTCCATTGTCTTTCTTGCAAATGTGGGAGGAATTTTTCTTATTCTGATACCTCCCCACACACACACACACCAAAAGCTTAATTAAGAATGACTCTGACTCACAAGCAGCGCTATTAAAGAAACTCTCCCACCTATGTCTTTCAACATTAAATATATTATTACTGATTTCCATTCAGAGAACAGTAATAGATTATATTATGTAAATCCTGAAGTACTTATATGATTCATTATCAGCGTAATACTTTAAAATCCCAATTTAGCAAAGCATTTCTGGATATGGCTATATGAAAACCATGGATTTCAATGGTAATCTTCCAATATTTAAACGCACTACTTACCTGTCCTGCTAGATGTTAATTCTACGCATCTATTGCACCGTAAAAATGGAAATGTGCTAAACAGTATGTTCTTCTCCCTGCCAGGCTTATCGGCACAGCATCATGAGGTACTTGCAAATGGTGAGTCTGCATATTGTCAGTAGAGCCTGAATGTGTTATAGGGGTTTTTACTAGGGGGAACTGGTACATGACAGGGACAGGGGGGGATGACCACCCTCACGACCTATCACTGGCAGAAGTATTTCTCAAGCGATGAGATTAAATAAGAGAAGTTTTAATGCTTATGATTTGCTTTTGGATTTCAATACACAGGTTTACTGTCCAAACTCTACATAACAATAAAAAACCAGAGTAATAAGGTGAGACCACAGTTTTAACTCATGCTACTTTTGTAGAAGGAATTTGGGGCCTACCATGTATTTGCTACCAGCTCCATCGTGAGCTCTGATTTGTAATATTAGATTCCTACTTATAAATGTACTGCTGATTTTTCCTTTTGCAGGTCTTCAAGCAAAAGAACAGCAAAGGGATCTCTCTGCTGCTTCTTATGACTCCCAGCAAAGTTTTGCAGCATTTGAGGTTTTGCATGGTGTGCTAGCTGAAACACATAATTACATGAAAACCCTCACTCTTGTTAAACAAAGCAACACATATCTAGCCCTCAGGTTATGGAGAAAAGCTTGAAAAAAATGTAACATGAATGCCTCTAAAGACTGAAAAGCAAAAAAAAAGTCCTAGTGGAGGATACCCTCTCAACTTTACTATGGAAAATCTTACTTGTCTCTATACACTGGATACATTACTTCAAATCAGTATGGGGTTTGTGTGGCAAGGTTTCGGTAGCGGGGGGCTACAGGGGTGGCTTCTGTGAGAAGCTGCTAGAAGCTTCCCCTGTGTGTCCGATAGAGCCAATGCCAGCCGCCTCCAAGATGGCCCCACCACTGGCCAAGGCCGAGCCCATCAGCAACGGTGGTAGTGCCTCTGGGTAGCATCTTTTAAGAACGGGGGAAAAAAACCTGTGGCAGAAGAGCAGCTGGAGAGAGGAGTGAGAACACGTGAGAGAGACAACTCTGCAGACATCAAGGTCAGTAAAGGAGGGGGAGGAGGTGCTCCAAGCACCAGAGCAGAGATACCTCTGCAGTCCGTGGTGAAGACCATGGTGAGGCATGTTGTCCCCTGCAGCCCATGGAGTTCCATGGTGGAGCAGATATTCACCTGCAGCCCATGGAGGACCTCACGCTGGAGCAGGTGGCTGCCTGAAGGAGGCTGTGACCCCATGGGAAGCCCACACTGGAGCAGGCTCCTGGCAGGACTTGTCGACCCATGGAGAGAGGAGCCCACACTGGAGCAGGTTTGCTAGCAGGACTTATGACTCCATGGGGCACCCATGCTGGAGCGGTCTGTTCCTGAAGGACTGCACCCTGTGGAAGGGACCCATGCTGAAGCAGTTTGTGAAGAGCTGCAGCCCATGGGAAGTACCCACTTTGGAGAAGTTCATGGAGAACTGCCTCCTGTGGGAGGGACCCTGTGTTGGAGCAGGGGAAGAGTGTGAGGAGTCCTCCCTCTGTAGAGGAAGGAGCAGCAAAAACAACGTGTGATGAACTGACCACAACCCCAATCGCCTATCCCTAGTCTGATTTGATTGGCAGTAAATTAAATTAACTTCCCCAAGTTGAGTCTGTTTTGCCCATGACAGTAATTGCTGAGTGATCTCCCTGTCCTTACCTCAACCCACGAGCCTTTTGTCATATTTTTCTCCGCCTGTCCAGCTGAGGAGGGGGAGTGATAAAGCAGCTTGGTGGGCACCTGGCATCCAGCCAGGGCCAACCCACCACAGTTGGTCAAACTTTGTGTCTTGCTGTGTAAGACACACACACAGGTAGAAGACAAGACTCTGTGTTTGAAACAAGCTACAAAAACTTAACTTGTTCTCAACTTTTGCTGCCTTCCTGATATTCCAAACTTCCTACCTCCAGTGTTCACATATTTTAGTCCCAATTCTCCAACCTTTGGTAAGACAGGCGTATCAGTGTCTTTCACAGTTCCAGTGATTTGGTGAGCATGTGGCTCTAGCTTTCACATAAAATTAAAAGTGCTTCTGGCTTATGAAAAGATGTTTAACTGGACACCTGATTTCCAACCAAGTCAGAATTTCAGGGAAATCAACTGCTTGAAGCAATCTAACAGGACCTGAGCCATTTTTCCTGACCTATGGCAGATTAAGTCTCTAATAAAAGGTATACTCACAGAGGAAATGAATTGGCAAACAGCCTTTGAGGAGGCAACAGATGTGTTGATTGAGATATATTTTGTTTTTCATAGTTCTCTAAAATTGATGTAATATTCAAGAACGCTTAAAAACTTACTGATGGAAGCAGCTGGCAAGTGGGAAGGGTGGGATGTTGGATGATGAGGTGCCTTACTGTGGGAATTGAGGGGAGAAAAAAGAAAAAAAGACCAAAAATGGAATCAGACGGAGTTTTAATCCTCTCACTTTGGAGAAAGAAACTCAGAGAAAAACAGGACGTGAAAGAAAAGGGAGGGAGGCATGAAAGTGAACCTAGGGCTGATGAAAGAGAACACGTGAGAGAAACCCGCCTTTTCCTCCCTGTAGGACAAACTGTGAGCAATGTGGCTCACCTCAGTCAGTGGCCCAAACTCCAAGGTCAATCCGAGTTTAGAATTATTGCTAATGAGTAAATTAATTTCCTTTCTACCCATTTGCTGTAAAGAAAAGTTAACTCTCCCTATTACAGAAAACTCATCCATAAGAACTAGCAGATGTGTATATATATGTACAAAGAGTTCACAAAATCATCAGAATTGGAAGGGACCTCTGGAGATCATCTAGTCCAAACCCCCTGCCAGAGCAGGGTCACCTAGAGCAGGTTGCACAGGATAGTGTCCAGGCAGGTTTGGAATGTCTCCAGAGTTGGAGACTCCACCACTTCTCTGGGCAGCCTGTTCCAGTGCTCTGCCACCCTCAAAGCAAAGAAGTTCCTCCTCATGTTTAGATGGAACTTCCTAGGTTCAAGTTTGTGCCCATTTCCTCTTGTCCTATCACTGGGCACCACTGCAAAAAGACTGGTGCCATCCTCCTGGCACCCTCCCTTTAAGTATTTGTAAGCATTGATGAGATCCCCCTCAGTCTTCTCTTCTCCAAGCTAAAAAGACCCAAGTCCCTCAGCCTTTCCTCATGAGAAAGACGTTCCAGTCCCCTAATCATCTTCATAGCCCTCTGCTGTACCCTCTCCAGCAGTTCCCTGTTCTTCTTGAATTGGGGAGCCTAGAACTGGACACAGCACTCCAGGTGCAGCCTCACCAGGGCAGAGCAGAGGGGGAGGATTAACCTCCCTCAACCTGCTTGCCACACCTCTCTTGATNGCCAGTTTTCAATCCACCCCACTCTCCATTCATCCAACCCACACTTCCTAAGCTTGTCCAGGAGGATGATGTGGGAGACAGGGTCAAAAGCCTTGCTGAAGTCAAGGTAGACAACATCCACTGCCCTCCCCTCATCTATCCATCCAGTCATGCCATCGGAGGAGGCTATCAGATTAGTCAGACATGACTCCCCCTTGGTGAATCCATGTTGGCTACTTCTGATAACCTTTTCCTCCAGATGCTTTGAGATGACGCCCAGAACGAGCTGTTCCATCACCTTTCCAGGGATGGAGGTGAGGCTGACTGGCCTGTAGTTTCCCGGGTCTTCCTTCTTGCCCTTTTTGAAGACTGGAGTGACATTGGCTTTTCTCCAGTTCTCAGGAACCTTGCCTGTTAGCTACAGAAAAGCACTCAAGAGCTGTATTTTTTCCACAGGGATCTAGACACCTGTCTTGCACTGTTCTAAAAGACTGGATATTCTCATACCTAAAGAAAGTATGTTAGACTTGCTAAGTTTTTCCTGAAGATACTGAGCCAAGGAAGTTCACCAAAACAATAAATTCCAAACAACAGCAGCTGCTTTGGGCACACTATTGTTTTCTTCAGATATGTGACAGTTAAATTTAATTCAAACTATGTTTATGCAGAACAGGTCCAAAAAGCCAACTGAACAAGTTAAGACAGTTACATATTGTATTCTATTACATTACTCTCAACTAATTGATTTTTTTTCTCCTTCAGCAAATCACCTTTTATTACTTCCTAAGACTAAAAACAGTTCAGTACTAACAAATCCCCACATTCACTGAAGGCTTACTTTCAAAATACACATGAAGACTCTGTAGAAGAATAAATCAATGAGGGTTGGAGAAAACCTGCTTCTAACATTTCTTAAAACTGTAAGTCTTCAAAGAAAAATATTTGTTAAACTCTGGGCTGTGCATCTGTATACTGTAGGTGAAAAAGAAAATGGAACTCAAAAAAAAAATACTAAATTTTTTTCTTCTCTTCTTCAGCACAAAGATCAAATGAAATGCTACTTCAAGGTCCAAACAACTTTCTCACTATTTAGTCCAGGAACTAAATCAGACAATGAAAACAGAGACAAAACAATTCTTGGAATGATTGCTAATTTAATTTTTCTCTTATTATTCCAGTGCTCTAACTGTTTTCCATTCAGCACTGACTCTGCCTTCACACCAGCGGTACTACCTTTGGATATTCTAAGGTGTCAGGTAAGTTCTCCTGCCACTGATAGCACAAAACTCATCTGGAAACCTGTGCACAGCACAAGGAGGATGGGGTCAAAGCAAAATCTGTGGAGAGCCAAGGGAATGACAAGGAGACTGCCTAAAGCACAAAGGATGGCTATTCGTACATTTTAATGCTCTATATGCATAGTCACATGAGGATAAGATCTATCCTTTGTTACAGCCCTACAGTTACGCCAGAGAACAGAGAGACATATATAAAGCAGAATTTGGCTCAGTTTACTTTCAGTAGAGATAAAAAAAACCACATTGATTGCCTATCTCCAAACTGTAAGGATACAAAATGTTCTAGCAATTGTAAAATACTAACCTCTGAAACTTCATTCCATTTATTGTTCTGTTTTTTTAACATGTCAAGAGATAGCAGACACTTTAAAAAAGCTTTCCTTAAAAAAATTCAAGTCACAGCCCATGATCTCAAACACTTTCTGTCCTCTTTGGTTTCCCAAGCACCTCTGCTCATATTCAAACACTACATAATTCATTTTAACTTAGCCTTATCAGGTTGCTGAATAAGGATGTGAAAGTCAGCTGGCTGTAAGTTAAAAAAAATATATTCAGTGCCTCCTTATTGCTGCTGTCACTGATTTAGCTGTTCCCATGGTAAACTTAAATACCACCACAGGAAGCTGTATCACCTATCAATTCACAAGTTGGGAAGTGTGGTGTATGGAGATTTGATTTAACAGATCCCAGAACTGTCTGGTTGAAGGATGTGGCAGTTGAAAGCTGGAGGCTGGATTTCTTTCTTCCTCCCCCCAGCTCCCCCCTTTTTTTTTAAACTTGTATAATCTCAAGAAAACTAAGACATATGGCAGCGTTTCCAAGTTGGTTCCAAAGAGATTTTTATTTCCCACTTACTTTCTCTAAGTGTGAATTACCTAAGAAGGTGTCAGAAGTTCCTCAAAAAAATCCTTTTAACACTGGTTGTCTTTAGAAAAAGGACTTCTAGAAAAAAGCTCCCACTTTGTGGTTTGTTTTTTTTTTTTTTAAAAATGATTTTGACAGCTCTATAGCCGGAGCCTCTGACTTCACTACCCATATGACACATCACAGCACTCATGAATTAGTTTTTTACAATTGTTGCAATTCAGGAAAAAAATGAAGCTTCCTTGTTAATAATGAGACAAAAAACGCCCCAATAAGGAGATGATCCCCCAGATGAGAAAGAAACTTTACCATCAGAAATTGCATAGGTAAGAGCTAATGCCTCCTTCTTCCTTCAGTAAACATCTATCAAACCCCAAATATATTCTTACATGTTGAAAAGACTTCTCTGAACTTTTCTTTAATAAAACATTACCTTTGCCAGTAGCATACCAGTAGCCAAATAAAAATATGTAATGCATTTTGAGAAATAGAAATAAAGGTGGAAAAAATTAAAATTTTTAAGGTAATTTAGGCTAAATAAAGCCATGTTTATAGTCTGCCTTTTTCTTTATTTCACACCCAAAAAACAGTAAACAAAAGATTTTAATAACAAAAAAGAAAAAAAAAAAACACTTTAAGATTGTTTTTAACAAGTATAAAAGAAAGGCAAGAAAACAGAAACACAGCATTTCAAGATTCAAGTACTCCAAAAATCTCTTACAGTAAAACTGACTCTTCACTACTTGTTCCTGGAGTTGTTACAAAGCCCTCAGTAACACCCCATTCAATACATGAAACCAGAGCTTTCTTTCGGTGTACTTGGAAAACTCACTGAATCTGAAAACCTAATATGACACAGTGAATCCAAAACAGTCAATTGTGAGTACTGATTTTGTGATCCTCCATTTTTGAGGCCACCATAACAAGCTTACATTAGAAAGTACAGATTTCATAAGATACAGTGAAACTGTCTGAACTCAGCTACATTAAATGTGTTTTAAATCCTATATTCAAAAGCAGAGGTATTCAGAATAGCCGCCCATATTTAGGAACTTGGACCACCATGTCCTCATTGCAGAATCAGTTTGCTTACTCTCCTACATGCAAGAATATCATCTTAGTACACACAATATCCCTCGTTTCATGATGGGAAAAAAGTCACAGAAATGAGCCAAGAAAATTAGATGTAGCTAAGCAATTTTCAGTCAGCCCACACAGAACATCAGGGGGAAGAAAGCATTCCTCTGAGCAAGCATTAGCGCTATTATTAGCAGCATCTAAACTTATTTAAAATAATTATTCCAGTATCTATTCCAGCAAGCAATACAAATTATACTTGTCCCTTAGATAGAAAGACAGATACAAAATCATGAATATGATCCTCCCCTCGCATTGTATTTACCTTTACCAGAAGCAAGGAAAACAGGATAGAAAGCCTTCCTGGAAACTAAGGCAAAAATAAATCTTAGTTTAAGAGAGGCCATTTTAAACATTATGATTATTGTGCCAGAGGTGTGGGTTTGATGAAAATGGATTGTAGGGGATTTAGAAAGATGTAGAAAGCTGCATCACAAATTAGAAGTAGTAAGATCTCACTCAGTTTCACATTTGTCCCATTTAATACACAGAGATCAACAAATCATTGTTGTCCGCCATCAGCAATGAAAGAGGTGTGCGGCTCTACCATCACACCAGAAGCACTTTGAATCACGCTTTCCAGAACCATCAAAATAAATTGACCTGGGCATTTGGAAATTTTTAAACTAATGGGGCAATCATGAAATGCAAGAAGCATGTGGCTTCAGACCAGTAAAAATCTCTAGGTTTATTTATATCACATTTTTCCCTTCCTTTCATTCCCACAATGTGTAACTTCACGCTGACATTTCAGAACATCACCTCTCTGGTCAGAAATGCAATATGAGGATGAATTCCTGCTAATAGCTACTGAAATACTACCGAGAAGTTATCTTTTTTAACATGGTGTTACACCACTGGTCCCAAGATAGGAACAATTTCAGCCTACCACTCATGTATTTAAGGAGTGCTACCTCTAAAACAACTATTCCCCCCTCAGACAGAAATTGCGTACATGCTAAAATATAATGGTCTTGGTCCAGGACCAACTCTGATAAACTGCCAGGAGTTTTGAATTATATCATCATAAAGTCATGCAAAAAAGAATCTGTCTCTGCACATATAAAATAAAGTAATGATTCTCAGAATAACAGTTCTTTGGAACAGGTTTTTAACGTGCTTTATAGCTTACTCATAACAAAATTAAAGCAAAAACCTCTCAGCAAGTGTGATACTTCTTTAAGAAAATAAAATAGAAATTTTCCTCCTATATAAAATGAAATAACAGGTTATATTGGACTATGTTAATAATAACTCGCTAATTTTTAAAATTTATTTATCTATTTATTTACATGCAACGGTGTTATTTCTTTCACTTAACTCTAACTCCTGAAGAACGGCATTTCCTTTATGATCATTTTTTTCTTCTAATACTGTCAAACACTGATTCTCCCTTTCCCTCCGCCCCTGGGTTTCAGAGGAATAACAGCTGGAACTGACATGGCTGGTTTTGTCTACTGTATGACATCTTTCAAAGATTTTTGTATTCATCATCTATGCACTGATCACAGCCACTCTGCCAGCTCTAACTTTGGGAGTATAGTCCAGTAATGAAATGAATCTGTGATAGGTAAAATTATGAAAAAGCTATATAAATAAAATATTTTATACTAATGTTATTTCTGATTTCAGAATAACATATAAGTAAGGCTGGTAACATCAAAACAAACAATTACTAAGGAAGAATAAGCCAATGATTTCTCTTAATAAATCCATATATAAAAGCCAATCAACTCATCTAGAAGTTATCCTGTGCATATATTCATATACCACAAACACATGAAAAAAAATATTTAGAGTACACAGCCCTGCCCTCACATCCTACTTGCCTTCATAACCAGCCTAACTTAGTTAGTACAAAAACAGCAGCGAGTGCGTGTGACTGTCAGTAGTAGTCACAGTATCTCTGAAACAGTGGGGGTTTTTCCACTACGTTTCAAAGGGCTTTACTCAAGAGGCACAACGACATGCCTGAGGCCACCTAGAAAACCTGTGGCAGATGACCTGTGCATGGTGCCTTCACAGTCTTCACCCAGGATTTTCTTCCCATCATTTCTAAGCACCTAGAGACTGACATGGTGCTTACGACTACTATCAAATAATTGCTTCCTTGAATCCTCCTGCTTGATCACTAAATAAGGACATTTTGTTTTCCTGTGATTTTTTCCCCATAGCATGAAAAATACAAATGGCATTAGCCCATGCTCAGTAGCTTTAAGTTTATATCTCTGTTTCTGAACTGTATTTTAACTCTGCACCATGTTACAACTATTTTTACACATTCAACCACCTCCCAAGTTGGGCAGAAACTGGTAATCAAAAATCAGTTGCAGATAAAAGCCAATGGAAAACTTAGAAACACCTGTGACACCTAAACCAGAGCAAACAATACCTACCAAGTGCTTTTAGCTATATCATATATATATATATAGCATAGCTGTGTTTTTCAAAGGGAAACTAGTATCACAATGCGTTTAGCTAAATAAAAAGACAATGGGATCCACATATGTCACTGTTTTGCTCATAAGAAAATTATACATGTACTAAATATACTATAAAATTAGGCATCTTAACAAGTTTGTAATCACCATCTCTCTGGTCACCTAACTTAATCCTGTATCCTCTTTGCCCGTCTTTTGTGATTCTGACCAAACACTCGTGACAATTAGCTGTCCTTTGTGCTTGGATGCAAAATGATATAAAATTTATCAAAAAGACCTGTCCTATGTATTTACAAGGCATAACAATGTTGGGGTTTTTTTCTATAAAACGATTTTTATTTGAAGATCACCATCAACCCAAAACATAATTAAATGTCAAGTGAAAATTACCGTCTCTGTCTTACACGCCGTTTTCATGAACCACAGGGTAATTCAGGCTGGAAGGCGCATCTGAAGGTCTATGGTCCAAACCTTGCCCCAAGCAGCTCCATCTAAGGCAGCCTGCTCTGGGCCTTGTCCAGTCAAAATCCAAGTATATCCAAGGTCCACATCCATTCTCCACAATTATTTTCCATGGAGCTTCTGTTGGCTTACTTAATTTTAGCTACACAGACTATCAGTGACAAAGCCAGGACTATACCCCCAAAAATCTGAGTTTAGAGCACTTGATCCAATGATCAGACTACATTTCCTCCCCAATTTAAACTATAAGAACTCATTTACTGTCGTGTAATCTGTAATACAGATGTCTACGTGCAAGATGAAGTGTCGTAGGTAGCATCTTCTTTTTATATCATGGAAAGGTCATTTAGAAAAACACAAATAAAAAAGCAGAAGCTAGAGCAAGACCAGTAAAAGAAGCAGGCGATATTACATAATAATTAAAATGCTTAACACACAAAATAAGTTAATGCAGGAAACAGAAAAAAACCCCAACTTACTACTGCTTAAAGCTAGGACTGATACCCAAAATTTTTTGATATCACTTAACTTGAGGATGACCGCTATGATCTTCTAAATACCTGTTTTCTTAGCACCGCAGCATCCTAAAAATTGAGCCATATTCAATAAAATATTATACAATGTCTTTTACGGAGTATATTACTATGGAGTCTAGATTAAAAGTAGAAGCCTATTTATAAAAACCTATTTATGAAAGTTATGATTTCATGAACACTGACTTGGCCATGACTGCCCCCTTCTTTTTTTTTTTTTTTTCCCCTCTCCTTTTTTCTTATTTAGGGCTAAGAAAATAGTGCATATAAAAGCTGGCAAATTTTTTTTATATAATTTACAATGTAGTATGTAGGCAGGCAGGCAGATAGATCAAATCAACTTTTAAAATTTAGTGTGTATGGTTTACTGTGAAAGGAGATACTTTTCATGACAGACAAGAGTTCAGGATTTTCTGTTTTATTTTTGGTTATCACATCTTTCTAACAGATCATGATTCATTCACTAGTCTTCAAGGAAGATCAGTGCACATGAATATTTTTAAGCACAGTGCCTGCACGGTTTTACACTCATTTGCTGCAGTAAGATCAGCTCTCTAATAAAGTCTCAGCATTGCTGCCCATGTAATACGTACAAAGAGCTGTGGAGAGCCCTACAGCGCAAGGTGGACTCAAGTTCTGCAGAAACCAACCTGCAAAGCAGCACACAGTATAGGGGTTTCTCCAGACCAGACTGAATTTGTGTTCCTAAATGGAGTCTTCAGCACAGGATGTGGATGTTTCATGCACTGAAGTAAAATTTTAGAAAGACAGGCTAAATGTTTTTAGTTAACATACACATTATGTAGCATGCTTTTATGGGCACATATAGGTATGTACACTGTCAAATCTGATGTCAGAAAGGATGTAAGACAGTTCTCCTGTGCCATCCTCTTCCTGTGAAATTTATAATCACATCTGACTAGTGAAATATAGAGGATTGTAGAAGAAAGCAAATTTACCAGCATAGAGGCTCTCTCTTATAAACTTTACTAATGTAAATTCTATTTTGCAAGTGTGATATCCCTTTCACTACCACGTTTTACCTATTTTATCAAACACAGGCATAATTTTCAGGCCTCTTGTACAAAACCACGACCAAGTATCTTAAGACTTAGCAACAAGTAGAAGTGGTTTGTTTTTCCTGCTGTGGAAAACGTATTCCTGTTCATGCCAGAGTTTTTCAAGACTACTTCAGTTTAGTGATGGTCCACAAACCAGTACTTTGCTTCCAGTTGTTGCTGAATTACTAAGAATTGGAAGTAACATTTAGAAATTTTAAGTAAGGAACTTCTGAGAAAGGGGAATTCCTAGGAAACTTAGCCTCTCTAAAAAGTAAAACAATATGTTAACATTTAAAATCATAAAACATAAAGAAACAAGTCAATTATTAAAGGAGGAAGACTAGAAGAGCTATAAAAATCCTGGGCATTTGAAAACAAGAGGATTCATAATCAAGGCAAACCAACCTTTGAACACGGCAGTTCAAACATCCCATCCCTCCAGGCTCCAAGCTGAACAAACCTGTCAGTTGTAAGTGTAAACCCTGTACATATCCCATAAATTACAAAAGATCCCTGAAGGCTTTAAGGTATGATCCAACATACAATTAGAAATTTCAGGACCTAACTTTGCCTTATGACAGTAAGCAGCAACCATGACTTATTTTATCATACCCATAAGTTGCACAATGTGTTATTTTTTTAACTAATGCTCCTTGTTTTATGTACCACAAAAATTTTATCCTCAGACACTAACGTAAACTCAGTTATGCTTGGTATGGAAAGCTAACAGAAGCGTTTTTCCAGAAGAACCATTCAAACTAATTTTCAATTATCTAAGTATCAATTACCACAGTTTTTTCTTATTTAATAGGCACAACAACGACATTTCAATTCTTGTTTTTTTCACCTAGTCATAAATAAGTTCCCACACTGCCTTCAAAGAATGCTATAAATTACATGGAGAGACCACCTGACAAAAATTAAACAGAGAACAATTATATATAAAAATACTAAATAAATTTTAAATTAATAGAAGCAGCTTAGTTTCTATTTAAGACACTGGGACATAGTCACATGACAATACAAGCTGTTATTAGTCGCAGTGTTGTGCTGTCACTTGCTTTAATGGGTTTCCTTTGCAGAGTGAATTGAATGTGGAGTTTGCTTCTCAAATACGAACTCCAGAATGAAAAATTATATTACTCTGTTGAAAAAGCTCACACCCACAAAGCATTAATGAGCATATTATTTGTTTCAGGTGACTGCACTACCTTTTTTGTTTAGCAAAACTCAGTTAAAGTTTCTCTAAAGTCTTGCTCCTGAGCAGCTCTATGACCTAGTTTAAAGAAAATGTATAAGGATTATATTTTTGGCTCTTTAAATCAAGGTTTTTTGGCATTTACAAACTTTGCTGAATTGTTTTGGCTGTGGTGCCTTTCCTTATCTGCCCAAGCAATACTCAGCAGTATGGAATTTGCTTCTAGTGCACACTGAAAGTGCTAGCACTTTGCAAAACCCATTATTTCTTTAGCGAAACATCATCTTTCATTGTATTTTACAAAACAATTTTGAAGCCTTCTCACTACATCCACACAATGTCCATCAGCACAGTAGAAATGTACTCAAATGCATCCAAGAAAACCTCCAGAGAGGTGCGTGGGTCTATCAAAACATGACCTAAAAACCACCACATGACAGAGCTCTGTTGATTAATACATGAATATAAGACCTATTGCTTCAAGCACAAAGGAATGAGCACCGAGAACCAACGGCTTAAGGCCGTTTGTCTAGAGAGGTTGACTTACCGAAGGTTTCAAAATCTGCAAAATCAATTAAAAGAGTCAAGTTTTATTATTGAACGTATCCTAACTACATTAACAGTATAAGGCAAATGACTGAGCCACAGAGTTAACGCTCAGTAGAGTTAATAAAAAAAGCGCTAAGCGATTTAATTACACCTTTCAAATCTGCCTGCACACATATACCCCATACTTCAACATTCAAACTTAGTTTCATCCCTTCTACTAAAAATATCTTTTATTACAGAGGAGTAAAAGTAAAAAGCTTATTCAGAACAAAAATTATAATTTCAGACAATGCATGGTGTGAAATGACATGTACCTTCCCATGTTAATGAGTATTTCAGTAGCAGCACGGCTTACGTAATAATCATGGGGTTTATGGCAGCTGGTTATTTTGACAAGAAAACTGAAGGAGCTGTATGAAAATAGCATGGAAAGAAGGAAAGAAAAGCAATAGGTCTGACATGTCAGATACACTTTTACAAAGCATGCCAAATCTGTGCCTTGTTACTTTTCTTGGTTTTCGTGTCGAAGGTCCAATTTTGAATCCCATGAATAGATAAAAAAGTGTATTTGCAGCAAAAAGTTTTAAGGAATCCATCTGCAAACATGTTCCTACAAGTCCCTCTTCCACTGAAATGGAAATTGTTAAATAGGGAGTGGGTATTTTCTTATTTTTTAAACAAACTCTAATTTTTTAATACATTGTACAAATGGGGAAAAAAGAAAAAAGGTTTAATCAGTACAGTTCATCTGTGGTGTTGGAAACTCTAATTTCACTTTTGATTTCAAAATGTAGGGACCACTCCTGTTGTAAGATATCAAAGAAAGAGCTTTATTACTTCTTTTCAACATGAAAAAAAGCTAAAGCAAGAATATGTAATTTACAGTAAATCCCAGCAGATTAAAAGACACAATTTTTCTGAATGTTTTCTTCTAAATATGTATATTGAAGTTTAATCTTTACAAACAGCAAAACCTAAGTTAACAAAGCCTGACCATCAAAAATAAAACAACTCTGATAGTTTATAGTCAGTTTTTATATAAACCACAGTAGTGCATCTTTCTTAAAATGGTCGTTGATTCTAAACAAGATAACCACATGGTGGCAGAAGAATCAATGTCTTGTTCAGAAACTGTATTGCTCTCAGGAAAACATGCAACCTGATGGGTTTGTACTGTGATTTGCTGCTAATAACCACGATGAAAAACGCATTGGTTCAGTATAAATCAACCCTCAGGAATGATAAAAGTACGTATTTTCCCAGAGCATTCTAGCTACTGCAAATTGAATTGCTACTTTATAGATTGAAAGTTTATACAATTGGAAACTGCAATTTATAATAAGATCAGATTATTTTATATCTAATTGTTAATAAAGCTTCAGGAAAAAAACCAAACAAGCTATCATTGTAATGCCACATTCAGCTTAAAAGTTTGGAAGAACTCCCATTTGAAAACACAGTACAAGTAACAGCATTTACTGAAAATCTTATATACACCCATCCATAATTTCTAAGAGTTTCTTTATGACTTTCAAAACAGATCACTAGTTAGATTAATAAATAAGGGCTTCTACTACCAGTCTAGTCTACTTTTCTCTCCTCTGTTTCATGTTATAGCAAGACCCTCCCAGAACAGAACGTGTTTTGCCATGTACAAGCCCAGAAGAGCTTGAGCTCCTCACAGTCACCAGCCAGAGCAGAGCAGGGGCTGAACGAGACAAGGCCAGATGCTGCCCAGCCCCAGCCTGCAGGAGCGGTCCCTGCATGGCTGCTCAAGCAGAGGTCAGCATCAGGCCAGCTAACCGACACTTGCACCTGCACAGCGAAAGAAACTCTTTCCTCTCCTCAACTTGTCCGTATTCCTGACACAAAAGCTGAAAAACAATTAACCTGCTAACCCAAAAGGATGATTCCTGAATGAGCCTGAAAGTTTTACCAGCTCACGGAGCTCAAGTGAAACCGGGCAGAACATGTACTGAAACAAAGCTCCAGTGAATACTGCAAAATTTCTAAAATATGTATTTCATTAATTAAAACAGGTTATTCTGTTTTGCAACCAAAATCAAGAAGCCAACTAAAGGGATCTTGCAACCTTTTTATACAGCTCACTAAATGTAGCTGCTACTATTTATAACTTCAAATAATTACACATAATGCTTTTACCTCAACAGCAATTTCTTTTTTCTTCTCCTCAGCATTTACTGACAAAACTGAAAGTGCCCTCAGCTAGACTGCAGCAAAATAAAAGAATGAACGATGACAGATGTAGACCCCACAATGAATGATGCTGACGATTTCTTGTTATATTCATAGATATTAGTCAAGTCTGTAGCAAAACGATAATCACAAAGATTTTTCGGTTTGCTTTACTGTTTGTGTATAGAGGAAAAAAAGACAGCACGAGGCTCGAGGGGAGTGAATGAAAAGTGTGTTTAAACTGGCATTTTATCTTAGATTAAGTGTGCCTTTTTGAAGCAAGTCTCATGATCATCCCTATCTACCATGCACGCTTTGCTTCACATCACCAAATGCTCTCACACAGCACAATCTGGGCTCTTTTTCAGTAAAACTAAGCCAGACAAGAGCTAGCCCAAAGTAAAACCTTCAAAACATGCATAGTGTGGACACTGGATCCTTAGTACTGGAGTTTTACCTTGCAAGTCCAACCCCATGGTGCTGGACAGTGTGCCAATGCACACGCAGCAGGTTTTGGAACACCTTTCAGATATCTGAAATACAAGCAGCATTGTTTCTATCTAAAATTATTTTAATGCCTTCTCTCCTCTGTATATTTCCATGTGTCTGTCATGGTACATCTCATTATTTGTAGTACATTAAAGCACAAGCGTCCTAAAACTGAAAAAAAAACTTGTGCAAAATATTACTAAAAGTAATATTTAATATATAATATCAGATTTAGTGATTGGAATATCCATACCAGGTTATTGATTTCAGCAAGATTGATGAAAAAAGTAAGCATAAGACCACAGGAAAAATCACTGAAAATAATTTGGGCAATATAATTTCCCTTTCTTTCCCCAAATCACAACTACTACACAATACTCAGGGAGCAAGAAACTAAAATGGGAATCTGTAGTAAATACATTTGGAGAGGATGTTTGCATCATCAGTGTCTGAGTGACAAAATGTTCATATTGGCAAATGGCACTTAAGCTAGGTTCTGAGACATGCAGTTAAACAGAATGTTAATGTTTTTCTTCTTGTGATTTTCTTTCAAGAGAAATAAAATTTGAAAAAAGAAATACACAACATCTAAAACATAAATTAAACATGACTAAAATAAAATAAATGGAAAACATTTATATTAAATAGTTTTTCAGCTCTGCTCAGCAGACATAGCCATATTAGAACGTATTAATCACCAACTTCCCACTGTACATGATTAATTTGTTTGACTGGTGTCACTTATAAGGACAGAAGCTTGACTGTAAGAATTTTATTTTTTAAAAATTGATTTTTGTTGCATTTGCAACAAAAGTTTGAATTAAACTACCCTTATGCAAAATTTCTTCCCTTACTAGAGTATACAAAGAAACATAACACTTCAGCTGCTCTTTAGCTTTATTAACTCTCACAATGGTATTTGCGTGTACATCTACACTGCATCCAGGACTGAGGTGGCACTGCACCCCAACCATGCACATGCATTCATAATTTAGCCTGGAAAAGACCTTACAAGGTCATCTGGCTGGGAGCCCATTCAAAGCAGGACTGACCTCAATGTTGGTCAGAGCGGATAGCACTCATCTGCGTAGACTCTCTGTTTCTTGCTTGTGCCTTACAACATATATTTGAATAATTACAAGGTCTCAGATTTCTCTATCCACATTACTAGAATAACAATAATGCATCATTTGTAACTTGTGAAATATTTTACTAATGCTTATACGTCCCTTTGAAACCTCAAAACTAATATAAAAGCATAAAAGTATATGAACAGAGGAAAACATAAAACTTTAATTTGAAAAAGGTACTTGAAGAAGCATTTAGATATTCAGGTGTATTCTCTGAAACAGTTAGGGAAAAAGAAAAGTTATCTTAGATCTAAATTCCATGAAATCACATGGCTAGAAAGCTAACTGCTGAACAGCAGCAATCCAAGCAACACTAATACTGGTCACAGAGAGCTATTTCCTATTCAAATTATGAGAAAAAAAAAAAATCACTGAGGTTCTTGTTACAAAGGCATTTTAGACTGTCGTAAATCCACGCTGACAGTGGAAGAAGTGATCCTCTCCCTTGTCAACTCTCCCAGAGCGTCACCTCTAGCTCTTGCGCTGCTGTGTGACGGGTTCAGTCAGGGTACCGACATGCTAAAAATCAGCACAAGAATGTCAAAAGAGAGCACAAACTTATGCCAGATTACACTGCATATTTAAACACAGCCTCATTTTAATTTCCGAGAACAACTCAACATTAGACTGTGTGCTATTTTGTTAAATTTATGACTTCAAACAGGAAACATAAGGCTGTACATTCTCAAGACTCTCCAAAAGACACTGCCAATAAATATGCCCATACAAAAAGACATACTGATGTCGGGCTTACTAGGCCCAACATCAAGGACAGTAATATCAGTCTATTAATTAGAGATGCAATTACAGGTACATCAGTTTACACAATGAAATGCTTTTACATTTGCATAGCCTCTTTCATATTGGACTATCATCCGTAACTCTGATGCCCCACTGTCCTCTTCCTCCAACAGAGCCCTGGAAAAGCAAGATTCCTATTGAAGGTTGTGATGTTTGAGCTAATGGTTGGGGTGGCCCTTGCTAAAAAGCAGCAGTTCCCAGATTTGCTTTCCCTACCCTGCAGAGAGAGCAGGAATGCTGCTTTTTCAGATCAGCTCCGTGTATTTTTGCTTTCATTCACCCTTCCTAAAGCAGGAAAACCCTGGCTTGTCACCCTCAGGATAGCAAAATGTATTTTCGCTCATGCTTCTGAGAAGATTTGAGCTAAAGTCAGAGCTAAATCTTATGAAGCCCTCTATCTGCCAGCACTCAGCTCTGAAGCCAAGTAAACCTGATGGTTGCCCTTAAGGCATCCAGGGATAGCTGAAGCACTGCAACCTAAATCCTACACAAAACCAGGACCATTGCTATACAGGACCACATTAGTTATATCTGGCGAGATCTGGTTGGACTAGCATCAGAGTACAGATTTTAAATTTACTTAAACAAATCAAAAGAAAGCAGTCTCAAACTAGAAACTTCATATTATAGTCAGCCTTATGAAACAGCCCTTTCCTGGCATCAGTGCCCAGGCTGTTAAACTGCTGTTTAATAGCAGTATGGGAGAATTGCTTCAATCTGCTTTTGATGATGCTTTTGAAAGTGTTATTTCAGCAGTCCTGAAAGCTGCAACTGTAGCCTTCCTGCCGCAGGTAATTTCTGAAACTCACTGATGAAATTAAGAGACAATCTGTCCTGTAAACTTACAATCAATTAACTTTAACAAAGAAATGACAGTCACAGAAAATAATTTTGCTCTAATTTATTTCCTTATGGCATTCTGACTCTTAGGCATAGATCCAAATCTTGGCACCAATTTGGAAAAAAAAAAAGATGCAAAGCAGGAGTTCCCAGAAAACCTGTATTATTTCAGTGGATTCAAACAACTCAAGATGAAAGGAAAGCTGAATTTGCCGTGCATTATGAACAATTAATGCTTGCTTAAAGGCATAGAGAGAAGAAAAAATTCTATGGTTTGAAGAACGATTTCTACCTATAGACTGCATTGATAGTTGCCATTCAGGAGCTTAATCCTCCTTATCCAAGTGTTAGAAACAACTTCTGCATCCTGTACTAGGGAACTAGCACAGCTTGTTCGTTTGGGCCAGGCTCCTTTTATTTTCCATCTTCCATCCCCTTTTAAAGTTCCCACCCCCCTCCTGCATCACATTCCACACGTCTATCCCAAGACACCAGCCAAAAACAGAGGACAGAGTGCCAACACTCTGAAAGCTTAGATAAAACTGCTGTGCTCCACTAGCTTGTTCTACAAATGGGGCTTCTGCCTCTCTGATCATTCACGCCTGGATTCTTCCCCTTTTGATACACTGAGCAGTCACGGCTCTTTTTGTTCCTCCGTTCACTCCCAACTTCGTATCATTTTTTCACACCACTTCTGGTGCACAGAACAGCATCCCAAACACGGCCCAGATTCCAAGGACCTAAATGCTATTTAAATCCCTAGGCTACTTGGGTCCCAGAGCCGGGGCACCTCTGAAGGCAGAAAGCCAGATGATAGGAAAGACTAGACAAAAGGACGTTGATGAAATGAGGCTGCTTGACTTGAATGTTCTCCCCTTCTCTTGTTCAAAAAATGCTGTACTTCCTATTTATTCCAGGAAACATTTACGATGCAGAACTGAACTGCTCTGTTTACTGCACTCCCCTAGTGCTGTTAGACTGCAAATTGTTTGGGGAAACCAATAATGGAAAAGTTTATTACAATATCCTGCAGACATCTTGCAGAACATCTCCGCTAATATTATCATTGTTTACTTGCCACATTTGCTATTGCAGACTGCTACTGAAGGACAGTATTTTTCTTTGTTTTAAAACGAAGAGACATTTAATTTGGCAATTTCCACCTTTCTGCCATATGACATACCCTATGCCAAGGCATAAATACTAAGTATGACAGGAGACTCCAAAGGGAGCAGTATGGCTGGAACCAGGCTATTCCACCTCTCTCGCTCTCAAGCACAGGGGCAGAGTTATCAGGAACCAAAAATTATCACCTCAACGATGTAGTTGCTTTTCTAATTCACACCCCCACCCTGGTGACACATTCTGATGATTATTCAAAGCCTTCTTTCTGAATAGAAGGGACCACCTAGATAGAAAGAGTAAGCTCTGAACACTGTCACTATCTATCACAAAGGGTTAGCTTGTATTTTTGATATCCTATATCTGAACTAGATTGTGGAGAAGCTAAGGCCCACTGTACTGTCAGTGCAGGAATTGTGCCTTTGCTTTCTCAACACTCCCAAATTCAGATTTTGGATCAAAGCAGACAGGACAGGTGCTGTCAGGAAATCCTTTTGAAACAGGGGAGCAAGATGATGTTAAATTGCTTGCTATGCAATGAGGAGGAAAAAAAAAAAAAAGAATATATTAATTTCTGAATTAAATCCTTAAAGAAGCACTATCCAAATTTCTCAATGTTTTCCCTTTCCTTGGTCTATGTCCACCTGTTTGAGTTTGGCAGTTTCACTCTTGATCTCAGATTGTCCTTTTCTGCTTGATATTTCAGTGATTGCAATTAAACTGAAGTTTATGACTGTTCTAATGCAGCTTCAACTTAAATGACCTCGATGATGTGAAAGCATCTCTGCTTCTATCAGAATTACTGCTAACACCAGCAGAGTTCTCAGAATAGGCTAGTGAAAACAGTGCCCCAGAGCCCTCAATAGAAGTATACCTTTTTTTCCTCTTACCTATTTTAAGGAAGTGACTATTATTTTCATAGGTACTTTGTGAGGGGTGAGGGCATCTCCTGAATAATCAAAATGTGAACTATTTGTGCATTATGGCACCTATCTCTTTGGCCCAAGGAAGCCTATAATGGACAAAAAGTGACAAAAACACAGGAAGACTAACCAGGGTGGGTGGCCCCAAATCTTCTTGTGCCTGAGTGATCTGCCACGGATCTTTGTTTGTTTGTTTATGTCCAGACTAACTGAGAACAGAGATACTGGAAAAGACACATTTTTTCCAAAATGAATTTGCCTAGGTTCCAGTAGCAGTTACAGCAATTGCAGCTGCTCCTTGTCTATGAGTTGGATGAGGCACTCTCTTATTTGTAAATGCTCATAGAATACCTTGAAATAGCTTTCAAATCACTACCAATACACTAAATACAGTTTATGAACTCGCTTTGTATCATGACAAAGAATAGAGGTGAACCCCATTCAGCAAACATACATACAGAACAGCCCACATTATACATTTTAGTTATTCATCCAGCTGCTGATCTAATAGAACAGCTCTGCAAAGCAACACACAGGCTAAATGTCTGCACATGTTCCCTCTTATTTTTACCAGTAAAAGATAGGAGTTGGAATTCATTTCAAAAAAAGATGTGAGGTATTACAAAACAGAAGACATCCACTTTTACATCTTCCATCTCTGAGAGACTGAGTAACCCGCACAGAGCTCTGTACTACCATAACTAGACCATCTTGGTTCCTAAGAGTTCACTGAAAGCTCTTTCAGAAATCTTTCAGAGATATGAGGAGGGCTGGGACTACCCTGGTGAGATGAATTATTTATTCCAAGAAGCAAATATCCTTTACAAGTACCACTCCTCCTCCTTTTCCCACAGCTTGTGCCCACAGAAGCCTAACCTCCTCTTCCAGTGTTTCTCAGTCTTACACCCTACAGTTAAGCCACATTATGCTCACGCACAGAGGTATTGCTGTCAAAAACTCTTTTTAATCAGTATTAGCATTCCTTACTTATCTGTATTTTAAGAGAGCTTAGTGGCTTAGGTTTCATAAGGACTCTCAGAAGAGCTCTCAAACCAACTTTCCCTGCTCCCACCTGGCAAGAAAGTTGTGCTCACTTCAGGCAGATTCAGACACAGCTGTGGGACACACCTGCAGCACCTCCAGAAGGGCCTTGTGGCACTCTGCACACCCATGTACCAGGCACACAATCTGAAGACCACCCAAGGTTCACCAAGGCTTTTACATGCTTAAATCCTTTTGTTTTCAATGGTCTTTGGGTTCCAGGATGCCCTCCGAGCCTAAATTGAAGTGGTTCAGGTGAGTGGCTGCTCTGCGTGTGACTGCAGACAATCACAGGGGTTCTGCCATGCTGCTCATGCCAGAAAGAGTCATCATGGACCACAGTGCTTCCACAGTGACACGCACAACTTACTGCTGCCACCCAGGCCTCCCACAACAGTACCACAAAAGCAGACAGGCAAACTAGTATCTTCTATTCAAACAAAACAAAGTTCAGTTCTTCCTTTACGTACAAAAGGAATTGTTTTGAGATGCTTTCTACAACGCAGGGGCAGAATTAAAGAAGAAAAATAAAAAGGAAGGATGGCTCAATGCTTAACAACCTAACTGGAAAAGGAGGACATAGTAAAAACAAGGATTTTCGTAACAACATGTAAGTATCTATACTTGTCACTATTACTATCTTCCAATTAACTTACTGGTAGTAATAATTTGCACTTCTGTAGCATTTACACTCTATGAAAGTAGTAAGTATTAGGCTGTTTTTGCTAGTGAATGAACCAAGGCTAACCTCAGCTGAAAGCGTGGCCAGACAGTGAGAGAAACAGACACTCAGGTACTAGTCTTTAAAGACGACTTCAGACTACTAATAGGCAACAGGAATTGCCATTAAGCGATATTTAGTTTCTTTGTTCTTGATTTTCTGTAAAGAATAATATTTGCTAGCCTACAGGATCTATGTATAAACATATAATTATTAAGCTTGCCTACAATGACTGCTGTTCATCTATTTTAAAGCGATGTTGTCAATGGCTATTTAATTTGCTACAAACTAAATTCTCAATAGCAAGCACAGTGGCCACAGATGAGGCCAATACTGAAAAAAACCCTTTGCATTTATTTTCTCCTTAAAATCAAAGTCAGAGAGGACCTATGAGAAGAAAAGTTCTTGCAGAGCTTGCCACTGACGGCAGAGGTGGTAGATGCTGACACTCAGCCTGTGTGGGACACCTTTTCTATGCGTAGCACTGGGACGGGGCAATAATCCATTCATCGCTCCTTCAAACTGCCCAAATACTGAAATCAAAGCAAGATCACTTTAAAACAAGTTGATGTAAAAGTTTTAATTATCCATCAGATCTCTTGCCAGATCCCACACGTAATTATACTACCAAGCAAATCCTTGTTGCTGCAGACACAATCACTACAGCTTTGGACAAATGCTTCTGAAGAATGTAGCTGTGAAAACATCTGCACTAATGCACATGTTTATGTGATGCTTCTACCAGTTTGGAGTTTTGTACAGAAATTAAGCCTCATCTTAAAAAAAACCAACAAACCCTTAAATTGTATTACGCGTACAAAAAGACAAGTTCTTCATGTGTGGGCTGCTCTCTTTGAACAGCCTCCCACATAAACCACTGCACATTTCTCCTAAAACCAGACACTTATCTCAAGAAAAATAGATGTGCATTTCTTTCACCAAATTAGTTTGTATGACTGTGAGCAAAATCATTTTAAAAAAATAGTATTATTTGCTTAACTGCCAGAAGTATATTTTTTGCTATGATAATCATTCGATATTCCACTTTCAAGCTTGCCAATTCATAGTTTACCAGTATCTTGGGTTTAATCAGTAGGATCTCCAGCATTGCAGTGTCAATTAACAATTCTACTGCAAGCACCAAAACTAGTTCATATAAACTTAATTTGCTAAACTCATTTATATTGCCAAGGCTGCCAGAAGTCCAGGGGGGAAAAAAAAAAAAAAAAGTTAAATGCTCTGTGGCAGGCCATTGATCTTAAAATACTGTCAAACCATCCTCAGTCTAGCTTTTACTATTAATTTGCAACTAACTGTTCACTCGCTTACCTGTAATCTTTCATGGAGATCTGTTTTTTAAACAGAATACAAGGTACCAACACAAAAACGTAACGGGAACTTCCTCTAGGGAGCTACCTTTTTAAAATTTCCTCACATCCCACTCTCCGACAACTCATCCCTGTAACAGATGACTCTAAACTTTTTCTTACCACTCAGTGGTACACAACCTTGCCAGTGAGGGAAAGGAGATCCACAGTTCACTACAAATGCAGAGGAAGCGTGGGGGGGATCCTCTGCTCTCTCCCGCATCCTTGGGTGGGAAAGGAAATTGCTGAGTCCTTTGCTTCTGATTTTTCTGGCAGATAGGAGTCAGCAGACACAGGAAACTGAAAAACCTGGCTTCTCTTCCCCCCTGCCTGCAGTGCGCCACGTCGAAGGATGCTGGTGGGGTGAGCTGCTGAGGCTGCTTCTCCCCACATCCCCTCAAATAAAGTGTGGTGCCCACAGGGAACAGCCTGGTCAGGCAGACCAGGCAAGCCAACGCTCTGCTCTGCCCTGGCTTGTCTTGTATGGCATGGACCTCCACCCTTTCCTTACCCTTCTTTCAAACTTGGAGGACCAGACAACTCTGTCAAGCACGTTTGAGAATATCAGCAACACCTACATTTTGGTCAAAGATGCCATATACCGTGATGTGAGATTGGTTATTATTTCCAACAAGACCAGCATGTTTATACATTACCATGTTCTCTTGAGGTTTTACAATCTCTACTACTCGTCTCCAGACGTTGCACTGTTGGGACCATAGTGATGCAAGATAGACTCTTGTTCCTCTATGTGAAAAACACACGTGTCAATACTTTATTAAAAAACCTTTAGGTAAATATTCTTTTGGATACTCAATTTGACAAAAATAGTAATTTTATTTTCACCAGATTTTAAAGGTATTTAAAAAGTTATTTTAAAGGTATTACAAAAGGTATAACAAAACACCTTTCATAAAACAAAACAGAAGACATCCACTTTTAGCAAAAGCAGAAAAATTAAAATTTCACCATTATATTAAACGAAGAGCTCTGTTAAACTACTCAGTTCTTCTGGAAAACAAAAAGTTTTGCCTCTTCCAGAGGAAAAATGTAGAAGAATTTTCAGGGTTAAATATTTACTCAACCAATCTATTCAGTGCACAAACGCGATAAAATTGGACATAGATCTAGGGCTAACGTTTGGATGTGTCATGGGCAGTAAGGGTGGTGTGGGTGTGTGTGTGTATATATATATGCTCACATATATATATATGCACTCACATGCACAGCACCAGCAGGCCAGAAATGCATCTTACTTTTTTCCCCTCTCTATCTTTGTCTTTCCTCCCCCATCCCAAGTCTGCTAGAACAATCTGCAAATACAAAAAAACCAAACAAAACTACATAAGCCTAAACCAATAACTGCATACTCATTGCATAATGATTATATTTAGCATATGCAATGCAAAAATTATCTCATGTAATGACCACCAAGATGCTCACAAAATAACAAGACATTCTTGATACTGATTGTTTTTCAGGGTAGAAAGTTTTCTCCACTGTCTACAAGGATCACACACCTCGCACATAAATTCCTCTACGTTTTATAATTATGCTGCCAATTAATTCCATTTAAAGAGCCAAGAGCATAAGAAAAATACACAAAATAAGATCACCCACAGAGAAACAGTTATACTATTTGACAGTTCTTTAATTCTACCCTTTTCTTATTTTTCAGCAGAACAGTGGTAAGTAAAAGTTCATATTAATAAAAAGGAAGAATCAGACTGTTGTTTATACAAGTATGAGAAGAATTTGAAACGCAGACTGGATTGGGTAAGGGTAGCTCTAGATAATCTGGAAGTGTTCAGCAGCTAGTATGTTCCAAACAGCGCCTAAGAGTGATTTTAAACAAATGTATTGATACAGTTGTGGCCTGAACAGTTGAACAATCCCAGCCAGTTCTTGATGCAACTAAGTACATCTCTTTAGAGAAAGAAGGGAGGTAAATTAAACAAACAAGCAGAAGTTAACAACAGTGCTACCAGTTTAAAACTTTTCTTTTTTCTTTTACCCCTCAAAAGAGCAGACAACTTTTGGAGATGGGTATCTCCACACATATTTGGACTTAATTCGAGTTATTTGTGTTCTGCCTGGTCTATTTGACCAAATCTAGGAAAAAACAGCTTAAGAACACACACTGAGAAAAGATGCAAAATTAGAACAGGTAAACTGTATTTCTCACCTTTGCAAATTACAGAGAGGGAAGTTTTACTACCAGTAGCAGCAGGAAATACCCAGAACTATCTGCACGGGGTTTCCCCCTAGCTTTAGGTCAGTTTTCCCCTTCTCTCCATTCCAGCGAGAAACATACAGAAAGTGATCCTGTCCCTGTGCTAGGGCAGATACTTAGTCCATCCAGCCTTCAGTTCTCTCCATCTCCTCTGAGAAAACGGTCAGCTTTTTATCAGCACCAGGACCTCAAATGCTACAAAAGTGTATTACAATGCATCATGGTATGCTTTTAACACTTTTAGGTAGACATGAAAACTGAGTCAAACTTGCAGCCTTTTTCCATGCGGGTATTTTTGCCTTAGATTCTGGGATTTGGCCAGACTGCCAGGGTCTGATTTCATTAAGCTTGAATAGTGTTTTGCAAAACCTAGTTTATGACTATGTGATAAATTGCTTTCTCTATTTGTATATTAATAAGCAGATCACAGCTACAGAAGGTTAAAGGCAGCATTGTGGAGAAAAGAGTGTTTATTAAAGTGAGAAAAAAAGCCGGACAAAGCTTTTTTCCCCCCTTTTCCCCCCAAAACGACTTACCTAGCCTACTTAAATTTGTCACAAACCCACATTTAAATTTCTAGAATACTCCTAGAAGGAATAAATAATTTCAAATGTTTCTCTCCGTGGCTGGACATATTTTAACCTGGTCTGTTTGCTTATTGTATTGCAAATCTTAAAACCTGCACAGACTATAATCCAAACTACAAGAAAACAACCACTGAAAACACACACCAGTGTAATCATCACCCTGGCTTCATACGAACCTTTATTGGCAGTAATGGCCCCACCACAGATACCTGCGTGCTCCTTGATGCTATACAGACAAAACCAGCTGCAAACGCTGTCCAGAACACATTGAGATGAGACAGTGGATGCACTGTGTCAGCTTGTTGCAAACCAGGTGTTTCAATTTCTTTCGTAGTTCAGCACACTTACTAATGCCTCTCTTGAAATGCAAGCTTTAAGTAAAGTTGATAGAAAACTATTAAGTGAAATAGTTTTGCCTGGTTTTAACTAGTGTTATTGCTGGAAATATTTCACTTGATTTTTAAACTGATGTTAGTAAAACATTGAATGTTTCAGGTAAGTGAAAAGATAGGGAACTTTGCCACGTGGACAGACTGGAAATGGCAGATAATGCCAAACCAAATATCCTGTGGAATACAGAAAAACTTTACCAGCTCTTCCCCAAAAGTTAAGCTCCAACCACAGCTGCAGACCTACTGTTTAACCCCAACCCTAGGGACATAAAGTTCTGTTCTGCATCTCACATCCCTTAATTAAGCAGCTAAGCAATTCTCTGATCTAAGACCTTTGCAAGTGTTATTTAAGGATGTTAATGCTGAAATAGATTTTTCCTGCTCAAGGAGTAATAGTATTTCTTTGCTTTATAACCTCTTTAGTGCAAATAACTTTTTGGCTTTCTGGTTTTCTCTTTTCATTATTCTGATGCAATGAAGTTCACGCTTCTTCGAAATGCTTCCCCATTTATGGAATAAGCCAGAGTAACAACTGGTGTAAATGTAGTGCTATACCAAGTGCGAGGTGATCTCAAAACATTCAAACAATTTCTCCATCTCTATACTGATAAAGGAGTAAAAGTTAATGGTAAATCTGCTTGAGTATTAGATGATATGGACACAGGACTTCCCGTGAGTTTATCTGTCAACTTTCCAGAAAGAAAGAAATAAGATTTATTCTATATTTTAGATATTATTAAAAAAAATAAATAATGCAAGTATTGCATCTATCTTATCCACACAGATAGAGCTCTTACCTACATAAATGGCACCTATAATACGTTTGCCAAATTTCTATGTAGAATCCCAGAATGCAACCAAGACCTCAAGCATGACAGCATCCATTATATCAAATTTACTGGGACATAATTTTATTTTTATGAGACAAATAATTATGTGACACTGTAAAAGCGTTGTTCTCTATGCTAAATGCTAAATTCTCTCAATGCTAAGCCTTGTTTAGTTAAAATAGTTGGCAGTTAAAATCACATTGCAAAGAAAGATACATTTGATTCATACTCCTTAATATAATACAGGTATTAGAGAGGACACTTTTTGCCACAATATCTTGGCTTTTCTGATTATTTCTTACACTTTAAATGGGAAGAGCAAGCTTCTTGCTATTTTTATAAGAAGTCCTCTATGTTTTTTATTTTTAAAATGCTTCTTCTGCCACTTATTCTAAAAACTGTAGAATGATGAAGAATTAGCTGGAAGGAAAACTTCATGAGTCCCACTGAAGCAGTTTATTTTGGAACACCATTTATAGAAATGCCATTTTGTCATTTTTCCCCTGAACAGAAACTCTATGTGATATTTCCACCCTTATATAACAGAACTCATTATACTGTTTCCATAACAACAAATAGCAGTACATGAAATTAGATCCCAATAAGATTCTGAGAAAATTAAGTTACAGTCTGCTAATGTGTCTCTTAGAGATTCATACAGTGAATGAGGAACTACATCTGCAAAGCTGGAAATGTGGGTACCTAATAATAGTGATACAAGAGGTTAATATCTCATGAAGGGAATCAAGGAAAAACTGCCTTAGTCTATACCCACTAGGTAAGAAAAATAGCTGTTTGACACAGAGGCATAGGAACTGCTATAGGAATGGACACATTTAACTCAGTGTTTTATCTGAGAGTTGCCCAAATAGCAGATGCTTCAGAAAAAAAGAGTAACGGCTCCATGGGGTAGATTGTCAGCCAATAGCTTGTCAGTTGGAAAAATTCTTCCTAACTCTTAAGGACTCCTGCAGTCCTCCCTTTCTGTTCCAGATAATACACACAACTGAAGTCTTTAAACTTTTGTAATTCTCTATAGCTGAAGACTATATATAATTCATTTCTCTTGGACACTGCTTTGATTTTGTAAAACAGAAGAAGTGAAATGAGCCCATCATGACTGACCTCCTCTCAAAGGAGCTTGGTCTTAGCATAGCATCTACTGAACTCCAGTGCTAAGCTCTATTGATGCTCTAATTTAAATAATTTTAACCTCGCAGTGACCTGTAACACCATTGCCACATGCACAATACAGCCAAGTGTAAAGTCTGTTCCAAACTAGATGTTAGGAAAAGAGCCTTCTTTCCTCACTAGAGCTCATTTTTGTATCTGTTCAATGATGACAGACAAAAGCATACTTAAGAATTTTAATGGAATTTAATAAAATATTGCTACAAACTCATAAGACAGTAATGGCCCTAGATCATTCTACTTCTCTCCCTCTCACTCTCTTCGCCCCATTCTTCAACTTCCAATGGCAAGCAGCTGTACAGCATTCCTTTGACTCAGAGGAATGGAGAAAAAAATGACAGAGGTGCCTAAACCTCAGTAAAAAGCATCATTCTTCAGAACTGCTGACTTGCTTCTGGTACAAAGCATGTATAACTTTTCATACAGCAAGCAACATCCTGCATTACATACCTATCTACAGGCCACTAGTATGTGAGGATGGCAAAAAAAGGAAAAAATCAAAGCTTGACTCTGTCTTAGTGCAATGGAGTGCTTGTTTCGGACACCTAGACATCAAATTTTCAACAATGTAAGCTGGTTACCTAGAGAGAAAACTGTCTGAAGCTTAAGCTAAATAATAAGATTTTTGTGGGCAAACTTTCTCCAAAAGATTTTTATCTGTCATTCATAGTGCTCTTTTATATAGCCATAATAAATAGTCAGAATGCAGTAGAGGAGTGAATAGATATCCTGGGGAGAGACCAGGACTCAGAATATTTGTCTGCAGGGGACACATAACTAACCAAATTAAAGGACTGAAATCCAGGCATTCTGCCATAACTCACATGGCCTGAGGACCTAACAAAAGCATCAAGAAATAAATATATAAATAAAAATAACTGAAATAAAGGACATTGTCAAGGCCAAAAAGTCTAAAATTAGCCGCAGTAGCCATGCTTTGGTTTGTATTATGCAAGCCCTTTTCTATGCTAGGCAGAGTCTCTTGTGCTGGTCAGGTTACATATCAAAGCAGATTAAACCTCCTCATTACTATACAGAGACAAACCATTTCAGCACCTGATTTGAATGAACAAGAAGGCAAAAAGGGCAGACAGTTCATGCTTCTGTCACAACATCATTCCCACTTCAAACCAGATGATGTAGGGCTGCACAAACTTATTACAACATATGCCAGACATCCTTCTTTGTGGGAGATTGAATTGTCGTAGCAATAAAGTCTTCACCTACACCCTGCTGAAAAATGGTTCTTCAAAGCATGACAATCCTTCAATTTAGGAACATAAGCTAGATTTCAAATATGTACTTTACTACTTAAAAATCTGCTATGTACTTTACTACTTAAAAATCTGCTATGTTACAGTTTTCTTGCAAGAACTAAATTCCATTGTAAAGTTTCCATCATCTTATTGTTTGTTGCTCCTGAACTTCAAAAGGACTCATTAATCAAATATTTGGCGAATTCAGAATAATCCTACTGCCCTGGTAACATTCATAAAAATGGAGGCCTGGTTGACAAAATGTAATTGTGAGCATATAAATTGAAATATAGTTCCTTCACTGAAGGATATGATAATTTGTCAGAACCAGTATGTAGAAACAATCCCTCCTCTGAGCCTGTTGTGATGACCACAAAGGCATAATTTTTTTCCCCAGTCCTTGCAGGAATACCAACCACAATATAAAGTAGAAGTATACAGTATGCATTCACACTAAAACACCTTTTACCAGTTTGCCCATACTGAAAGGGTTTCAGTAGAACAGCTTACATGTAGGTACAGAGTGTAACAAAAGTGGTTTTCTTTTCGACTGAAAGCCTCTTCAGGGATAACTCACTCCATGATGAATCCAGGACATCCAGTCAGCACGTGTGAAGGCCAGTGGACTTCCTGCACTTGAATTTGAATCACTTTTGATATTATTCAGAAATATTGCCAGTCACCCATATCTGGATGCAAGTGTAGATTATGAGTACTTTCCAAAAAATGAATCTTCATTTAAGTACTAAATACTGAGCAGGGTTAACTACTAACTTCAATAACACAAATGAAGATTTCAGCCTTTTGGAAACAAAGGCAGCAAGGTATCCTCTGGCTGACAAAACAGACATAGAAGGAGAAATATTCATCAGCAGAACATCAGAAAACTAAGACTGCCTGTGGTCAAAACAGCTTTCTGCCTAGAACCAAGCAAGTCATTGCCACTGGTGTACTCCTGTCAATTTGGCACATGGACCAGTCAAGCTAGGTAGGGCAGGAGCAACACAGAGAACTCCTGTCCCATTTACAAGGCCAGATCGGCATGGTTTCACTACAGTCAACTAAGACGTTGTAGACACCAACAAATTGCTATGAAGGAAAATACGACCTTAAATTAACAATTCATCAATACTCCAAAATGAACCAGGATTAAGAACTTCATGTTTGCTTTAGGTCAAGAGCATACATACGGCAATCATCAGACATAGCGCGTAACACTTCAGCAGAAAAAAATGATAAAATAATCAGTTCCTAACCCCATTACATCTGAAGAACCTTTTATATCTCCTTTAAACCATCACAGTAGTTAATGGTGAAGAAAACAACTTCAAAACAAAAAAGATTAGACGTTTCTAAGGACAAAATACAGACAAAAAGCACTTAAGTGATACTACTTGATATCATCTTATTAATTTTACAACAAATTATTCCTTCAGTCTAGTGAATAAAACAGGAGAAAGAGTAGCTGTTCCTCAGTAGAGAACCATATATGCATGTGATTTCCTCATTGATTCTTCAATAATATAAACTTCCACTGCAAAAACAAACTTCTACTCCTTGTAAAACAGATAACCCTCTCCAACTGATTAGATGAGGCCCAAAGCTCTCTTCAGACAGAAAAAACAACAGATTGTTGTAAAAAAAAAACAACAAAAAACCCCATCACCATATCCCCTCCCCCACGCCTTTCTTACTGCTTAAAGTTTCAAAGCCAGTAGTGACAACTTCATAATGATTTCAAATACCTTCTAATCTACAGATCACTGTAAGAGATAAAATCACCAAGCATATTCTTGGATAAAATGCGGGCAACTTCAGCAAAGTCAAGATCTGTAAATATCAGCACGCTCCTCCTGCCGGGATTTAAAAAAATAGGTCGCTTGCTTATTGAACAAAAAGTTGCAAATAACTTGCTAAGTTTTCAAGATCTTAAAACAATTACAGATAATTAAGCTGAAGTTTTGATTTTTGTATGGAGTTTTCAAACATAAAAAGAAACAGCATCACTATTCAAATTAAGGTCTCTTTAGTCTTTGGAACCTTTGGAAAAAAAGCAGTACCTAAACTAATTTAAAAAAAAAAACAAAACCAAAACAAAAACACAAAATAAAAGAATAAGAAGGTCAAAGCACATGAAGTTTTTAAATCTGTGTCCCCCCTCCAAAAAAATTACCATTGGTGCTCTTACACCATGCAACTAAATCTCTAGAGGTTAATAACTTGACTTTCTGTTCCTAATAACTTTCATCTCAGAAAAGATTCCACAATTTCTGCTTGCCTGAAGCATCCATAATTACACTGAAAAGAGAAATAAACTTTATTAACAAACTGTGTGTTGTACTATGAGTGGCACTGACTTCTCTACCTCTTTTCTTTGGTGAGACCCAGAAATTCCTGATGGGAAAGATGGATGTTTTATTTTAAAGTTTTATTGCATATAGAAAGCATTAATACTTAAACTTAACCTGCCTTTTCATAAGTGCAGTAAAAACACCCATTGCTGCTACCACCTTTACACATTTTTGGACTTAATTATGTGCCATCAGTATTAATGTCATTTGCTAAGAATCATCTTTCTAGTAGTTTCCTGTGCTGCTACACTAAAGATGATTAAGTCTACCGAGGAAGCCGTAGAAAAGGTAATATTAATACTGCATTCATCTTGAAAGTTACACATCAGCAAGCTAGAAAATATTAAATGCCAATAGAAAAGGTACTGGTAGATAATAAATTTTATGGCAAGAAATTAAAGCCCTATGCAGAAGAACATTAACAGGCAATGAATTACTTGTAAGACTTTTAACAGCAATCCAAATATCAATAGTTAAAATTAACTCAAATCCAGTGAGAATGTTGATGAAGTTAGCTGCAACTCCATAAATTTTACCAGTAGAAAGAGCAAGAATAAGGATAGCATAACCTTGCTGTCTGAAAAAAGCACTGTTTAATTTTAATACACTTTTTAAAAATCTGTTTTCTCCAATTTGTAGAATGTAAAAAGTATAGGACCTTTGTTTATACAAACAGATTTTCTGGTCCAGTACACAGTTGTTTGATTCTCAGAAGAGATTTATTACTCTATATCTGAAAGCACAGAAAAAAATAAATTCATACCCTTCAGTGATTCTGAAGCCAAGTCTTCTCCCTTATGGGTTCCTTAACAGCAGTGCAAAAATTGATGCTGGTTTGGTGAGGTTACAACAAAAGCAAAAAATATGCTTTTGGAGAATTTAAGCTAAAATATATGCATGCAAGTTGGTACACATAGACATAATTTCTTATAATTTTAATGAATCTGGAATTAAAACCCCATGAAGTTAAAAATAAGACATTTTTATGTACAACCATACAAAAACCAGTTAGACTGATTTTGAGAACTGTAACAAACCGTAAAAAGAACCTCATTCATCTTCAATAAAAATTTCAATCACGGGTTCAAGTGAAGCTCAAATCAATTCTCATTCCTCCCAGTACTCATTTTTAAATGATAAATGATCAAATAACAGGACACCGAAGAAGTTTTCTCCAAAAGTTGCCTGTAGTAAAACATATCTGAAAAGCTCTATTAGCTGTGAATATAAATGCTGAATATGTAATTTAATGCAAGTCGTATTGTTTACTAAGATAAGTAATTCACTCATTCCGGGACCATCTCCTCAAAACGTATTTGCAACTGAACAACAGAAATTACCAGCTCTTCAGATCCATCATAGCTTTAATGATACCTTCAAGAAAGGAAATCCAGTGCCTAGAGGTCTTCTAATCAGCAGGAACACAATAATTCCTACGGGCATGGAAGAAGAAAACTCCCTTATCCTTTTTGCATCTACTTTCTGTTTTCCTGGTGCATTAACACATTAAGAGGGTAAGCCTCATATGCATTTTATATTACCTCTGAGGCTTGGACTTTCAAAAACGGCTGAGGTTATTAAGTGCTCGTGAAAGCCAGAGCACTTGGCATTTCAGCACATCTGAAAATCATCTTCTGAAAACCAAACTGTATCTCGAGAGCCTAATCTGATGCCTTTTGGAAGCAATGAGAGAATTCTTACTCTTTCATTCATCTTTGGATAATGTTTTACAGGAAATACAAGGAATTGCACGTACACCTGCTCCCATAATGCACATGCTTATCCAGTCTGCAAAGCAATTCAGGCAAAAACTACTGCAGCAGGTTATGGAAACAGTATAATTAACTTGGAAACAACTTGCAATGCATTTTACACATTAAAATCTGCACATTTGTATGCAATTTCTGGGTGTGACAATATTTTCCCTGTGACCAAATATTCTGCTAAGTATCAGCCACGTTGGCTATGATTTCCTGTGACCAGTTTTAAAAGTGGTTGCTTTGGTTTCACTGGAGCTCTCTCAAACTTTTCTCAGGAAATGTTTACAGAAATATGTTCCCCAACAGCCATTACATATGTCCCTGCTATGCTCCTCAACCATTATTTTACAGTTATAACTAGGAATAATCTCCTAACATAGAGAAGTCCATCAAAAACTTTGCTGTCCTTTTTCAGGACTATTCTGCACATGCCACAGCCAGTTAGAGTAATAAAAATATCAACAGAAAGAAAACATATTATAAACTTACTTGTTTAACAATATTTTTAATATTTCTAGCATTGTTGCTCCATCCTTTTTTAACATCACTTTGTATTTGCTCATTACGCACTGCAATGGAGTTGGTCTTGGGAATATCACATAACCACCTCATGTGGGTGAAAGTCTGGTGTGCTGATCCACGTTGACAGCCCCATTCTGGCTATCAAATACCAGCAGGCTAGTTTGCTACTTTCACTGCCCAGATACATGGCAGATGACTAAAGAAAACGTAGAGGAAGATCCTTCCCCAATCACTTCATCTTCTGTAGAAAGATTAGTAAAAACATTCATCATGCTTAAAATACATAAGGTCTTCCTAAAGCTAGAGAAAATCCAAACCTCACACCTCCCATGAAAAAACTTTCACAGTAAAATTGGATGATGAAGTTTTAGGAATTCAAGGTCAGACAGAAATCAGAAATTTAAAGGAGGAAATGAAAGTCCCGTGGATTTACAAACGTGAGTAAGCTGACATGGTCCATATGTCATCTTTCCTAAATCCTAGTTACCCGAACTATGATTTAGTAAAGTAGGTACATACAAGCAAGTTAATTCAAATTACATTTAACTGAAATGAAGGAAGCCATTCACACCTCATAGCTATTGTTTCAGGTTCTCTTGTAAACTCAGGAAATAATTTCAACACTTCTGAAGCTCTTTCATGTTTGGAATGTTTTCTTTGCAACTATTTGAAAGGCCTCAAAAACCTATGCTACAAATGGCAACATGAATTGTGCTCTATCTACTCATGCAAGTATTCTGCATATTTAACCTCTGAAAACTTGATCGTTATACAAATAAAGAGTGTATTTCTGCAAACCTCGCATAATGCTATTTTTCACTCAAGAACCTCAAATTCCTGACCATTCTAAAGAAAAATGCCTCCTATATTACTTCTGTGTAAATCAAAAGACAAAACAAAACCAACCCCGACTACACTAATTTTCCATCACCTACTTTTTTCCCCTCTTTCAGTTTCTCTAACTTCTATTATTGGTAACCAGAGAACTGGATTTCACTTCACATTTCTAGTTTTACCATGAGGCTTTCTAGTCAACTTACGAGCCATGCTCCTCCCTTTCTGGTCTTTCCCAACACATTATTCACCACCACAGCACACTCGGGAGGAGCAGAGGAGAGAAGAAACTAATTTCCAGCAGTACAATCAAGTATCGTTTAAATGATCTGAAGAATCATTTGGGATTTTTTGCATGAAATTATATATCATTACTATGCCAATTTAAATCATGCATAGGAAGTCCACATTTTACATTCCCAGAAAGTCATGACATTTTTCAGCAGTCAGCTCTATTAGACTAATGTAATAACACTGCCAGCCACCATGCATAAGTCATAAGCGCTATGATTGGATTTGTCTGCTCATTGCATTTGCAATTTGAATAATAGTCATATTATTCAATTGCAAATATCTTTTTGTCTAAATACTCTATTGTTATACTTAGTTGGAGCTGGGATAGCAGCGTCAAACACTCAGGAGGAACAGAATAGGCTATTTCTATTGTATTGCTACACAACCAAATTCCTATATTTTGTGAGGCGCTCCACCTTACCACAGCACTAAAAGAAAAGTCTCATCCCTTTATGCTACTGTTATGAATAGTACAGTCATCAGAAATATTTTGAATTGGCAAAATTAGTCTAACTTTTTCCAAATGTTTAGTTGCCAAGTTTATAAGAAAGAGAGCTTTGTAGTGGTCCAAAAAGGATGGCAAGTACAATGTAAGTGCTTGTCTACATGGGGAAGCAAGCTGGAATGGCTGTTTCACAGCAGCTCCCACAGCAGACGCTCTTATTTCGGGAAAAGTGCTTTTTGTACACATTAAGAAAGAGTAGAAGCCAAGGCACCCTGAGGCTTTGGCTACGCGGAGTAATACAACCATCATAAAGAGTCAATGTGAAAGAGTTACTGTTTTTCAATATGTACACTAGAGTATTTCATAGGGTTTCAATCTCTTCTCCCCTTCATTTCAGCCAGCAGACAACTCCTAAGTGATTTACAGTGTTTGATCAGGTTTAAACAATGTTGTAGACAAGAGAGGGCATCAGGACTTGACTAGAAGAGGATTCAGCCTTCTGATCCAGGAGACTTTTCCAGCATGATTTCAGATGGGCCATACAACATTGCCGTAGTGATGTAGTTCACCAACTATACAGGGAATCTATCTAATGAGGGGAAGTGGTGAGGTTTTAAGGTACTGCGTAGGAAGGCAAAAAAGATTTCTATTTTAAACATGGACAAAATTTGATTTTTTTAAAGGCAATAAAAATAAAACTGTGTGTTGAAAAAGAATTTAAGTGCTCATACTAAACAAGGCCAAAATAGTTAAAAAATAAAGGTAATTTTTTTCAAAAATGGTATAGAAGTAGATGGATTTTTGTTCTGCAATCTAAAGAAAAGTACACTGACATTTCAGGTTTTTTTAAAAAAAATGTTTATATTGCCATTTTGTCTCTTTCCTTTTTTCTTCTCCTCTATTTGGCACTGAAGTAGAAGGAAAAAAAGAGGGTAGAGAGGAAAGAATTTAATTTCATTGAAACCTTTGTAAAAAAAACAAAAAACAACAACAAAAAAAAAATGAAGTCCCTTTTCCCCCCAAAACCACCCCTTACATTTAAAGATGGGAAGAGGTCTTTTGCTTTTATATAATCAGTTCCAGAGGCATTTAATTTCTTTTTCTCCAGCTAGTGAAACCATGTATGTACATTTTGAATCCAAGAGTACCCAAGGGAGAAAGCATAATATTCCTGTCTATATCTTAAATAACTTTCTAATTTCTCAAAATTGTTAGCCTTTCCAAGCATCTGAAACAACAATCAAGCTGAATCCCTTTATTTTTGTTACTACAAGTGTTCTTTCTTTGCCTTGATTTTTCTGAAATCCTCAAACAGAAGTGCCTTCAGAGCATGGGTTGGGGCCTTATAGGAAAACAAAATGATAAATGAAACTATGGAAGGCTGTATTATGTACTGCTCCCTGCCAGCAAAGGTCAGGGCTTGGGCTGCAGCTGTGGTTATGTCGCCCTAATAAGTTGGAACAACCTCAGGTGGAAGGGGTTCATAATTCACACGAATGGGTACCTCTTCCCCAAAACCTTGCCATACACACATACAAACCAGTGAGTCATGCAAAGAATGTTGCAAACAGGTGATGCATATAGGTGGAAGGGTTTCAGAATTTTTATTTAAATTGCATTTATTTTAGAAAACTGGTAGTAATTCAAGAAGTAATGGCAATTATTACTAGAAGTGCAACTAGTAGCATTTAAACTGACTGGATGTGAGGACAAGCACGCAGTTTGGGTTTTTCTCGCTTTGGCAGTAGATTGGTAACCAACTTCATCTTTTATACTGTTATTTACAGGGACGTCTGCAGATGTTGTAGCAGCCACCAGAGGGCTCCCATATTTTTTCCATTCAGGTTAAAAAAAATGTTGAGATTAACAAAAAACTAAGATTGTAAGTTTTGCCTTAAAAGTGTAAAAAGCAAAATTGAAAGATGGAAAATAACAGACCATTACAATGATCTTAATAAGATACTTGGTAGCTGCAAAGATTATTTGAGAAAAGCTAAAAAACCTGATTTTTAAGGCTGCTTTAATGCCCATGTTCATACATGTGGCACTAAACAAAATGGGTAAGAAGCTAAGTGTGTGCAACCTGCAGGTTTCAGTGAAATGAAAAGCCTAATTACTATGTCACCTGGCACACTGTCTCTCTAGGGAATGCCTAAAAATTATTTTTAAAAGTCGTTTGGAAAAAACCCACCACAACACAACCGAGACACCCCAACACTGCAAAGGAAAATTTCATAGAGAGGCCAACAAGGGTCTAAAATTTATCTTCTGAGAACCAGTACTCCTATCTGCAGAAGGAACCATGCCTTTCCATGGAACAAGGTAAAAAAGAAAAAAGTAAAAGCCAAAACCAGTACAAGTCAGAGCAAAGCAGTGAAATCACACATGAACACTCAGAAACGGCGGTAAAGCAGACATAGTTAATTGTATTCCACTTCATGAACTGAAGGGAGATGGTTTGGTGACTGTAAAGATTGAAATCCACGTGAAAGGCCTGAATGTCATGAACTGAGATAAACCAATTCATTCCCAACACGTGATAGGAAAGACGGCATTTTTCAAAGACTTCACGTGACAAAGCTGCACTCCTTGAACTCCAGGTAGGGTGCTGCGGGAGGAGGGGTAGAGAATCTCTGGAGTACTCCCAGCTGAAACAATTCAAACAACAACTGAGATTAAGAGGGTTGAGCCTACAGTAGCAACTTAACTACTTTCCTGTCTCTCACTTCTATTTCACATGTAGGCACAGCCATCAGAGATGCAGCATGAAAATTATTTGCCTAGTGACCATGCAGCTAGTTAGAGAGCACAGAGAGGTGTAACATTCTGGAGCAAGTTAGTACTAATAGAAAAAATAGCTGAGGAATTAATATCTTTAGAGCCATATGTTGATGGTTCACTGTTTGGGACTAATGAAGGCTATAATTCAACATTAAAATGGATCCTGTACAATTTAAAACATTGTTAATAAAATCATAGTAAGATTGTGAGAATGCACAATGACTTGCTCCTAAAGGCATTTTTAACTCAGTTTGCATTCCCAGCTCTGTATGAAAAACTACTTATGAAAACAAAGGCAGAATGGAAGCAGTTTATAAACTGGAGAAGTGATTTTCTAAAATTTAGATGCAGGAATTCATAGAAATATAGCAAAATAAAATACATACTTTATTAAACTACATGTGAGCTATAAAAGCAATTTCTACCTGATTATTAAGCAGAAGCTGAAAATATACCTCCAGGTAAAAACTCAGGGATACTAAGTGTGACAGTGCAGTGATGTCAATTTAGTGGTCCATCATCTGCAGAGTGCGCAAAAAGAGGTGAAAAAATATTCCAGTATCTGTATATTTATATCCCTGTAATCCTGGCAATCAAAACAAGGAAAATTCAAGTCATGAATGAACTTGCAAGGTTAGCCTTGAACTACACAAATATGTTTATAAACCAAAATTATAAAGGCAATGGCAGACAGCAAAATAGCCCAATGGTGCTACCAGGTGTTAGAGAGAAGCAGAGTAATTCCAGATAGAAAAAGGTGTATATTATTTTTTAAAAGTAAATACAATGGTAAATGTCCCATGTCTTCAAATTTTGGTGTCATTAATGAAACCGTCATAAGTGGTATTGAAATTTAGTGTAGGGATTTGGATTGAGAGCAAGCAGAAGCAAAAAATATTCCAAGGAAGACAGGTAGCGAAACAGCAGGTCATAATGCTGAACCAGTATCAGACCATAACTTTATGCCAAGTGTGAGAAACTGTCAGTGTCCAGATGGAAACCAACTTCAGTAGGAGCACACTACAAGATGGAGAAGGTTATCAGTGCTGTAAGTTTGCATATTTGGTGACAACTGTAGCATCTCAGCACTATTTGGAAGAAGCAGAAGGGCCCTCCAAAATTTTTCTAGAATACAAGAGAGCCATAATACACCCCTAATAATAATGATGATGATGTTGTCTAATATCTCTAAAATAAATACAAAACAAAAGAGTATTTACTAAAGACTTAACCAAATCTAGTCAAGGTCACACATTCTAGCGATAACATTTAAAAAATAACAGTTATGTAACATTACTCATTTATAATTTCAAACTTGTATCTCAAAACTGATATGCCTAATTTCCTCTGAATGTCCCTAGTGCAGTTCTCTGCTGGCACGGGACTTGCAGACAACAATTTTCAGCTGCACTGGTCTCATTTCAGCGGTGCTAGAGTAAGGGTCAAAATAGGTCATATACTGGAATACTAGTCACAGCTACTGCCTTTTTTTTTTCTCTGCTTTTCCATAAACAGCAGAGAAATTTGGCATTAAGCCAAATACTTATTTATAGACAACATTTATTTTTAGGTATTTATTTTAGTCACTGGAGAACAATTGCAACTAAGTGCACTTATTACTATCTGGAAATCTATTTTCTGAAATATCCTCTGTCAATGTAAATTTTTTGTCGCTCTAACTGTATTTTGCCCTTTATACACATGCTGTGTGTATTAATCACATACATTTCCACTGTATCTGGAAGCTGCATGAATTTCCTAAGTAAAAGATGTAATCCTGAAGTCCCTCCTCGGGTTTTATGTAAAAAAACCTAATTGCTCTGCATACTGGTTTTCTTAAGTAAATGCCAGAATAAGAACCAAGTCTCAGGATTCTGTACTATTACCTGAGTGAGCTGGTTGTTGCAGTAGAACCAAGTTTCTTGCAAACCCTCTGTACAGTAATCTTGACCTAGACTTTCAATTCAGAGCCGTTCATTTCCACTGCCGAACGAGAAAGGTTGTGGCTTCAACACCATGTTTGTTGCTTACACAGGCAAAACAGCATGAAATTAAAATTGTGCACTCTCTTTTCACAGGCCAGAGCTTTTCTACTGAATTCACATTTAAAATTTCATGCTTCTGCCACAGAGTCTCTGCCTCTTACTTTACAAAGCAGCGACTTTTTCTCTGTACATTTTCTGTATCTTTCCCCTTGCCGTCTTTTGTCCGACTCGTTTGTCCCACACTCAGGACAAGGCCTGAACTGACCTCAGTCTCCATGTGTTTGCCAGTTATTTATTGACATAAGTTCAGGTCAACATCTGCAAGGTAAGAAATTTTTGTTTACCCCATTCTGCAGACTGATAACCGAGCCAGAGATTAGAAGATTATATAATACAACTACAAGCGCTTGTGCTTGTAAACTCTGTAATACCAGTGTAACTTATTTCAGCCAGCTCTTACATTTCAGCTATCAGCAGAGATTTTCAGAAGTTTCTATGCTGCTTACAGGGCTCAGGGGGATGCAACCATGGCATTGAACATGGGCCTGAAGAGCCACACAACTATGTGCACGTGCACAAAATCAGCTCAATGCTCAGGACTCCTCACAAAACCTTCCCAACCCTTTTCCTCTACAGAAAAGTGGGAATCGTAAGGACAAAAACCCCAGGAAAACAATTCAGAGATCAGCAGTTAAAAATCACTGAGTATGCAGGATGCCAGACAGCTATCCTAGCTGTCTCACTCAGGTCTGGAGTGCTGCTGGAGCAGGTGAGAAGTGACCTCGCTTCTCATTTTCTTGTTCAATGTTTGCTATTACTTTCTATTGAAAAGGTGACATAATTCCTCACCTTGTGATCCACTGATTTTACAATATTTCAAATGGTGCAGTGACACCAGCGTGTTTATGGGGGCAGAATGCAACACAAGCCTTGTACAATTTTTTTTCCCCTGCGAATGCCATAATGGCTTTTCCATTATTAATGATGAATTAGAATGTTCCAAAATGTTGTAAGGTGGTTACTGGACCCATATTCTACCTAGGCCATTAACTGCTTCTCTGATTATATCAAAGTGCATCTCAATTCCCCATCTACCTCCCCGCTACAATTGCTTCATCAATATTCATAAGATCCAAGAGCTTGATATTGATTACCGCATCTAATGGACTCATTATGCAAAGTCATCATGACCTCTGAAGCAATTCTACTTTTGTGACTTATCTAGATGCTTGCTCAAAATGTTTTGAGACATTGGTACCGATGCAGGAGCAAGCAGAGCAGGACAAAACCCACCTCAGCATCTTCAACTGACGATACTCTGATAGGATGGACTTTTTCCATGCCTGTATGAGATGTCACACAACACTAAAAGCTCTGTCACATTATCCCCAACTTAACAGGAGCCCTTGTTATCACACAGCAGAAAGAGGTAGTTAATATTAACTGATCATTATTAACATTCATTACGGAAAATCAATCTGATTGTGCTATAACCTGCTGCTGCAGTCAGCTAGGTTATTCTGATATTTACATAATATTGAGTTCCTGCTAACCAAAATTATGGCGGTTATGTAACATCTTTCAGTGTCACAGTGATTCTGCAAACAAAATCTATTCCGTTTATCAGCATCAAGGTACAAAATAAACGCATTTTGCAAACAGTTTCTAATGGCAAATCTTTTACTGCTTCATATGTCCAACATTAATACTGACAAGCATTGTTCCCTGGAAAGATAAGAACAAAGCAGTAGAACTACAGCGTGAATTAACCTTCTATTCTCAAAATCTAACTTTTCTGGAAGACTATTCAATAAGAACTCACTTTAAAAACAAACAACACAAAACAACAACTCTCCTTTTCATATGTTGAGAAATTGAAAGAGTGAAAACAAAAGTTTGACAAATTCTAGAGTAGAAATTAGTGTTAAACTAAAGAAATAACCCACCAGAATGAATGACCTAGAAGGAAGGTGAGTACATCATCACTTGGATTCTTACAAAAAAAATAAATCTCTAACTCAGAAACTATCATCTGGATTCAAGAATAATTTAGTAAAATATTAGTGGTACGACTGCAGCTGTTCGATTATAGTTAACTATGAAATTATTATTGGGATGTTTTCTGCTAACTTCATCTGATTAAATCAACATGGAAAAAAATTAGTACACACACTTTTTCAGGGTCATGTCTGTCACCTCCATTTCAAATAATTTTTTGGGGATCAATTACTGTATATGTTAAAGTTATAATGATTGTCAGGCTGGTTCTCTTCTGCACTCTGGAATAATGTTTCTCTGTCAAAAAGTAAAGTTTTCATTTCATTTCATTGAAATATAGTTTGAAGGCTCTCAAAATAACCTAAATATATTATAAATATTACATATATATATTTGCACACAAGATTAGCACATTATTCAGTTCTTTAATGTCAACATATGGTTAAAGATTTTTTAGAAAATAACTGCACGCTGGTTTTGGACTTGTCCATTACAAGCACGTTAAAGCAGAAAAGCTTTTGATGACATTGCTATAATCTTCTTTACTGAAAATTAATCTAACCCAAATATAAGCTTCATGTATTTCAAATAATTGAGATGCATTTCCCCTACACACATGTGTAACTGAAAATTTGAGTATCTTGAAAAGGTGAACCATTTTATCAATCTGAAATCAATTCAAATGACAAGACTGAAGAAAAATTGTCAGCCTTAGTCAGAAAGTAGAAGCAATAGAGCACGAGCACATCTATAGCTAATCTCCTTGGTTTAAAACATGACTCATGTAACATTCTCATCTTTAGAAGGAAAATACAGCAGAACGTAGGCATCTTTTATTCAAGCTTGACTTTTACTACATCTGAGACTCTTCCCAAGTAAAGATGGAGCAAGATTAGAGCCATATTTGGCCTATTTTATGCAGTACTATAGCTAGTTGCTTCTGAATTAGCTGAAATACACCTAAAAATGATACAAACCAAAATATAGTTTGCCATAAAGTCTGTACTTTCATTCCTCATATCGAAAGTGAATCTGTATTATGCTGCAGGATAACCTTAAACCATGGCTCCAAAAAAGTGATTGCCTAATTAGAGTAATTCATAGGCACACCACTCACATTTGGGCATGGTGTAAAAGCCCAAATTTTATCTTCATTCACAAATTCCTATTTTTGGAGCAATATGATCTAAAAGGACACCATTTTTCTCCAGACAGGGAACCAAAATTAAAAATTCAAAGCACATACTCTCAACTCTGTTTCACAGCTGAAATATCTGCCAATTAGCAACTCTTGTCAGCAAAAACTTAACATTGCAAAAATTTCAAAGGTAGAACTAATTAGGAAGCAAGCCTAATGAACCCAAATGATATGACTTCAAAACTCTAAGCCTTCAGTTAGATTTTAAATGCATGTTTGAAGAGAGAGCATTTACGCGTATGAACTGGCACCTTTGATTTACAAAACAGCAAAAATTCATTTCCCAAATGTAACTAATACAGATGTGTTTGCTATTTATCACATTATAGTCACTATTCATATTTATATACAAGAACATTAACGTATATAGATGATTGAATTCCAATACACCTATCACCACGTAGTCCCTGATATCACAAACAGTTATAAAGAATCTGCTGAGAGTAAGTAGAAGGTTCGCAGGTAAATCTTCAGCACATGCTCGAGCAGGGATCACAGGGGACTGAAGAACTTAGCAGCTATAGAGAGGGAGAGGGTGGGACCTTGGTCTTGAAGCCAGTCCAAGGGAGGAAACAGCAGACCATGACTACTTAGCACAGCTATGTGCTGCCTCCTAAATAGGGCAGTCTTGGAAGACTGTGGTCAGCCAAGGGTAAGGTGCTACTCACTCTTAAAGGACTCAGATCTTACCCTCAAAAATTAAGCTTCACCCCTCACCAACAGGCAAGTACAGTTTATTCCTTTCTTTTAAAATTAATTTCCTTACTTTATTTTTTCGAAGTCCTAATTATTAGCCATTTTTTCCTCAATTTGTTAGGCAGGCCTATTTATTGATTATCCTTCCTACCAATACTTTCTAACATTTGAATTCAAGGTACTTCATTTACATCATAAATGTGTGCCAAAAATGTAAATAGCTGCCATGTTTCATTCTAAATATAAACCTACCCTGTGTCTGCTTCTGATGCTACCATACCCTTGGGCAGAAAGGCTCCAAATGTTTGTGAAGCTGCAATGTTAAATGCTGCAAAAACCAGTACCTATATGAATGAAGTCGCCTGACTTGATTTTGCACCTGCTAGAAGGCTATCAGCCTCCCTGACATCTCTTTCAGGTGCCCCGTGAATACCAGCAGAATAAAACAAAAACATATATACGCTCTACAAGTGGTACTAATAGGAGTCAAGAGAAATGACAGTATACTTCAAATTACAGTCAGAACTGTTACTCCATTTTGCTCCCGTCTATGACGACTGCTGTTGTGGTAGCTCTGTTTAACAATTAGGCAATCACTGATTAACCTGTAACTCTTACTTTCTTTTCCCCCCTCTGGAAGCCATGTGTCAGACATAAGTAACAAAGGCAACTGATGACAAATTGAAGCCCTGTTTCACAAAAGCTGAACAGCCTGCAACATTAGTTCTGCATTTAGTCCCTGGTAAAGGTGCTGAAGTTACAGAATTTCAGTTCTAAAACTGCCGACAAAAGCACCACAACAGTAAGCAGCCAAGGTCAAAACCGAGCTCTAAAAGTCAGCGTAAAACCAAACAGAATCAATGGAAACTTCTCCAATGGCAACAACGAACTTTTCAAAGTTACCTATGTGGTCAAGACATTTCATCCACCTAAAACGAGATACTGTTATTGCAAAGTATCATCTACAGTCTGATTATAACAATAAAAAAATAGAACTTATATCTGTGTGACATATAAATTTATCCTGTTACCTTCAGTATAACAGCTTCTAGATGTCAGGATCATTTGGTCCTTTCAATAAAGGAGCCGTTCATAAGTAAAAGTAAAATCTAATAAAAATATTAATATGAGTCATGTAAATTCAGATGAGGTTGATTGTGCAATCAGCACAATTGTGACACCAGCACAATTAAACTGATTGAAAGAAATGAATTTTGCATGGATGCTCTTCAGTAGACATTCAACCCATTGATTAAATTTATACTGTGATAATCCTATTAATCCTAATCTGTAAGGGTACCATAGAAACTTCATCCTATTTCAAAGATTATTTTTCACATTATCACAATATGCATGTACCAAACTAACAAATACTGTTACAAAAAAAGAACCAGAAATCAGCTAAACTCCAATAGGGAATGATTCAAAAACCCCTCAAGGCTGAAGGTTTAAAGAACTGATTTGGTGGTCTTGCTGGATGGATATATAGAAGAACAGACTGGTTTTGCTCCTTGAAGATGTTTTTTTTCCATGAGATGGACAGGTCAAAGCAACAGACCCACTTCCTAAAGCTCTCAGTCATCTTCTGCTAGAAATCACAAGTCCAGATCCAATATTTGTATCTTATGAGATAGGGCAATTTACAGAGTTTATGTGAGCTCTTCAAGATGGGGGTGGTGGATCATCCAGTGCCAAAGACTGGACTATTAGGCTGAAATATGTGTTCTCAGTTCAGTGAAGTATGGCAAACTCTCAGACTATTAAGCCCCTCATACCACAAGAGTGCTCAACAGGGGCACAAGCTTAGCCTCAGGCCACAGGCAAGAGGGCAAACTGTCTAACCACTGGATCCACCCCCGACAGCATAGTGATGAATCAACAGCTACCTGGTGCGCAGAAGGGGACTGTTATGAATAGCCTGTGCATTTAAATTACATTTGTTTTGACAAACTTGTGGTCAAAGTAATGAGCATTTTTTCAACAGCTCCTCTAAGGAAAAGAGGAAAAAACCCCAAAAACCTAGAAAAACAGCAAGTGAAATAAATGGAGATGCCCATGACAGAGAAGAGTGCCTCCATAAATCCTGGAATTACCAAAGTCTGCTTTCCTACCAGTTTGAGATGAACTCTCTCTAAGCACTTCTGAACCCTCCACGAAGGTCCTCCCTTCTCCACCAAGCCATTTGTTTTTCACTGAGCTTGTAGGAGCATTATTATCTTTGACACTTCTCCTGCTCTGTCACATTTGAAATAAGCCAATAGGTTCCCCGAAGGAACAGTATCTTCTTCATTAGGACGGAAGGGACACAGAAAGATGGAATAGCTTTGAAGCTCTTTCCAGGGGGAGTGTATGATAAGGTAGGGAGGAAAAACACACTAAAAATCATGAGAGGGAACAGGCCCGAGCAACATGAACTTTCCATAGAATATTTCTTTTTCAATCCAGCCTTCAAGTTTTAACAAACTGTCATCATAGTGTTTTTGAATAGCGTGTACCTGAGCATGAAGTGTTTCAGATCTCATTTATGAGCTCCTATGTGTAGAGCAGCACCTCCTAAAAAAATCAGGAAGTTTCTGTCCTAAAGTTATCTTTTCAAAATGCAAAGCTGAGTGGAAACACTATTTACAAAAAAATTCAGTTTAAAAAGCCCCACGCTACTTAAGGAGGTTTAGTTAAGATGACTGATTTATTTATTTATTTTACTTCGATTGACAAAAACCCTTTTGGAAAAATGGCTGGGAGAGGATGGGAAATAAGATTTTTGACAAAACTCTGCATTATTTTCAGAAGCTTCTATGCAAGATACATTCTTGTCAAAACGCTCTCACAGAAAGAAAAAAAAAAATATTTCCTGTCCAGTTCTGGCATCTTGCCTTTCAGTGACCAATAATAATAGCCCAGTAAAAACAGAGTGTAACACACAGGATCCAAGTGTTTCCTCCAGATGCACCTGCAGATGTCCCTTTGCCTCATATAAGAAAGAGTACTCTCTCTCCTGAATCTCGTCTTTGAAGGTTGATAATTTGAAAGAGTACCACTTAATACCATCATCTGGATCTGATTTTCTCAGCATTTCTATTCCTTTCTATATGTTACTCCACAAGGAAGAGCATTCTGAATGGAAGACAAGAAAGTATTGTTTTATCCACAGCTTGTGTATGAAATTTAAGGTAAGCCTAACAAAATTACGCATTTCTGAAACTGAAATGAAAACACAGATACAAATGAGAAAGCCAACTTAGACTAAACATTTAAAGGATCTGCATTTGCTGTTAAGTGTGCAACAGAAATACACTGTTATATTTCCACTTTTACTACTGTTAAATTTCACTGTCATTGAGCATTTCTTCAGCCAACACTAAAAATGTCTTTGGCTAACACAGGAAACATTGCAACATGCTGATAATTAATTTTATTAAGTTTCATCACGGTGATCCTTGCTGAAGATGCATGGGGGAAGGTGTCAGTCACACTACACTAGAACTTCTTGCACTGGGCTTATAAAAGTGGTTTTGGAGAGAGCGAAGAGGAAGCGTGCAGCCTTTTGGCTGCATGACTGCTCAGCTAAGGCACCTCCCGTTCCTGATTCCTGGTTTGCAGAATACTGGGAAACAACAGAAGCAGAAACATGAATGGTTTGTTTAAAGTAAAACATCCTCCAACAAGAAACTCCACTGGGTTATTAGGCTTAGCAAGTAGCTGAGTATTACTTCATTATTGCATATAAAAGGATGAGACAGAAAGGCTCTCAAACACGAGGTGGGCATACAGCACCAGGAAAGTACTGCAGTACAGAGAACCCTCATCTTCCACAAACACAAACTGTGAAACATTCATATAATGATGACAGATACAAAGGTTTGGGTGAGTACTTTGTGTTCTCCTCTAACGCTGCACAGCTGTTTGTGTACAGCTGTCCAGAGAGGCGCCTCTAAAAGCAGCAGCACCAATAACCTGAAATGTTTTAGACACTGAAGTCAAACCATCTGCTGCATTCCTAGTCATCTCAACAGGTTTAGATGGCGACCACAGATAAATACAGCCTCTGGATGTAGGTGCAAAACAGTCATGTTATTCTGCAGTTTGTGAAACTTCATACATACAAGAACCAGCCTATTTCATATCAGAAGAGTCATACTTTCTTTGTTACCTTTCTGTCTTCAGTCTATTTTACACAGTTTACCAATTCTGCTATTATTTCTGCTTTTTCTGGAAAAGTACACCAACATCTAAGCATACTTATTCCGTATACTGTTTACTTATGCAATACTATTTCTCAATAAACAGGATCATACCGAAAAAAAAGCTAAATATAAGCATACCTAGGCAGAGACCCACATGTAAACCAAGTAACAGAAACTACTTCAAAATTTCACAGCCAGTTAAAATTATTAATATTACCATTTGGAATTAGAAAAATGAGTTATAACTTCTAAAGACCCTCATCCCTAAGGAATCCTTCTAAGAAACATTGATATAAAACAGCCATTTGTAGACTTTGTTAACACCTTCCTATGCATATTAGATTTATTTAACAAATCATGAAATAGCTTGCTACAACAACATTGATGCAAGCCTAATATACCCCTTCTGAGTATCTGGCAAATTAGTAAGTTTCACATAGCATCTAGGGGCTCAAGGTTTATAAATCCTATGCTGTCTTATTCTTATTCACATTCAAGTTAATTTAAGCAATAAGTTAACAGTAATAATAAAAGTCTGTTTTTTAATATAGGATGTACTTTCCTTAGATAATTTATTAAAAAGTCATTATAGACAGACATAAGCAAAATAAAAATGATCACTGTTGCATATGACATTATTGCTCTTCCTTAAAGAATTAATTTCATACTGGAAGAAAGCGACAGGCTTATCTCCAGATATCAGTAATAAACAATCACAAATAATCTACCTTCTTCATTTATAGTTATATGTAGTTGGCTAAAATCTAATGGTGCTGTGTATGACAGTTTTCAAGTATCGCACCAAGAAGCTAATTTATTTATTTGGCTGCCATCAACCAGTATATGGATTTTCTCAGCCACAGCCAACAGGAGACAGTATTAGTGAGAGGAGTTCAGGGCTAAACTTGCTCCTTTTTCTTCTTTTGACTGACAGTGAAGAGCACTCTGAACTGCAAAAGTACAACCTCATATGCAGAATCACAAGTCATATACGGTTTACCAGTTGTTAGCTTAGTAAGTATCCAAATACAACTTTCTATGGTTAAGTTCCTGTAGTTGTTCAGAAATGAGCAAACAGTGGATTTCTTCTTAAACTGTATCTGCAGGCTGATTTAAGGAAACTAAAATCCACTAACAAAATAACACAGTGAGCAGTATGCAATTTTCTCTACCAATACCCACAGCGTTCCAGGAGAAGTTGTATCTAAAGGTCACAGAAGATTCCATTCCTCCACATCTCAGTTCTTGTTCCATGCTGAACATACCAGCAAGGGTGCCCTTTATAACGAAGGGTTTTTGTTTGTTTGTTTTTGATGTATCCATGAGAAATCAGAGCTAGACCACCAACTGATTTCACATCGGCCACCCAAGTACTCCCTCAATATCAAAAGCAGAAAGGGATTACTTTTCAAAATTTTAAGATTTTGCTTTTGTCTATAGTACCGATTGTCTATAGTACACAGCAAAACACCACCAGAGATACAATTTTTTTACTGTAAATCAGAACAGAGGAGTTCTGCATAAAAGCAAGGACTACTTAAAGACGGGACAAAGGCAGAGCCATGATGGAATCCATGCACTGCAAACAGTGTTGACATCATGGTACAGTTCACCGTGGAGAGTCAGTTTTCCATGCCCTAGGCAAATGCTCAACTGCCTTTTATCAGCACTATTAGTCATTATCATGACAGCAATATAGGATGAAATCAGCATCCGTTACATTGCATAGTTACCTTAAATGCCATCCAGCCACTGAAACAGGGCTGGAAAATTACTTGGAGCAATATTGCACTTTTGCTTGTGCTAGTGCATTTTTCAATTGATGCAAACACATTAAGACAGTTAATCAATTACAAATCAAAATCCATTCTCTGTACTATTAATGAATGCAAGTTGTTTAGGTAAAAGCATTGTGTTGAAATACTTTGAACTAAACATTAACGGTGTATGAATTCTGAATAACAAGAGCAAAACAAACTCCTCCAAGGGTTTTTCCCTTTTGAAAGTAATTCTTCCATCATCTAAAGCAACTTCTTGTTGTTCTATTTTACAAACATATTCTATTAATGGGTCATGGATGAGCGCTAATTGTTTGAAGTTCTCTCACAGAAGGAGCTAAGCTGTAGTAAAATAAGGACCTGCAGAATCACCTTTTTACCTCCTTAAAAGCATACATGCTGCCTATTTCAAACATGACCTTCTGCAGCTTGAAAGGATGTTTCAGCTGTTTTCATAATCAACTGCTGTCTTCTTCCAAGTTTTCAAGTAATGCAGTGTGGAAATTGCACTGTCCGTATCTTACATTACAGTGACTTGCATAAGAATAAAAGACTCGGGAAGAGTGGGCTGGTTTGATACTCTACACTAAATCTGTAATCTAGAACATTTTATTAAAAATAACTAACTAGCACCCTTTCATTAAGCTGCTGCTTTTTCCCTATTTGTGTCACACAGGTGAGACATAGGATAAAGGACCTGATTTGCAACCTGTACATCAGCAATCCCCCCTTGCCCTGCATTAATAAGGATCACAGTGCTGGATCCTGAAAAGAGATTCAGTCATAATTCAATAATTAATTACTTTCACATCAATATTCTTGCATGACTTTATATCTCAAACTTGAGTCTCTTCTCAAGCAGGTCAAAGGTGAAGCATACTGTGGGTTCTAATGGAACTCTGAAGTGACAAAGTGTTAATGCAAATACTGAAAAGACTGACTAGCACTGATCCTATGGGAAAAAACCTGCGTGCCAGATCTTTGTCTCAGCCTTCGTCAGCAGCTGACAGGAAAAGGAAGTAGAACAAACCAGAATCTGCACCAATTGCTTTTCCTCTAAACAATTTGATGTATTTACTTCATCTATGTATGCATTCAGAAATTCATATTTAAAAGTTATTACACTTCACTTACAGGTTATTCAGAAGTTTTAGTTTGAGAATATAATAGGAAGCACATAGCTGACAGCCCTCCTTTAGAGAACTGAACCCAAGCTCAAGTGCCCAGCTCCCAGAAAGCAACTCTGCATCATAAATCTGCCATAGTTAGATGGCCTAAAGCAAAAAATAAAGCACTTGCTACTAGCTGGATGGCTCTATAGNAAAACACCCCAAAAAAAACCCAATCAAAAAAAAACCCCCAAAACCTACCCCCAGAAATACCAACATTTCTAATGATATTTTCCTCCAGAATCAGAAAAGTACTTCCTTATTAACAGGATTTAAAAGGCTACCGTCACATAGCATCCGATACAGAAATATCCATTAGAAATATCCATTAGTTTTATGGAGCCTTTTTCTTCACAATGCCTGACTGTCTGATGTGAGGGTAAATTGATGACTTGTCCAAAGTCATGAATACTTTCTTGCTAAGGCCTGAATCCTGTATTCACTGACCAAGCCACAAGCCTATAATCCTCCCAGTATGGAGGAATGGCAGCATCTCTGCCTCAGTTTCTCCATGTAAAAACACATCTTCTAAAGATTTTGTAAAGCTTATGTAACGAATACCATACAAATGCAATTATTACCATACATGGGAAGTCTCGGCTCTTTTCCATTTAAAGGACATCAACGATACCAGCAGGAGTAAGACCATAGTGTTAAGATTATGGTTTATATAATATTTAAATTATGAATTACATTACCTACTGTCCTGCAACTTGTTTGTAAACCATTTTTTTGATACCTCAGATAGCAGTTGTTGATAAAACGCTGAAAATGCCTTACATTATGTTTTGCTGCATACTCAGTTGCTGCTTAAATTTTAGTGAGCTTTTTATACTCCTTACTTGCAGAAACTCTTAGCCGCCCTCTTTTTTCCCTTTTGGCTTTTTATTTAGTTTTCAAATAGCTATTTCTGGGCTTTTGCCACAAGCAATATAAAAATTACCTCTAGGCTATAAGCAGAAACAGGAAGTGAAAGCAAATAACCCAGTCTTACAAAACAGCAGTGATCTTCAGCAAGGGATTTAAATATTGAGATGTAGCCACCTCAAACAACATTAGATAAAGAAAGCGCTCATTTTGGAGGCTTGTCACCAACTGCGATGGAAACATGAGAGACAGAAGTTGTTTATGTTTTCTTCATTTAATTGAATATGAATGTGGTGGGGGCAACTAGACACAAAATTAATGAGATGTGCAGTACTATTTAGGTGAGACCACAAGACAGTGCAACAGGAACAGGTAGCACTGAGGAGACAAGACAACTTAAAGTCAACCAAATGAGTAAAAGGCCATTTTGTGTCGTCTAGCATCTCCCAGTTAAGTGATACAATTTATTGTCCCTAGGAAGACTCTAGACAGGCACAATGATAATCTAGAATTAAAACTGTAACTTGGTCATTTGAACATAAAAAGGATACATGCTAAATCAATATAAATAAATACACCAATACTATTACAACCATTATTGATTATGAATGTGTTTGATAAAACCATAATGGAACTATTAGTTTTTGTGATGCAACACATCAAACACGCTAACATTTTCCAGGCCCTCACAAAATGTTTTTTCAGTTATAAATTATTTCTTTAAACTACAAAAAAGATATATTTATGTGTATACACACACATATATGTGTCCTTTTGACTGATGGAACCAGTTTAGTCTAAATTTTTTTCATTTTTTTCTATCTTTTTGATGGTAAGATAAATTTTGTTTTGGTAATCTGAATGGTCTTTTAACAACAGGACAGTATGTCCTATTTATTACGTTTTGTTTTTTTTTTTCCTACAGATTCTGTTTATCTTCTCAAATGCAAAATGTACAAGAAGTGGTGTTTTGGATTGGCAGCTCCATGTCTCATTATTGCCATATAAAGGCAGGCTAATTCATCCCTAAAACTTTGAATAATACACAAATACTACAATTCACAATGATTTTTTCCTAAGAATGAACTCTAAATAAATGACAGACAGTTTTTCTGCCACACCAAAATAGTGACTTTGCCCCACAGCAATTACATATTTCAGTAGCCTTTCCAAGACAAATCACAGAGGAAAATCCACTCTGCTGTTCAACTGATTCTGTTGTCTATGTAACTGCTTTTACTTATCCTAACTATAGCAAGCTTTAAAGATCTCGGCAAGGAAGGATTTACAGGAAATTACAGCTCCAAATACAGATATCCAAGTAAGAATCAGTTTTGCTGGGGCAGGGACTTCAGACATTGGCCTGCTTGTGCTTCTGGAGACGAAGCTGGCAGGAAGTGGAAGGGGAAGCAACGCACTCCGGGCTGGGATAAGCAGCTCAGCAGGAAGCGAGGGAAGGCAGTTCCAGGCCAGTCAGCAAGATAATGAATTCAATCCAGCCTCACAGTAACGAAGAGAAAAAGAAGTTTGACTTTGATTTTTAGCTCCAAATTCAAACAATGCGATTAATGGTCATCTGCTCTCTTCCTCCCATTGTAACAGGCATAAAACAAGTTTTGTTTGGTTTAGCATTCAGAGCAAGAGAAGACACTACTCGTATGCACTGGTGCCGAGAGCTGTGCATAACCAAACCCTGTACAAAGAACCACAGGACAGATTCAGGCTTTAGTGCCTACAGAGCAGACACCAAGTGGAATTTTCACAAGAACCTAAATGGGATAGGTGGGTACGTCCCAGTGAAGTTAACGAACAAATGGAGAACAAGCCTTGGTTCCACATTGCTTTCTGTGGAGAGATACTTGCCTCGAGACTGTTTGCCTAATTGCTGCAACTTTTCCATTGGGTTCTCAAGAAGGAGCTACCAAGAATAGGCACTAATCAAGTGAAAAAAGAAAGATGATATCTTTAAAAAAAAACAACAAACGACCTTCTGAAATGCTATTGATTACATAGCTACACAAAAGTAGCAGTAAATTTCCAAAAAGGATATCAGTATTAAGAACACTAAGACAATTATTTCAAACTGGAATTACCTAATCTTTAACTGCACACTTCACATTCAGCTCATCTCTGATTAATGCATACCAACCTACGAAGTCAGTCCTTAATTGTTATTTGAGGAAGGACTAAAAGGGAAAAGAAGGAAAAGATTTAGTTGGGTGCTATAAAAATAGGAAACTAGTAATAAAATTTAGATCCTACTGAATTTAACTACGCCATTATTTAACTTTATTCTGAGTAATCCTTAACAGAAACTCCCATTTTCTAAGTAATTAAAAACCCCAACCGTATGTCTTCCAGGAATAGAGAGGAGAAGAATGAATAAAAAGAAAACACAACATCAATACCAGCAAACTGAAGAAATAGATTGCAGATGCTTAAAGGCAGATTCTTTTCTTAGTCTTTCTAGTGTAGGTATGAAACTGGAAGGTTGGATTCTTTCCATGTTGTCTTCCAAATCTCTTATTGATGTAAAACTGTTCCAGTGGAACTGGGCTGGCCTCATGACAATCACAGAAGAAATACTGCATGCCTCATGTTATCCAAAGTTTCTCAGACCAGAACTGCTGCAACACTTTCAGTTTCACCTGTGCTATAGCAAACCCAATCCACTTTTAAAGTCTTTTCATGCAGTCCTTCAGTGCTGGTAATGTTAGCAGTATTGCTAGAAGCAATCACTCAAACTATTACGTAAATAAAACCCTGAGAGATGACAGCTGTGACTTCAGCAGCATATGGTATTTGTAACTCAAAAAAAAGAATTTGTAACAAAATAATTCCATTTTGATATTTTATATGGTTAAGAGTTTGGACGAAGAAATGAAAAAGATGCAAGTTCTCAAACACAACTTTTTATAGCCTGTACAACTGCCATATACACAGTAAAGGGAAACTGCTTCCACTACTCTTACTATATATTAAATTAAGAATCAAGAGTCTTGTTCCCTAGAAAAAAATATTAACACTGCGGAGAAACTGGTGTAGTACGTATTGGACAGTATTAGTTCCATCAGCTTTTCACAAGTTTATTTGCAAATGACTTCAGGATTCTTAAAGGCTTTCTTCTCCAAAGGCAGTAGCAATGAAATGAAATACTTTCCAATACTTTCCATAGTTTGTTATGTGTCATAGAAGAAAGATGTTTGTATTTTCTACTCCAAATCTTTCACCAAGTCGCCATTCTCTGTAAGGAAACGGTGTGCCTAACAACCTAAGTGATTCATCCAGTTGGTGGCAAGAGTTCCACTGACTCCTGCTGAGGTCCAGGAAACAGGTGATAAGTCTGAAAAGAATACAGAAACATAGGCCTATGCTGTTCGACAGCTCAGATCCCAAGTCAACCTTTCTGGAGCAATATAGAGTTAGAAATCTGTAAATAATGAGGACTATGGTGCTGGAAAGAAACAGAAACGTGAAAAGCTGGATCAAATCCTAATGTGCCAAATGGCTTAGCTATCCTAGGTGGAAAGTCTGTGAGCACACAGTCCTTCAGAGAAGACATCAAACAAGATACTACTATGTGAAGTCTCAATCCCTTCTCCCACTCAAAAAATTAGGAAAAATACATGAAGAAAAAGGTGTGATTTCCTTACATAACTTAGTCAAACACTGAAGCACAGATAAGGGAAATCCTTAATCTACCAAAGAGAAGCTAAATAACTTTTAGTGATATGTATGTTCTTCTGAAATCAAAACCTCCAAAGCAGTATCTTAACAAAACAAGGAATGTTGTTTCTGATACCGATTATAACCCATAAAGACTAAATGAAGGAGTAAAATATGTCTTATACGTTAGATGTCTGACCTTCCCTGAGCATGCATAATTTATGCTCTCCAGTAATAAAGACCAGGGTTGACATCCTTTTATTAAACAAACAAACTATAATTAAAGATTTTTAATTTTAAAATCCTGAAAGTCATTAGTAGAGTCTTCAGCTTTTGTTTTGGTTTTGTTGGTTTAAGATCAGTTCTGAAATTCTGGAAGAAAAATCTATTCATTATGGTCAATTTGCCAGTCTCAAATTTACTACTTTTTAGTTATACTATTAACTCCTGCATTTGTACACAAAGGTACTATATGCAGTAAAAATGTCCCAGGAAAGGATTTTGAAAAGGGACCCCTGATTACAATTTATTAACTACAGCAAGCAAAAAAAGTTTAATAATAATGAATCCTTGAAAAACAGGAAAAAAAACCCCCAAAACTAAAAGTTCATTTAAGATTCTGAAACAGGGATAAATTGTATTTTAATATCTGCAAGTTCATTACATCAGACTGAGTATACTTTCTGTTCTTTCAATGAAGAGTATATAGTTAACTGAAAACAAGATATAAATCTAAATCTCAAGTCCTTTTCCAGTCTTTATCAAGCTCTTTCTCTCAAGAAAAACTTCCACTTATTAATATTAGCCTTGCAGTACAATAGGCATACATACTTCTATTTTCCAGAGAAGTCTGTTGACATACAGAAGAATCTTGCCCAAAGTCAAGACGGCCACTGCTCCAGTTATGGGGTTTAACCAGATAATCCTATCCTCAAAAATATTATTCTAAAATGGATTCATCAGTGATTCCATTGCATACATTGAGAACTATAATATTATATTGCCTGAAGTACTAAATTTGCACTCGTCTTGAAGTGTATTCAGTATATTAACTATATCTTTCTATTCACTCCAAAAACTAAGAACACATAAAAACTGCATGCTCTAAACCAAACATCTGCCATTACGGATATTAGCAAGATCTGCTGTACTTATGGAATGCATACAGATGAATTATAAAAAAACCTTAGAATTCTTTATAAATTTTAACTCTATTTTTCTTCAGAAACACTTTAAAACATTTGAAAGTAAATAAAAACTTACTTAGTCCACAAGCTGTTCTAACACCAAAGTAAATCAGACACTGTAACTCAAATTGCTGTAGTTTACAAAAGAAACCAAACCCCCGACTATTTAAATTTTACTTACTGCATTTGCAGCTAATGAGACCTTTTTCTTCCTTTTTTCCTCTGTTCAGCATGTATTCTGTGTGATTCTTATACTGACATTTACAAAACACTGAAATATTTGTGAACTCTGCTTCTGAATATAGGATTAAATATAATGTCAATTGAATACATGGGTGTGTGCTGCTTGTTTACTTCATCAACTGAAATGCACAGGACTATTTTTGTAAAACTAAGAACTCACCCACTGAGGAAAAGCCTCAAACCTGATCTTAATATTCTGACCTCTCCATCTGAAACTTTCTTCAGATGCAAATACAATCCCACAGTAGTCATCCAACTTTTACCAAGCCCCAAATAAAGTCCTTGCACAGGATTACTAGGAGAACTGTACTGTTAAATGGGCACTCTCAAAAAATAAAACAGGATGGCTTCAGTTCTTTGTCATACAATAGTTAAATACTGCATCGCATTTTCAATAAAGGCTGGACTAGATTTTCAAGCACCCTGACCAAAGTCTGAAAGTGATTATATATTCATACAGTTTCAATTTTCTGAAGTCTAAATGGCAAAAGAAGTTCTTTCTTCCTTTTTAGTTCTTTCTTGCCTTATGATATTGCTGTGCAAATGTAAACAATTATATTGCTCTGAAAAGAGAGAAGTACAGCTGCTTCCAGTATTTTAGACAGAGGTGAACTGATATCCTGGGTCACTTTTATCTACTATGAAAAATTCATGAATTACAATGGAAGATGTTTCCTTTAAATAGCACCATTCACAGCACAGCAGAGTTCCAGGATGGTGGGATAAAGTTAAAAAATGCTGTATTAAAGATTTTTTGAAAACACGGAGCCTAATAAAGACAAAAAGCACATGCCTAGGAATTAACTGTAAAGATCCAGTTTCCTGGTACTGATCTGGGAATTATAAACAGAGAAGTAAGTAGAAATGGCATATTTCTCAGTGTTCCTTTACAACACTATAATATAAATGAGATTTTCTACCTGTTCTATCTTGGAGGAAGGAGCCCCGCTGGTGCAAGCTTGACTTACTATAACTCCTCCGATATATTCAGGTTGAGTATTTTGCCCTAGACTCTGATATTGCTTCACTGTTTATTAATGGCTAATTTAGTGTGTTACAGAAATACAATTTCTGAGAAATATACCCCAGCCTTAGTATAAGAGAAATCAAGGATATATACTGCATGCAATAGCTGAAAGTCCAACATATCAGACAGTTTGTTTGTTAAAGCTGCTAGTGCAGATTAAAAACTATATTTTACATTACTCATGATATCACATATAATTCACTTTTTTTGAAGAATACATTAAAGAAATATGGCAGGAATAATGAAAGCAAACTAAAAGTCATAGCACGAAAAAAAGACAGTGGACTAGGCAGTATTTAAATCAGAGTATCTATTTCAGCTTGTGATACTTTCCTTAGTATAGGATCCAGAGAAATGATGAAAGGGCTTGATCTTCCTTTTTGGACTTGCATCTTGCTTTCTTTGAAGTTTTCTTTTAAAACCTCTAACTTGCAAGTAATATACACATGCTCTACTCAGTCATTTTTATGTCCAGAGACTGCCTTTTATAGTGGCAAAACAATTTCGCCCCCCCTGCTTCTGCCACAGGTACAAAGCGTCCATGGAAAGGCCCTAGCAGAGAAAAGAAAGTAAATTCTGAATGACAGATAAAGGTACCTATGGAAAATGACCTGCTCTACCTTGTTATTTTAGAGGTAATTCCTACTACACACAATAACAGTTTACCAGAGTACGTCTATTCTTTCAGCCAAATTATATCTGCATGAAGGTGAGGGCTGGTGGAAGGAGAAACAACATTAGTCTCACAAACCATACTGTATTCTGAGAGCATCACAAGAATTAACACAGTATTGACACTGCAGATGCCTTTGCAGAGGTATTTCCAAGAACATGTTATAATTAGCAAAATCTTTAAAGAAAAAAACAAAACAACACAAAGCCACATTATTATAGTCTGGGATCATTATGAAGTTCCAATTCATTCTACTTTGGCAATGAAAATCCACAGATTTAGTTAACAATATGCCTTAAAGATCTATCATGGACTGAAGGTCTACCAAATCATGAGTACAGCTGCTGTTATAAAAGAAAAAGGTTTCTGACTATGCAAGTGTAACCCGTACAACCTGCCGACAAAGCTTCTGACTGACAGAACTACTGCACTTTTGTATGCAGCTCTTTTTACCTACTTCTATGGTAAAATATTTTAGCTATGTATTTACTTCAGCTAGTAATACTCACTTATGAAATACTGAGATTATAGTTTGCTTCGTTCTCCAACAGTATAAAGAATGGCTTATCGCTGAGAGGCATAAAGAAACACGCATATTTAACAGTACCAAATGTCCAATAGTAAAACAGAGTCGAAGAGTCCCTCTTAATGATGGCCACGCTCACTATAGACAAGGGCTTCCCATGAGTAGTGTTCTTTATTACTCTAACTTTAATCTCTAATTTTTAGGACGCTCACTGTACGGCATAAGCGTTACCTCAAAACAAAAGTAACAGCAAGTATAAATTTTGCTGATTTGCAGAATATATAATATATTAACTTTTCTCAAATGCTTTCTTTTATCTTTACTGAAACTCCATATTATGCACCACAGGTTTTTAATATTGTTCACTCTTCCTAAATGTGAAGTGCAAAAGACTGAAATTATTTAGGATCCTGAGGGAAATGAGCACAGGTAATGGGACTGTCTTTTTAGAACATCTGCTTATTATTTTTAAAAAGCCTAAGAGTTTGAAATTCAGGGTTTTACCCAAGAAATAACAATGGTACTTTTCAGTTAAATGATTGATTCATTTAACTAGCTTTTAAAACATGAAAAATTATTTACCTCTACTTAATACATTACAGCACTTTTATGCTTATTTTCAATGGATTCATGGAATAAATATGCAACTGTATGCAGATTTTGAGCCTCTACTAAGAACCAACTTTACTAAATTGACTTCTGTTTCCAGCCATACTCAAATATTTATTTTAACCTACCAAGGCTATACTCAAAAAGTGCATAGTTTTTGAGACTCCAGGTGTTTACACTAATGTAGAACTCATATTTTGTAAACAGAAGTAGATTTTTTAGGCTATGCTGAAGGCAGTAAACATTTGGCTAATGATGTTTAGAAAAGGTGTTAATGCTCCCAAAGTTTTCACAACCTCGCTGGTACATGGAGTAGCCAAGAACACAGCTAGACCTGTCTTTAAGGTATGTATTACCTCATCTATCCATCCTCTAGCCAGTTAATTAAAATAGACTATACCAAGACTTTTTTCCATCAGTGATACTAACAATAAACAGACTTGACTGTTGTTGGGGAGCATAAGGGTGAAAAGGGAACAGAGGAATTCCGAGCACACTACTACAACAACAAAACTGTAGAGCAAAACACTAACAAATCATAACACAGTATAGGTTACGTATTTTATGAAGTACAACAAAATAAATATATATGTAAACAATAATATTATATGTATTTTTCTCACCATATCATGCAATACAATGAGCATTGAATTAATCTATGTTGTGTCTTGTATTATGGAATAGCTAGCCATATACAGAATTCCAAAAATGTATTTCTATTTCAAACCTTATTACTAGTTTCATTTATGTATGAAAACAGCACTATAGCTTTTAATTTGAGAGTTTTCTCCAGTTTTCTTCCAAAACCACACTAGGTATATACAGTGGTAAAATTAAATGCCTATTCCAAAGGCCTTGCACAATTTTGTTAGGGAAAAAAACCCAGCATATGGAAATCAGAGCTTTTACTACATAAATGGAGAGGAGAGGGACAGCAGTTTGGAACATGGTACGTATATGAGTTTCATTACTTTTCTATTTCCATCTAATGCAATTTTCCTTAAACAAGTACAAACTCTTCCAGTACAATACAAAGGCACCTTTAAACCAAATCTTCTACCAGCGTCTTGCTCCCTGCAAAGCACTTGTTTTGGCAAACAGCTAGAAGCCTGCCAAGAAAAGGTCATCGATCTTTGCCTGAAAAGCTTGAGCCAGCTTTATACAGTAAGAGCTTATTACAAACACACAATGCTTACCAGATGTTCCATCAGCTAACTGGACACAATCCAAGGTATGGCTATAAATCCAAGGAGGGATCTTCGTTACGAAGGCATTTGCCACACAAAGTCAAAATTATATAAGCACCCTCTGGAGAACCTCTTCACTGAGCAGTGACAGACCAACAGACTGAATTGTCATCACGTGCTGATTTGTGTTTGCACTGATAACTTTAAAAAGAATTTAGGGTTTGAACAGTTAGCCTGCGAGGTTCGTTTTCCCAGCCAAATGCCTGTACCATTACTGAAGTTAGTATTAATTTGCAAGAGCAAAGAATTTAACGTGGACTATCACACTATTATTTCACAGCTCCTCCTCTCGGGCTTTCCAGTTACTGCCATTCAGGTAACACCACACAGAAATCCGCTTTCAGATGCCATGCTACCAACAGGTGAAATTTTGCCTCAGAAGAAATACATCACCCACCAGACCAACAAGTAAATACGCACCAGACTCAGACAGATTACACGTATCTACTGACATTAACTTATTCTAACAGATTTAGGACAACAAGTGATTTATTTAAAGTTGTTCACTTGAGATATGAAAAAGTTGTCTGGCCGAGCACCATAATCTTCAAATTTCCATGTTAGTATAAATGCAATGCTTGGGGGGTTTTGTTTTGTTTTTTGTTGTTGTGGTTTTCTAATAAACAAACTAGAAACTCAAGATCTGGATGGGCAAAGATTTCTTCCAGTTATAAACAGAGTCATAAAATAAATTAATAGTTCTAAGAAGAGAAAGAAAGAAACCTTGAAAAAAATTTTCGTTTTTGTAATACGCATCCACACTTTAGCACAGAGGTATTTTAAGATTAAACGAAATAAGACCCAAGAGAAAAGACATATTAGTAGTAGTTTTGAATTATCCCTCCTGAGAGGAGAAAATGAAGACATAGCAGAAGGAGAAAACTTTGCAAATCAGTTTAAGCTTCTTTTATTTCTTCGATTTTACCCTTTTTCCCCTCACTTGTGGTTTGAATGACTGCTGTTCTTTTGCTACAGAAGAAGTGAAAAGCTGAGCAGGGAAAAAATAATCCCCCAGACCCTACCTACATAAAACCAAAGCTTCAAAGGAAATAAGTTCTTGGTTGATATCCTGCATAATGAATTTTGAAAACAAAGATTCTGGTTACATTTGAAGTTGGCTCACACACTACCACTTGCTATTGTTCTGTGAAAGCAAGGAAGCCTACAGAACAAAAAAATGAAAAACTACTGTAGTATCCTACCTTTACCGAAGCTATGAGTAAAAAGGTGAAATTAGGCCTTTAGAAGCAGCAGAGTCCTCCCTGCTGAGACTGAACAGAGCAGAGCAACAAATGTGTGCCTGGTTTCTCTGACTGGATATTTTGCTTTACATTGGGAAGGGAGAAAATCTATACAATATGGACAATTCAAACCCTATCTCCCTGAGCACACAATATTCTTGAGAACTTTCAGGGGGGAGCTGTGAAAGAGTTCCAACTCGTTAACCTACTTGAGTCAAGTGACTGAAGACAGAAACCATCCAGTTAGCACTGCCAGCTCAGCACTGTCCTGTTCAGATAGTTTCAGATTATTTTAACTCTCAGAAAAAGCCCCAGCCTTGAGTCTGAAAATATAATGTTCATGTGGCTTGCTGAGTCTTGGTAAAGAGCTTCCCAGACATCAAGCAGCACTCTTACTTCACAGATACGTTACATTTTATCCCTGGAAGACTTCCTGCCCCAATACAACAACAGATCCATCTGTGCAGATACTTTCTGCTCCACCTACACTCTGGAGAAGCTGCAGAGTCTTGTTGAGGTCCCCCTAAGGGCAGCACGCGCTGACTCCACCTTTGCCTTTCCCCAGACTCTATATGGCTCTTCCCCACTTCCAACACATCAGCTTCCTCTCAGACATTAAAATACAGAGGAAGGTAGGGATGTGTGTATGTTGAATGCCCAATCAAATTTTGTGTTGCGCAATAAGAGATAAGAAGGTCTCTGCAGTGAAGATAATAAGGGACTCTGTGATTCTTCTTTCCCATGTGTTTACTATAAGTGCATGGGTTAGTATACAGTAGGTTCTCCATCCACTCTCATTTAAAAAACAAAAAAACCCAAACAATCTAGAAAAGGTAATCTTTGTAAACAAGTGGTTAAACCACCACAGACAAAACTAATACAATAAAGAAGGTTGACTTCTGTGTTAAAATCTTAAAATGCAGTTATTCGCAATGAAATGCTGGTGATCAACTTTAAACTTTGTTTTAAAGAGTGTGCTGTTCCTCCTGGCAGTAGCACAAGGTGGGCTAGAGATACATCCTGATGGAAGAGATGCATCAGTGGGAATAGAGAACGATTTGTACCTTCAAAAAAACTGAGAAATGTTTCTAGAAAGAGGTAAGCTGCTCTCCACCTACTGGAAGAATATTCAACTGAGATCTATCTACCTAGTTATATACCAGAAATTCTGAACAAACACAAGCATTCTTTCACAGCCTGTTCAACACCCCAGGATCAGCAGCTGATGGCTACCATGAACTATTTCATGGCCTGCCTGATGAATCTTTCAACAGCACCACAAATGTCCCAAAATGGTAACCATCAGAGATAACAAAAAAAAACCCTCAACCTGTCAAAGTTGTATTTGGAATAGAAGACACCAGTGAAGGAAAACACCACTCTTCACTAACACAAATTCCTGAAACAACCAAGCAAGAATCATAGAATCGTTTAGGTTGGAAAAGACCTTTAAGATCATCCAGTCCAACCATTGACCCTACTCTACCAGGTCTGCCACTAAACCATGTCTCTAAGCACCACATCTACATGACTTTTAAACACTTCTAGGGATGGTGACTCAACCACCTCCCTGGGCAGCCTGTTCCAATGTTCGATAACTCTTTCAGTGAAAAATTTTTTTCCTAATGTCCAGCCTAAACCTCCCCTGGCGCAACTTGAACCCATTTCCTCTTGTCCTATCGCTAGTTACTTGGGAGAAGAGATCAGCTCCCATCTCACTACAACCTCCTTTCAGGTAGTTGTAGAGAGCAATAAGGTCTCCCCTCAACCTTCTCTTCTCCACACTAAACAATCCCAATTCCTTCAGCCGCTCCTCATAAGACATGTTCTCCAAACCCCTCACCAGCTTTGTTGCCCTTCTCTGNTGAGGTCAGGCTGACAGGCCTACAGTTGCCTGGATCCTCCTTCCGGCCCTTCTTGTAGATGGGTAGAAGACTAGATCCTGGCTGCATGTCATTTAGACTTTGAGACTTCTGCATAAACACCTTCTGCTGTTTGCTGTTCAGACAGTGCCTAGCACAACCAGGCACCCATTTTCTGGGCCCTTACAGCATAAGAAGCAGAATTAATGACGATGGCAACAACGACTACAAAATAGTCTAAGGAATGAAAGTTCTGACAGACAGATACATTAGGAATTGTAGAGACAGTTTTCAACTCATGGGGTATTTTCTAGTAACAGATATTTACAAAAGGATGCTATGACATGAAACAGAAATACAATTTTTCTTGCTGTATTGATTCTACTGAAGTTGGATGCCTGGAACAAATCCTGTGGATATTCTGATTAAAAAGCTGTACCTATGTTACAGATTTATCAAGTATGAGACACAAAAATAGCATTAAGAAGCATACCCTGCTTCTGCTGATACTAATATCCTTTTTCCTGCAGAATTTCTGCCATAACATAAACCAATCAGCAATAATCGTATTTGCAAAACTGAGAGCCTTCAAGTAAATGAGCTAGGAAGAACTGGGAGACCTCTTTGAAACTCATATACTTTGACTTAAATGCTAAATAGAAAACCTGATATAGTCAGAAGTCTAAGAACTTCTCTGTTGGGTATTTCAATGCAAAAAGTCAAATAATCAACCTAAACAAAATGTTTTGCATTCACAAATTACTGCCATGACTTCAGCTAACAGGCTTTATTGTTAAATATCAAATTAAGTTCTTCATGCTGTGAAACTTAAGTATCTTACAAGCAGATGAATCTGAAGATGAATGTATTAGAAGATATAATCTTTTGTAACTACATAACTTGTAGGCATAACCAAGAACTTCCAACAGACTGCTTCCTGCAGCATGAGCTGTGGTGTTTTACTGCAATTCAACTGCCCGCTCTAAAATGGGGAATCTTTGATTGTATAGAAAGAAAATTGCATAATGAAAATTGGGACATCTAACAGTGATAAATAATCATTACAGTTCATTAGACATAGTACATAGGAAAAGTTTTGAGTAGCTCTTAAATTTTTATTATATGCTAGCTATAATAAATACAGTTAAGAAAAAACCTAATGTGTCAAGGTCATTCTGAAGTCATTCTACAGTTGATTCAATACTGACCTATTGCAAATGGTAACTTAATTTGTAAGTTGGTAGAAAGCTACCATGAGTAACTGTATACATTTGTGTCACACATAAACCAATAATTCCTAAGAAACAAGAAATCTACAGTGACAAATGCAGCAGGGAGGTCACAAGCTTTTAAATATTGCAGCATCTGTCTTTCAGTCTATATAAAACTGACTTTGTTGAAAATGTTTTTAAATCATTCCTCGGGCAATTTACCTCTCTTACCCACTTGATGGCCATCTGTTATTACAGTTCATAAATTGAATCACTGTGTCATCATATTCGTTATGTTTTAAACTTTCAACCTGCATTTGGATCTTGATCAGCTACACTGGAGCTCTTAAGTATTTCTGAAATAATTCAAAAAACTTCACTCACAAAACTCTATAAGCACTAAAACAGATGAAAAAACATTGCCACAGCTTGTCAATAAAACAGTCAATGACTGCACTTCAGCCTAGAAATAATGCATACACTACAGCAACACTGAATTAATATAGAAAATCAATATGACCTCGGACAACAAGCAGCACTGAAGAAATAAGTAAGACAGCATGTCTTAAAATAGAGTCCCCCATTCATTGAAAGACTGATTAAACAGACACACTCTTCTCCATAGCCCTGGCAGAAGCTGAAGGTGCAAGACTAAAAACCCGTGCAATCATTAGATCCAGTTTGCAAAGTAACAGAGAACAAACATGATAGATCTTTCCCAGGCTAATTACTTCTTAGAAACATGGGTCTACTACAAACTTTGGGTTTTTTTATAACTGCATATATAAAGTGGAGTCACCAGATGTTTGGTTAATACCTGAATTGACTGATTACATGCTTTGCAAGTCTGACAAATTCTGGCAGAGTAACAACAGCAACAACCACCCATATTTTGACCTTGTCTCCCAAAAGCAAGTTATCAGAAATGCTTATTCTTAAAGATCCTATGTGCTTGCATATGGCACAGTACATGGCTCAATGAAGTTCAGCAAAAAAATTCCAACTAATACTACCAGATGCTGTGTCAGGCCCACAGAAGCTCCATTTGTTTGTTTGATGAAAGGGATTTGTTTTTAAAATATCCCTTGAAGTTCTGAGTGGGTAGTTATTATTTGTGAACACTTAAAAAAATCCAAAAAGTATTAAAATTATCAACAAAGATTTTTATAAATCAAACTTTACTGATTAACTGTTGCAGTTATTTTAGCCTGTCAATGGATACCTTAGTGTGTATCTACATTTAGGAAGTTTCCGCTGACACAGCTGTTTCCATTCATGGGAAACACAAATATGTATTTACACTGAACGCACAGAGCCATTTTAAATAAAGCAAATCTACAGAAGGTAAATAACCTTGCAGATCAATTTCAGCATAGTATAAAGACCCGAATCACAGGTGCTACGGAAATACTGGTTACATAGTTTAAAATGGACAATTTTAAAAATGTATTTTAAGAACTCTTTTCTCTCCCTCTATGTCCACATCAGCAAAGCATGCTAAAGTATTTCGTAGAACTGGTTTTGAAAGCAAAACATGGGAATGTTCAAATTTTAGCAGAAAAACTTTAAATCCTAGCTTTTGAGAACATCACCTTCTGCGTGATAAACAGTTCATTTAGCATTTTCTTGTCAGTATGTAAGCCAGACAGTTCCTACTACAGAATTTACAAAAGATTGCTAAAGTAAATAGTTACTCACCCTCCCTCTCAGTGCAGAACGAACATTCAGAAGCTATAAGCAGGCTCCACAACAGGATTAGTATAAAAAAAGGTGATGATAAAAACGTTCCTGTTAGGGGCTGTTGTTGTTCTTGTAAGAGCTTTTTAAGTGGCTTGCTCTCCACTTCTCAGACTTTAGCATTTGTGTTTTCCAACCATTTTCTGCTTCAAAGACTAGTATTGAATGGGAGCAAGTTCTAGAAAATTATGTTTTCAGAACAAATCCAAACACCTCGAGATTTGAACAATGCACTGTGAGAGCTGGCAGTGCCACAAGATATCCAGTGGAGAGCAGCCTAAATCCTTGGGCTTTCCAGGCTACCCCCTCACAAGTGCACGCACGGTTACTGCTGGAGTAGAGCTTCTCCTTCAGGCAGCTTCTGAAGGAAATGTCACAATATAGGAAGTGGCAGAGAAGCTGGCACAGCTGTATAACCTCCTGTGGATTTGTAGCTTGTCTTCAGAATGGGAAAAAAATTGCAAGTACTAAAGCCAGCAACTCAACCTTTTTTTCTACAGTTCCACATAAAAATACCTGATCGGTGGTGATACTGGTATCTAAGGGTGGCTCTCAACAAGTCTGTCTCAATAGGACAGGAAGAGGCTGAAGTACTCTTTACGTCCCTTTGTTATCTGCCATATTTCCATCTGTTCTGTACACCTAAGCTACACAAGTGATAGAAGTCCATGAATTATTCAGTTTAGAGGAGGGGGAAGGAGGAAGAGAAATTGTGTACTTTTGTTGAGAAAGTCAGCTTATAACAATGAATTGTCTTCATTGTTTTGCCATGCAAGTGCAACCAGTGCAGAGGGATAAGCAATTTGGCAGCTGGGACTAAAGGACAATTGAATTTTAAGAGGTATAGCATATGGTAACACCACCTTAAGTCAATATTATGTAAAAGCTTACTAAAAGTATTGAGAATATACAACTAATGAGAAGGTTTCTTCTTTATCCACCATTTAGGGTTTTTTATGTAAACTTTCAATTTATATAGCAATTTATTCACATAAGGGCTTACTTGCAAAATTAGGACTTTTGCATCTTAGAGGCAATTTAATAGAGGACAAAGATCTCTGCCCATATCAATGGATTCAACTAATCTTAAGTCAATTATAATAAAATAAAATTTGGGTATCTACCTTAAAAAAAAATCTTCTAGAAGTGCCAAATAACTGAAGTTACATTATTGATTGCTCATAAATAGAAACCTGCACATATCACATAGAATAAACAAGTCCAATTTTCAGTACACAGAATTACAAGCCCATACTGCTTGGCAAGTATATACTACATCTCAATGGCTGAAATTTTTTTTATTGCCGATCTTTTTTTTTTTTTTTTTAAACACTGCTAACTGAGACACATGTAACACCATTGCTTCCTCCAGTTACAATTGTTGCTACAGGTATTTGTATTTTCATAAATTGCCAGTTTTTTCCCCTCCAGAATCTGACGTGAAGTAGTGATACCCATTTGTGCAGCATGGAAAGAATGCTATGTACTGTTGCTACTCTCAACGAAGACCAGAGTTCAAAAATAAGATCTTGGTTAACAAATTAGGTCAAGAGTAGCAATCACCTGAACCAATGCTAGCCACTCAGAAGTCATGCATTTAATCTAACCTTAATCTTATGTTCCTTTCATAGTCAACAAACACAGATGAACTACAGAACTACAGTGAATTATGTTAAAATAGGTGCTTCACTAAGCTGAAGTGAGAGGAGATTCATCCAAAATTATCTAGGCCTCAGCCCCAATAAAGCAGTCTAAACTAGGATTTCATAAGGTCGCAAACAAAACACCACAAAAACTGTTTATGAACTGTTCTACAAACCTGGTCCAATTTCCCTTGTAAGGAAGACCGTAACTTTCCTAGAGAATTTTGCAATACTTTACACAACACTTTTCCACAGTTATTTAATTGTATAGGAAAGCTCTAAAACTATACAAGTTCAACTGTATTTTGTAAGCACACCAACTTCTCCAGGGTTCTAGCAAATTCACCCTAACTAAAGCCTCTTGGTCTTCCCAAGGGCTTCCCATAAGACAGCATTTCATAAACTGCTTTCCCTCAAGTGGCCTGTTTCCATTTGAGTGCTCCCATTCAACGCTAATGTAGTGACACAAATTCTAGTTCCACAAATTTCTTTCCAAGCACCTTTCAAGTGTCACACGGTAATGCACCACATAATAAAGAGACATTAACCATAGCCTTTTTTTCTTTTCCTGTATAAAAGGTTATAGAGTTTTAAAGAACTTTTGAAGAACCACACAACATCATTCTTCTTTTTGACAGTCCAACACACCTGAATGCACCTTGTGATGGAACAGTAACACTATTCCCATCTGGGTATTAATTAACTATCAGTGGAAGGTTGGAAGAACATCTACCTGCCCTATGACAGAACCACACCAATGTCTTTAACCACATTTTAGTTCCACCACTGGAACTGGCATGCCAATTAGCAAAATATGTGGAAACTAATATTAAACTGATATTTTCTTCAATATGCAGGAAGAAAAAAAAAAAGGGGAAGAGCATATCTTATATGGGTACAAAATGTGGCTATAAGACAAAGTTTAAATGAGCCTTTGCTTTGTTTTTAAAACCCAGGATTTAGAACAATATGTGTTTTTGCAAGCTACTGTTCATAATTGGTGAGAGCACAGCAATTCATTATGAAGAACAGAAATATAAATGCATTCTTCTGCTGTTTCTCAACTGTGCCAGGCAAAATAATTTAATTTCATAGCATTTTCTGTTTCAGCTCCTGTCAGGGTTTATGTGAATCTTCTTTATGTACTGTGAACCAACAATAACCTCGTTTAGCTGAGCTCTATGAGCTACTGGGGAAAGCTGATCAGTGGACATCATTTAAAATAATCAAACCCAAACCAGCCATCTAGGCCATTTCAGCAGGTCAGGCTGTCATTGAGAGCATGACTAAGATACGGATTTGCTTCTTCATAAATTCTCTTATTCCCACCATATACCACCTGACACTGTTGCCACTTAACAGAAGAAAAATATCTTAAGAATTTAATAAATATTTCTCCTCCAACTTTCTTCGCCCTCCCCAACATGTGACTGCTGTGTCATAAAAAAGAAAACACCTCTTACCATTACAATGTTTTGGTCATTACTTTACTTGAAAACATTAGTGGAAAAATACCAAATATTAGAGTAATTTAAAAAGAAAATAAACTCTTCCCCCCTACCTCTGGCAGCTTGTGATTTCTACCTACATAATGGTTAGCCTTCTTCCAAAAATTAGAATTTGGAACTTTCTTCTGAAACTTAATACTACTGAACTATTCTCATTTCATTACTGTCCTTTTAGCTGATATTGTTACCATCGGTGATGAACAGGGTAAGATGAACTGCAACTGCTCATTGACTCACATCAAAATGTGTTCACTTTAACTTGAGCTCATACAGACTTAAGGGGATACTGGCACAGCACCTCCTCTAATATTTCTATTCCAGAGGCCCTTGGAAGATTCCATTCATGAAAGATAAGATAAAATATTGAAAGCCCCTACCTTCACCTGATGATCCTGAAAGGTCTATGATGACATACACTCTGCCTTCTGGCTCCAAGTCAATCTGCAATCAAGAAGAGAATTAGAAGAAAACTTACAATGGCTCCCCAAGCAAGTGACTGCACATGCAGGAAACAAAAAGTTTCCAAAACTTGTGAAGCCAAGTTGTAGGCAGGACACGTCGGCAGGTCTACAGTTCACTACCAGCAGAGCCTCCTTTTGTAAAGAGGTGTTGAGGACTCTGAACCTTCACTGAAGTAAAAAACTGTGTGCCCTTAGCACTTGTTAAGCTTGAACCCAGTGAATTTTACAAATCAAATATTTAAAGCACTGTTCTGCCATACATTTACACCACTATTTCCAAGTAGACAAGGAAAAAAGTTAAAAAGTAGTAGTATCGAATAACTTTTTTACTGTAATTTATACTGAGCCCAGCTATGCAAATGTGAAAAACAACACTATGACCTATTCAGATCCAGCGAGACAGATCAGCTCTGGCCACAGAAAAGGGGAAATGAACACACACAGCTCGTACAGCCGGTTAACACGTGTTTACAATACGCCCTTTGTATCCCCACTGGGAGAAAGAAATATATGCTTTATCTTCTCTTTCTGAAATACAAAATTTGTTTATTTCTGCACCATTCCAGTAGATTTTAAGGAGTCTTTGCTCTTCTGGAGATCACTTTCACTCAGCATGAAATACAGGTGCTCAGTATCAAGCTGCTGTACTTCAAGATTTCATGGGCTGTGGGAATAAGCTCCTGTATGTTTAGGCACCACAACGAAGAGCTCATTACAAATCCTCGTGTATTTTATCACACGTTTCAACAGTATCTTTAAGTACTGCTGGATTTGAGTATCTTAATGGGGCCCTGCACATTACAGACAATTTTTGCAGCCACCTATCTCAAAAATTACGTTGTAACTAGAACGCTGTGTAATCAATAGCTCTTACTTGTCACATGATTTCAGAGACTGAGTGAAGCGACATGGTGTACATTAATAGTATATTTTCATTCTTTTTTAGTAAGTAAAGCACACATATGAAATTGTATGTCCACTATCAGGGTGCCTCAAGCGGCCTTGCCTGCCACGGCCTGTCCTGTGTCCCACTGCCCCAGCCAGGAGTGGGCAGCTGGGGAGGCACCGGGGCCGGCCCAGCCCTGGGCATTAGGCACTTTCCCAGGGATGGGGCGGGCCGTGGCCAGGCCCAGGCCAGGCTGTGGGCCCAGGCCAGGCTGTGGGCCTGCAGGTGGGCCTGGCAGGGCCCAGTGCAGAGACACAGGGAGCTGGAGACCATCCCTGCTGCAGCCTCGCTGGGTAAGGGTCTGACGACCCTGACATTGGGTCCTGGGCCATGGGCAGGGTGGGGGAGCCCCAGGGGCCAGGCAGGGACACTGGGGCTTGTTGGTGCCCCTGGGCCCCGACACCCACAGGGGCTTGATGAGATCAGGCCTGCGTGTACTAAACCAGGGTACACAGGGCAGGAGAGAAAACAGAAAAAGGAGATGTTGTGGATGCCCCATCCCTGGAAGCGTTCAAGGCCAGGCTGGATGAGGCTTTGAGCAACCTGGTCTAGAGGGAGGTGTCCCTGGCCATGGCAGGGGGGCTGGAACTAGATGATCTTTAAGGTTCCTTCCAACCTAAACCATTCTATGATTCTACATGCCCCAAAAATTCCCCAAGTGAAAAAGCACTAGGACTATGGGCCCTTCTCAGTGCCAGACTGACCACATACAGAGCAAGAAGGGAACATGCCTCATCGCTGGGGTCCAGCCAAGCCCTGCTCTCCACTGGCAGCAACCCTTGAGCTTTCCTGACACCTCTGCTAAGCCGAGGCAACCACACACGGGGCTTTTGGCTGGGAACAGGCCACCTCCCCTCCCACCCCGCCACAGCCCTCCTCCTCCCATGCCAGGCTGTTCTGCCGCAACAGGGGAAGGTGGGCCTTGCTTCGCCAGTGTCAGCAAATGACACTAAGCTGCCTAATTCATGAGTGACATGACGGTATGGTACTAGGCCATTAAGATGATAATCAGGAGATCACTATTTCACACAAATAACTTGGGAGACTAATCTGTTGGTCTTTGCAAATTAGCAAGTAAATGAGGAAAGGAAGGAGACACCAAAACATCTGGGCTGTGCCAGGCTTTGCCTGTCTGCATTCAGCAGGCAGCTCCGTGGGGCCACCTTTTCTGTCTCCAGGTTTCTCTCATCACCTGAGAGGACCTTTACAAGAGGGGCACCTCTGCTCTTTCCCTCTTTTGGGCCACAGCTGCTGAATGCGTCAGGGTGACACAAGCTCCTCCCTCCATGAACCAGCTTCTCACAAAAACACTTCTGTGCCGTTCAAGAGCGAGCCGGTAGAGGAGTTCACAGGTCCAGCTGATGTCATCGGACCAACAGATCAAGAAAATGATCTCAGCAGCTGTATTGTAAATAGACGAGGCAGGAAATAGGTGTTAGCAAGGCCAGGGGTTACTCAGAGGAGAGGAAAATGAAAGCGTGGTTGAGTGTTTTTCCATAAATAAAGTGTTGAATATTAAGTAAAGACATTTTAAACAATTTCTGAACTGGAAGCATGAGTTTTGTGGGGGAGTTTTGGGGTTTGTTTGTTTGTTTTTAAATAAAGCTACTGATCTTGAAATATTGCTCCTCTCCCTTTGCAGTTTTTAAATAAAAAAAAAAATATTAGAAGATCAGAGGCACAGGTGCATGAATAGACTTTGATGTCTATGCTGAGGGAGGCTTTTGAAAAACTGCTATAGCACTCAACAGATGGCTGTATTAAAGACAGGCATGTCTAATGCTCCGTTTGTATGAGCACTATATTCTGTTTGGTTAAGCTTTCAGTAAAATACTTTACGCAGTTCAAATCCCAACGTACACACACAAATACAAAACCCCAACACCATCCCTGCAGAAGAATCAGGCACCTGCAGGAGTTAGTGACCACCATCACAAAATCTCTGTTCTGCCTATTTAAGTACAAACAGCACTGGAAGCAACTCAGGAAAAAGACTGGAGCACTGAACCCAAGTTTCCATTACCCATGAAGTGGACTGTTTTCACATACGATTTGTTAGACGTGCTGCTTACTGATTTTGACTCCGAATTTTTGCTGAGCAGAATGAAGTATTTATAAAAGGAAGTCTCTTTTACAAAGAAACTATGTTTCAGTCTTAGAATGTTCTAATACCAATGAGAGCGAAATGGACATATATTTAGATTTATAAAATACCCACATTTGATTTCAGTGAGTACCTATGCTGACAGTCTCATCAGTGACATGAATTAGTACTCTTGCCAGAAGCCAGCAGTTCAGCTGCCTCAGTTGACCTTACATATAAAAACAACACCCCCTAAAAAAAAGCAGAATCCTCTCAACGGATAGAAATCCTTCTTTTGATCTCAGGTCTTTCATGTATCAAAGCAAGTATGGAATGAAAAGGACTGATTCAATTCTAATTTTGCAGAAATAATTTCTAATTTAATGCCTAGAAATATAATGGTATAAATACCACCAAAACAGCCAGATTACTAGAATATAAGTTAACATGGCTTTTTTTTCAATCTGCACATTAACCTACACTTAGAAGAAGGTGGAAACTATGCAATGTCATTCTATAAGTAGGTAACAAAAGATGCAAAAGGCACATTTTTTCACGAAATGCCCTGAAAGTTATCACATGTGAAATGCTCTCAGACATATGTCACCAGAAACAGAATGACTGGCCAATATAACAGACATCCTTGAATGCAACGGAAATAGTCTGATCATGGCAATTCTGATTCTGACCCTTCTCTTTGACTAAAAATACTTCTCTCTGAATGCAGCCAAGCACTTATACATGCAGAAAGACACTATGAGAAGATATCTAAAAAGACATGACTGTTCAAAAGGACAACAGGAAACAAGGCAAGATGCAAACCAGGGATGAGACAGAGGAGTTGATACAAGAGCAGCTTTGCAGTAAGCAAGACACATTGCAAAATATATACCTCACACATACACACCACATTCTCCACATGCAACAAAAGATGTAACAACTATCATTCAGCAAAACGTTTGATCACTAAAGAGTTTTAGCCTGTCACTGGCTCATGCTATTGCTGTGACTTTTGTTAAAATACAGTTTTAGTAGGTGCAAGTAAGATTAATTGTAAAGGCACTTTAAACAACTTCTATATTTCTAAAATAATCTTTATGTGGCAGCATACTGAGACGAGTACAATGATTGCTGGAAAGCAACACAGATCTTGAAAAACTCCAGGCATCAATAAAGCGTATTAGTAGCCCGTTTCAGGGAACAAAAGGCACCATCCATAAAACCAGACATACTTTCAGAGAAAAAAACCCATGTTGAAACCATGGCCAAGTTTCAGCATATTGAAGGCATTTATATAGTTTCACAGTCATTAATGGATTTTATTTTCAACACCCTTCTGAGACAGTTCCCTATCTGTAAAATGAGATACTCCCAAAGGCACAAGCTAGACTAAATGACTTGCCAGAAAGTCATATAAGAAGTACGGTTAAACAAGAACTGAACTCTGGTCTCTGGAGGCCCAGACTGCCCACTGGACCATTTCTCCTCTTCTTCAGTTAAGCTTCACTTTGTCAAGCTATACACATCCTGTCCTCCTGCAATATCAGAGACATCCAAGTTTTGGGGGTTTTGCTTTTAAAAAAAAACAACCAAACAAAAAAAAAACCAACTTCACTGGGTGCATATCTAAGAGGCCATTTCTTTTCCCTTCAGTTAATACGCATCAGTAAAAATAGTATCAAACAAAAAATTGCTTAAATATTTCTCTGCAGCATTTACAAAGCATCACAATTCTTGGGCAACTCCTGAGTAATGCAAAATTTAATCAAACTGTGCAGAAGATTGTGAAAATAGTTCAGCTTTTCCTCAAGGTTTGCTTTTTGCAAGCTTTTAACTCCTAAGCGTTCTTCCGAAAAACTGAGTCCTGAGCTCATCTAGAAGGTCACCATTTTCCTCCTCTCAGGTGCAAGATGTCATTCCCAAGCTCAAAAATATGAAGCTCAGACAGAATTCTCTTGGACTATGATTTTGCTAAGGAAACCACACACTCTGTCTAATCCTACAGGGATAAGGAAGATTCAACTATGCTATGCAATTATTTGAGTTGCACCGATGTTTCCTATTTGAATACAAAGAAGATTTTACATTCTTGATCACTGTACAGCCTGAATCATTCCATCAACATTTTGGTGTGCTTTTTTCATTCTAGCTGATAGTACCAGCACAGAGATTTTGTATGCCCTATGGAGCAAACTGAGATCTGTTGTAAACAAGTGATAAACTACCTTCAGTGGCTCAGTGCCCCATTCCCATAGGTTTTCATTTGATAACAGAGTCCATCAGTCAACTATGTTCCAACACAAGAATGTCACCAAAATTAGGTGCACTGTACTCATTTACATGCCAACTTGCCTCCTGAGAGAAATTTAAGGATAGTCATTGACATAAATCTCAGATCCGAAATAATGACTAAACAAATGCATTTTCCATAACTGAACTTCTTAACTGCACAAAAGTTGAGTAAGTTTTACTCTGATGTGCCTTAGCAAGACAGTATGTGAAATACAGCAAAACCGCTTCGACCACAAAGCTGTTCAGGATTTTGGCAACAGTATAAACCTAAATGGACTATAAAATCTACAGAAACAGAAAGAATTAAACCATAAAACCTACTTTGCACCTCTTGTTGTGATGTTCTAGGATTATCTGATATTTGGATAGCTTAAAGCATAAACCTCCAAGCACATGATCTGTCACTGCAGATGGTTATTTGAGTCATGTAGGACTTGAGAAGTCAGTATGTATTAACCCTTATGGAGCATAGCACAACAGAAAGTTTCTCTTTGAACATACAACTTCTCTGAAAGGAGGAGGGAAGGGATTGTGTGTTTAAAGAACTGGTATCTGCAAAGGCTGGGGGCGCGGGGTTATGTCTGCTGTTTTGAGGGGCATTTACTTCTCCATTTTTGATAAAACATTATTTCCATGAAAATGCATAAGAAAATCAGAACAGTTGTAATCTAATAGAGAATGACTGGAGACAGAGTCTGTGCCGGTCTTTTGTTCTTTAACCAAAAGATTTTTCTGCTTCAATTTAAATAGCTAACAGAGTTCCTATTTTAACTTATTAAACAGAAAATAAAACATTAATAGTGACACTTTTCCATATAGTCAAAATTGATTGCAGCACAAGTAATCTAAAAACTTTCAAAACCACCATCATTATTGGAACAGAAGCAAAGACTTGACCAAAACAACAACTAGAGGTAAGATTAAATTTGCAAACTTCCCCCAGCGTTCACACCTGAATTCCTAGCAAGCTCACCTAAAATGGACAGCTTTGCAACTGGCTGGCAAAAGGTCAGCAAAATAGCTGAGAAAATTTTATTTAATAATATTATCTGAAAATTAACAGATTTCACGTTACATCATTAATTACACGAGGTAAACTTGACTTTTAAAGTAATTATCCAGAAAACATGTTGAGAAAACTTCCCTAGCATCTCTGTTTGCCTCCATGATTTCCCCCCCCCACAGCCTCTTGCTCTTCTGGCCAAAGCAAGCAGGTCCCTTTCAGAGCCAGTGCACTGCCACAAAGTTCACAAATCTGCCTTTCATTATGAATGTTACATATTTGATTATTATAATTACAGAGAAACATAACACAGCTTGCCACATTGTAATTGACCACAATGATATACATAAAAGTTAAGAAATTTTGGCCACAGGGCACTCTATCATTTATTTACTCATACTCAAAAGTCAACAAAAAGACATCAAACATCTTGCGTGACCTACAGAAAAGATCAAACACTTTCCAGTGCCAGACACATGCACAGACATAATACAGAACAGCAGCAGCACGGAAAAACGAGATTCAGCTGAAATAACCACAGTATTGAGAAATCAATTCTAAAACAAGAATCCTTCCATTACTTAATATAGCATATACCGATATTCAATTGCAGTGTCCCTGGGTCATGTGTGATATGACTTTGATATTCCACGATCCACTGTACCTAAGGTGTCCCAGGCACCAATGGAGGAACATTTTTGAATGCATGGTGACACTCAAATGCACGTGTCTTTGTGCACAAGCATGCATGTCTACACACTCAGAAGTCACGTAATCATTTTGTGTTTTATAAGGAAGAACAGCTTTTACGGACCACTGTACTGGGACTAGGGTGTTCATAGTTCATTTTCTGGAAGAGTCCAGAAAGTGAACTTGGACAGATGGCTATATTTACATGCAACAAGACAGCAGAGCAGTACAAACAGCTGCAATGGCATCAAGCAGCATGACCACAGAAGAGTCACTGCACAAAACCAAGTTTGTGACTGATCTGAAGGGAGGAAGAGATTATCTTCACTTTCTTGAAAGCTTCAGGTGGTGAGTATATATGGCACAAGGTATTAACTATTATTAAGGTGTTTAACAGTTGTATGTCCAAACTGGTTAGGGTTTCTAAATATCTACAATCAGAATTCATGACAGAGGGAAATAAACCAATGAGAGAGGAATTTTTTCATGAGTGGAAAAAGAAGTCAATAACTTTGAGAGATGAGGCTGCCTGGACTAACCATTCAGGGTGTTCTGAGCTTGAACAGGTCAATGGAGACTTGTAGCAGTATGAGTCTCAGGCACATGTGCACGCTATTTTGTTAGTTTATTTAACTCAGTACAGTTATTCTTATGATGTGTCTTCTATTACTAAGTCTTATGAAGGCAGGGGAATAAGCCAAAGTTACAAAGTAATTTTCACTGTACTATAACTGTATCCACATTAGAAATGGAGGTTGCATTGTTTTAGTAATAGTAATGAAGATAAAGTACAAAGAACCTATACAAGCCCAGAGATAACGTGAAGTACAAGGCATAAGAGCTGGGTTTGGCTGACCAACCCTCAACAACTTTTTGAGTGAAAGGACAGTAAAACCACCTACAAAACAGAAGTCTGCATAAAGCCATTCACTTGAAACATCTGCTAAATGTATTTAAAGAAAGAAAAGAAACTCTTCAGAGCACAATCACTTTCCCAAGCAGATGGTTATTGGATTTAAGTATAAAGGAATTGCATCATGTGGTAAGAACTGACCTGTAATTTCATCACAAAGCTTTTCAAAATCTATTCTTTAATGCACTAGTGCAGTGACACTCTCCAAACCATAGGGAAAAAATTAGCTGTAACTAAATATTTAAAACATATTTATCATCTTGGCTTATCAACATTTTTTAATGTTGTGCTACAGAACTGCAACCAGAAGGGAGGGGGTTACCTACGCATCTAGGAATAAAATGTCGAACAGAGAATCAGGACTGCAAGCACATTGTAGTTAGCCAATTAACACACATTAAAAAAATTATTAATGCTGTCAAATTATTTTACTGCAGTACAATTTCAGATAACCACTTGCTGATTCACATAAACCAGAATCACAGTTGGCACATTTGTTCAGTCTCAGGAATCACCCAATTGTGATGATTTAACTGCACAGATATTTGGCGTTTCTCCTAAATCTCAACAGTATTTCCTCTGAGTAGACGCCTTTGCAACACTTTGGACGATCATCATGAAACAGGTATCTGCATAACAGTAAGTACATGGATAGGTAGAGGACCTTAGGATTGACTGGTACTTTTCCTGGTCATATACAAAAGTTTTGATGCATTGCATACATTTTTCCTTATTTCCTTACGTAATTACTGTATTTTTTTCCTTCCTTTAAGTACGAGTTATTCTGTGATTAAGATATTAAAGCAACACTACCTGTTTCCTGTAAAGCATATGGTATTTTTCTTCTCTTTATGTTCAAAACACTTCTTTCCTGCATTCTCCTCCTGCCAGGTATACTCTGGGAAACTCAAGTCAGTGTATAGTAGGAAATAGCCATATAGCATTACCGTACCAAGAATAAAGGAAATAGCTGTGCTGATTTTTAAACCTCAAAAATCATGGAGATTAACAGCTGGAAGATCTAAGACTGAGGTTCCATAAACTCAAATCCTTCATAAATGAGGTAAAATAATCTCCAAAGGCAGGATATAAATAAGTGCTAGGAAACGGTGATATTTAGATGATGTGAAGTTGCCCTTCAGTTTCTCATCTGTTAATCCTATTCTAGTCCTCTGTAAAAAAGAAAGATTCTGGAATTTGCCTATTAACCAGCTGTATTTTAAAACAAAAGTTAGAAACATCGATGACACCCTAGTTTGAGTAAAGCACTCAACTGCCTCAGAGGGAAGATCTTCCCAGACCAACTATTAGAAAATAAATATACCTCACACAAAACCTCAGCACAAACTGGGCAGACACTTCAGCATTGATCTCAGAGCCTTCCCACAAAAGGTTCACATTTTCAATCTTTCAAACACTACTGTACAACACCTTTCAGTAACTTTCAAAAGAGGTCCTACTACAATCATTAATTAGCCAGTGCGAAGAATGCAGCAGGGAACTGAATCCACTTTGGTTCGGTTGTAAGTAAAGTGTGCTGGCTTTGTTCCAGTTAGCAACAAACCTCACATCTAGCCTAGGTTTTGTTCCAATTGGAAAAAAAATAAATTAAAACAACATCTACTGTTTATGAGTTTGAGTTCAGTTCAGCTCCCTGGGAAGAAAGGCGAAAGGCTTTTCTTATCTGAAAGGCAACCACATTAAATGCTCTCTCCATTTGTATTCACAACAGAAATTAATCTTCCATGATGAGGGAAACAGCTTGATTCAATATGTTGCAAATGGACAAACTGTACTTCGATGACACTCACTGGAACTTTTAAGTAGTTTGATGACGTTTGACACCAACATCAGCTGCAAGCCAGAGTTCTCAGCAGAAGGAAGAAAAACTCCAATCTGTAAATTCTTACTCTTCTATTTTACCAATTTGATTTAGATATGAATGAGATTCCCTCCTCCCGCCCCCCCAACTGAAGTGGCTGAAACTACAGAATATGCAATTAAGATAGCCCTGGAGGTGTGCCCAGAAGTATCTTTGATCTCATCAACTAGCTATGAATTCCTAATCTCTTTCCCCCAAATTTCCAGAAAACAAACAACATCTTATTTTAGGAAACATCTCTAGAAGCTATTAAGACTTGCCTGAAAATTCTCCAGCATCCAAGCTGCTCCTCCTTCTGTGCAAAACTGGTCTTTTAAACATGGCAAAATCCCTGTTTTATTTTGCAGTTTACCTTAGCGTACCCTTCATGAAATTTTGGCTGATAATCAGCCTGTCAGCACTGCAGAACACCACTGAGTCACCACATAGAGTGACTGACTTGAAGTTTTGTTTCAAGTCTCACATTGGCACCCGAGGCCAAAGAAGAACGTCACAGGGCTGAACTGGAACTACCCAGATGGCCAAGCTGCTCTGAGGTAGTGCCAAAGAGGAGCAGCTCTATGGACTACCAGCAGGCAAGAAACAAAGAACATTACTTCAGGTAGGCAGAACTTAAGAAAGCTGGCAAAATAATGTAACACAGGGACTGAAGTATCTTCAATTAAAAAACACAAGTGAATGAGAAGAACAAAAGGACTTAGGGAAGAGAGACAATCATGGGAACATACAGAGACAAAAATTATATATATGGCTGAGAAGTGGCATTAAGTTGTCACAATCAAACAAAAGGAAGTAAAATAATATTTCACGAACAAAACTATGCTAAAATTACTCTAGAAATGCTAGATTTTATTTTGGAAACAGAGCCATACTCTACATCTTTTAACCTCATTCTTAAATCTTAGAATGTTTCTCATTACTATTTCAGCTGTCCTGCTATGTCAAAAGACAGGGTTTCCGCCCCCCCTCCCCAGGGCCCCTAACATAAGGGCTAAGCTTTTTAAAAGTAATAAAGAAGTTTAGAACAGTTTTTAAATCAAGACACCAAAACCATGATAACTTAAGAGGTTTTATTATTCATCTTGGGAATAGCAGTTTGTCATTTTTTAAAATAAGATGTCTCTGTTTAAATATCCTTGTAATTGATAATTTTTAGTAACTTTAATCCAACTTTTAAAAATGTGCCTCCTACTTTCCCATTCAGGTTCACCACAGATACCCCTCTATTTTTGAGGAAAGAAACTGGAAGTACAAGGAAAAAAGGAATAGTGACCTTATAGAATTATCTAAATTTGATTATAGAAAGGGGAGGAGATATTGCAAAAATAACACAAAAATATTTATTTTCCAGTTCAAAAAAAAAAAAATCTTCAGCAAGCACCAAGATGAAAGCATGAATACACAAGCTTCAAGAATTACAAATAAACATTCTTCTCCTGAGTTATGAAGATGGAAGGAAAAAGTATGTTCTACACAAATATTCTCTATGTCCTTTCACATATGTATCTGTAACCTGAGCTGCTTTACAACAAACACTGACATTACAATAAACAAACATTGCATGATATACAAATCACAATAGTAAAACAGAATTGGCATCAAGTATTTAAACAAAAGTATCCTTCCTGGAAATAGCTCTCCTACTTACAGCCTGCCAAGAATTGCATCAATTCAAAGACTTTGTTCAAGTTAAACTAAAACTTAAGTTTTCAAGAAATTTGAAAGAAGAAAGAGGGAAACAGAATTAAGAAAATAAAATACAAGTTACTTGCAACAGTGTCTTTGCTTTTTTTTTTTAAAAAAATCTTTTAAAATGTTTATTTAAGAATGACAGACTTCATTCTGCCTTCACACTACGTGACACACACAACTGCAAGCAGTATTTACTGAAAGTGGCTGCCGTGAGGATACGTTAGTCTTTTTCCATACTGCACGCACACACAGAGCACACGAAGAATGATGCCACATCTGCACCGACCCCTCTGAGCCCCCCGACTTCCCTGTCTATCACCCTTTTAAGTAATGATGTCTATAACAGACTGGGAACTGGATACCCCTTTCAAGTCTCAGTCCGATAGCTAAATAGCAAGATCATTATTGTCTCCTAAAGTAAAAAGGTCATTTCTAAACTCTTGTATTAGACAAACATTTTGCTGGTAAATGTGGCAGTTTCAATCACGTAAAAATTATTCTTATTAGAAATGTTCTATCCCTGAAAAAAGTGAATTTAAAAATAGCACCAACATTTTTAACTTTTTTTTTTAGTTTCTTGAACAAATACCCAGAATTGCCAAAAAATACCTCAAAAATTTGACAGAAAATGTAGCCCCCAATGCTATCTTATGTGCCTTTCTAAAAAAAAATGCCAGAGGAACCAGCATTTTTATTTCCAGAAGAAAATATCATTGGAACAGTCTCTCTTTGGTTCTATTTTTTTTCCTTAAGAAAGTACTACAATAAGATCTTTAGATACCATTCAATAGTGTTGGGTTTTTTTTTTTTAGCATAGTTTTTGTCTTGCTCTGATGATGTTTTATCCTCTGTTTAATTATCAGATTAGAAAGATTAATGAAGCTAATTCTTTTAACAAAATGGCTATCCCGAGGACTACAATTATCTGTGATTCACTTGGACTTCCTCTGCAGCTTTAGCCATAACAAACCCAGAGCAACTCCAAGATTCCTCTGATGCCAGCTACAAAACAGTTTACCGAAAGGAAAACAAAACAGAAAACTGCTATAGTCCATGCTACGCATGTTTAAATGTGAAAAGGAAAATCAAGTAAAATAAAATTTAGTAGCTTGGCACATGCTGCCAGGCAACCTATATTCCATGAACAGATAGACCAGAATGTAACATCTTGAACACAGTGATTACAGAAAAGGAAGTGGCAAAAATAGCCACTACTATTATTACTGTTCCTGAAAAGTCAGACAGCAGAGTGAAGTCCACCAGCCCAAAATGGCACAACAGGAATAGAGACATCTTCAAAACTCCCCATGAACAAACATGTTCTAGTGTGTGCTGCATTGACTGACATTTTTCTTTAGCATTTATTTTCATTTACTGCAGTGTTTTACATTGAATCACCTCTGGAGTTCTCACGTTAGATACGAGTTTGACATGAAAGATGTTAGGTAAACCTTTTTAAAATCTCAGTCTTTCAGACATCCTTGCAAGCTTTCCGGTATTTCCTGGATTTAAGAAAAAAAAAAATTCAACAAAGATTCCCCCCGACACTTAGCCTGCTTTGTACTGTAGCTTCTTGGTTGTTCCTCGTTTAGCCCATGATGAAACAGAAAGTGCAGCCTCAGGTACATGTATATTTAGATTTTGTTCTTTGAAAAAACTGATTATAATTCAAAGTTTTTGTTTGTTTAATACAAGAGTATTCAGGTTTGGATAATTTCTTTCTAAGAGCTTAGGCTAGATTTTATACAGCCAAATAGTCAGGGCTCCTGGAACTGGACTCGGGATAACTGAAGAATTTTTGTTCATTTAGATCTTAACGTTTATTTTTGAACATATAAGAACCATCCAGTTCTGGTCATGGAGGCCATAGCATGCTGCCTACTTACTCTGCTATCAAGCCAAGTAAGTAAAGCAAAGCTAATGCCTGTCTTCCATAAAATGCTTTCAGTCTTTTCTGAAAACGTCCAGGGATGAAGGATCTGCTACATCCCTTGCTAACTAGTTTCATTAGTTCATCACTTTTAATGTGAAAGGAAATATGTGCTTTGCTGTTCATTTTAATCAATTTGGCTAGCCCTCAGTTCTTGTTTTACCCTTCTCAGATTAAAAAGCCCTTTATTTTTTAAACGGTAGTCTATTTTTCAAATGGTACTTTACATACCCAAATTAAGTAACCTCCCAATGTTCTTTTCTTTAAAGCAAATCAGTGAGCTCAGCATTTCTCCCTATAAAGAATTATTTTCTCCAAAATTTGAATGCTTTCAGAAATCCTACTGTGAGCTCTGCTATTGACCTGCTGGGTTACCCTGGGCAATAAACTTAAACCACCCTCCATGTGCCTATTTCGCCTCCTGTAACTTGTTTAGAGTTCAATTTCTAAAAAGCTCGGGCACTCCTTAACACATTTATGCAATTAGACCTCAGTCTCTTTACCACTATCTACATTGGAGTTTGTGGGTTCGAGGCATGCTGCCACGTTAATAGTTTTATCTGAACTGTTAAATTGACTATGAGTAGCCAGTCATTATTGTAGCCTATTGATAAACCTGCATATACTTCTGCTGTGGTGCACCTATCACTTCCCAAAAGCAAGGAACCTTACCAATTGATTTACAGAAAAATCTCCATTTGGGGTTTACAGGATGAGGCCTTGCGATTCTAATTCCACACGGAGAAGGCAGAGATACATCTTGCAGCAAGTCTGTCTGGCCTTCAGTAAACTTTTTGTCTCAATTTCCAAAGTTTAAGATGTTGACCACCCATAATCCTCCTGCGTGCAGCCTACAGAAGAAGGAGGAATAATTTTGCACCTGGGGGAAGTGTCATGAAAAATCTGTCATCTGTAAGGAGCATGGAGGCAGGCAGGATAGGCTTCTTCAGGAATGCATCTAAGTTTTGGATACACTTGTTCCTCATTCCTCCATCTCTGGTTGGCCTACAATTTCCATAAGCGCTATCTCACACAGCTTGCAGAAATCTCTGCCTTGGACAGCCCTATAATCAAAATTTAGTCCTATCAAAGTTTGTTTGAAAACTCTCTCTTCAGTCTTACCTGAAAAAAACTTATCTTAAAAGGTGATCTGAAATGGGAACTACATATTTAAATTTTTTGCTAGAACTGTAGAAACAGTTCCCAGAGATCTGAGTGACCAGAGTAACAGCAATAGTCCTTTTACTCCAGAGACTTCAAGTACAGAAGTGGAAGGAGAGTTACCTTTGTATTGGGAAAGAAAGGTTTTGAGTCTGTGGGTTTGGGGCGGTTTTATTTGTTTGGGATTTTTTTTTGGTTTGCCTTTTTTAAAAAATATTTTTTTAAAAGCAGTGTTTTTTCTTTACTAGTAATAAAGATGAAAATTCTTCATGCACAAGTATGACCTTGTTAACTGTCCAGGCAACCCCCCTTCAAGTAAGGCTCTCTGGGGAATCCTATAGATCTCCATGATGTCTATGTAATACTGCAGAGTGAGAGTTTTGGACTGTTTCCATTTCTGATTCTCTGAACATATCTGATCTGTTGCTTGTGGCTCAGTCAAATATGTTGCATTGTAGCTTTTCCCAGGAGTCTACACAGCTTCTCTTTTGGATTGTTTCAGATTTCACAGAATCATGGAATTTTTAGAATTGGAAGGGACTTCTAGAGATCATCTAGTCCAACTCATCCTCTGCAAAGCAGCTGCCTTTAAAAAGTCCTTTCAATTTATCCCATCACAAAATCTTCCCCCTCCAATCAAGTAAAAAGGTTCCCTCGCTAAAAATTCAACATACATACATGTGTGCGTGCTACTGAAGTTGCTAACTATTGAATATAAAGATGCAGTGGGAACCAGTAAAGATAAAAGGATAAAAATGTTAGCATGCTTAGGATCTGCCTCAAATAGTACTTGGTGTTCAGTCATGGAGATATGACTAATTCTAGGTAGTTTGGTCATTTTTCCTTTTTTGTCCTAAAAAAAAAAAAAAAAGAAGGACTATCATGCAACTTTGGAATTGTGTGTTCAGAATTGAAGTAATGCAATTTAGTAGCATTTTCCATATACCTGAGGAAATGCTGGAAAAAACATGCAATTGCTGTTTTACTGTTAAAATTTCTTTAAGATCATTGGTTAACCTAATATATTTTTTTATTTCCCTGCCCCAACCTAATAAAACCCAGGTTAAGTCTGAACCCTGACCTGCAATTTGTTCTTGTTTTCATCTTGGATCATTTTAAAAGAAGATCAACTGGTTTTAACATCACAATCAGTCCCAACAATAAACCTGAAATATTACCAGGTATTTTAAAAGTACTTTAATGAAGTTTTGTCCACTTCATGACAAAGCTGAACACTCTCCACCTAATCTAGCAACAAGGAGAGCTGTTACCCCTGGGACAGTCAGGATCCTTCAGGCATCCAAGTAACATCTATAAAATAGGTACATCCTGAAATATCCTACAAGCGAGTCGAAGGCACAACCTGGTAGCCACACGGGGCTCTCCTGCTGCTCCTCAGCCTCTGCTCCCTTCACTTCTCTACAAATGGAAGCCTTTTATTTCATGCAGATAACAACAGCTTTTCCGACCGCTACCACAGATTTACCACAAAGTAAGGGAACTTTTTAATTCACTTTGCTGTCACCCCTTGAACAACATCAAAGGAAGGAACTGGACCTCTCTGACTTAGCAAACTATGAATGTAAGACCTGACTAGTTTACTTAAATTTATTTTACTATAATTTAAATGAGACGAGATTCCCATCCCCCTTCAACTTGTGTTATAAAAAAATGCACGTGAAAAATACAAGCAACAAACATACTAACATTAAAAACAACAGAGGGAGAGTAGGTCTCCTACTGCACAGGCACGTTGCAGAGATCTCACAGGCTCTAACAGACATTTTGGCAAGAAAAAGCAATACTGGAATAAAAGACCATACACACAAAAGCCGAGTTAGCATCATTTTGAGACCTGACATTTTATCTGCACAACCAATGCTTCTCAAGGACTTTTTTCAGGTACAAAATTAACTAACAATTGATGGATCAATATTTCATTCAGAATTATTTGCATAACACATGGCTTTGATTTTATAACCATGGACCAAGGCACATTTTAAAAACATGAATAGATACCTGTTACATGCTAGAAATTGTAGTTAATTCTGAGTGTTCAAGAAACAGCAGCTCATTTTGGGAACCACAGTCCAATTAATTTCTGTTAGAGCAACAGCTACTTCAAGTACCTCCTACTCTGACTCTTGAATTCCTATTATTTATTTTTCTAGGAATTTAAGCAGCTATTTCAAAAGATATTTTTATACCAAAAGATTTCAGTAGCTAAGGATAAAATCTATTACTTGGATTTAATTATTACTAAGTATTTGTCATTTTCTATAAAATTACTGAATATCAAGCTTTCTGAGAGCTGTAAATCACTTATTTCTGCACCATGCCAATATTTAGTAGTGGTTTGTTTATAAAGTCATTAAAAATGGTAATACAATATATATAAAAATATGGCTTCCTTCTCATATGACTAAGCAAGCAGAGCACATGTCAAATCAACTGTAGGCTTTATTCTCAACTAGTTATCCTCCTTTTACCCCTCCTTGCTTTGTACATAAATCAGGATAATTACTGCAAAAATTTCTATACAGAATCGAGTTTAATGGCAGTGTAAGAGCTGTTGTGAAGGAACACGCACTGAAATAGTGCTAGCTTATGGCAACTTTGCCCTCCACACCAAATTTAGATGACTGTGAACCACTATCAACGACGAAAAACTGAAAGCTACTGAAACATTCCCTCTGCAGACAACGTGTCCTTCCAAGAGCTTTGAGACACTATTTGAGGACAAATTGAAAGAAACTTTTGGAGAACACGGCAGCAGCAGTGGGCTTACTCAGCTGCAGTCTGGAAGTAAAGACTGAATCAGTCTTTAGAAATAGAAACAGCTGAACTCCAAAGACATGCCAAAGATAATGAGCTGCCCAAAACCCATCTAACTGCCACACCTTCTACTGACTGTAGTTCATATTAGACTGGTGTCAGTGACTCTGGGTCTTTTGTGCAGGTGGCTCTGGCAAAGAGCATCCCAACAATGTTTGGGCTTGGTCATCCAAAGGTTTTAAACAGCAAAAAAAATCCCAAACTGCCAGACCTCAATGCTCCATGTTTACTGCAAACATATTTGGGGAGAGACAGAAAGAAGTTATCTGCACAATGTTTTGTTTCTCTCCCCTAAATCACCTCCCTCTCATGACCACTTCTACTCCTAGAGGACAGCTCCACAAAAACAAATGCAGCCAGTGAAAATAGAATAAAAGACTGACATACTCCAGAAAAGGACATTCGGTCTCTAAGAAACCAGACAGACATAACAGCAAACACATCTAGTTACCTATCTCAAAGTTACTCTCCTTGAAAATATCTGGTACTGCAGTAAGGGTTATGAGCATGTCCACGCTTTTCTTCTGTCTTATTCCATTATTTGTGGTGCATTGATTTTACAACGTGTCACTAAATGGATGACACAAAAATAAAGATACCCATGCAATGATAGCCAGGGATACTTCTATCCCTCAAGCATATTACAAACCACGTGTAGCCGTCTCTGGAAAGCAGCATCAGAAGAATACAGAGTAGGTTTCAAAAGAGGGGAACTTCAACAAGAATGCTGAATGAAGTCCTACTTCAAGCTCTACCACAGAATCTTTAATACCATTCCAATGCTGCTAGGCTCAGGGCTGTCAGGAGAAAAAAAAAAAAGAATAAAAAGAGAAGCCTTTTCCTTTTAAATGTTATTAATTTTATCATACTCAAAAAGGAAGATCTCAGCGGACCTGTATTTGATTGTGGCATTCCAAACCTAAGGTTTAATTAATTATCTTACTAATTCTATAGTTGTACGCATCATAAAAATGCTAACAATAAAACACCTTGAAACTAAAAATAAAATGACATACCAAGACAAATTTTGTAGAGCAGATTAAAAGTGGGGATTCATACTTGCTACTTGAAGAGAGCAAGATACTGAGCAGAGATATAAGCTGTGGTTTCTACAAACTGTATAAAAACCCACCCCTCTGGTCCACAAATCTCTATCTGAAAAATTAATCCAGTTTTAGCTCATGGAGATTAATCCAGATTTATCTTACATTTCATACTTTAAAAACAGTGTACACAAACATGATTTTTTTTTTTTTAACTCTGAGGAGTTAGACAAATATAAGTAAAACTCCCACATAGAATAATCTTCAGAAATCATTTCCAATGTGGAAAACACTATACTCTATGGGAGGCTAAGGACTGAAAAATGAGAAAGCAACCATTCAAAAACATGTGAGCGGTATTATTCCCCTTCCCTGTTATTTTTAGGTTTGCCCCCTTTGTTCTTCTTGGCCATAAGTGTGCACAGAGTAAAAAATTAATCCTTAACTTTTATATGCACAAGAAACAGCTTTGCACACTGAATCACATAAACTTTAGCAGAGTGTTACTAATTCAGTATTGGACCCTGAGTGCACCCCAAGATATTCAGAGACCACTGGGAGCATGCGACACTGTAGTTCCTACTGAATAAATGGACATTCAGTGTTGTTATCTGATGTCTTTGCAGCTTGCGTGCAGGACAAATTCTCATGAAGTTGTGTTATTCTCAGAATACAAGTACAAATTCATGGAGGACAGAGGATGAACGAATGAAAATAGGTAACAGATTGAAAACAATACTAATCCCTACAACTTCAAAGGACAGAGGAATATGGAACACCAAGCACAAGCCGAGCTCCCATTCCCAACATGCAATATTGCTGCATCTGAGAGGCCTACAGAGATTTTCTTATTTTCTTCTTTGCAACTTCGGCTGTGCCACATTTTTGCTGTTTTGCGGTCATATAATTTCTATGCAACCTACTTGATATTTATAAACTGTTGCAATCTCTAAGTACTATTGTAAAAGTCATTCTAAATTTTGGACTCTAAGCAAATGAAAACATTACATCCATTAAGCCTCTCTTAAAAGAGTTCAGCCTTTATGTACCTACTAAAAACATATTAGAAAAGAATTAAGATGCAAATCTGCTTGATCCTCATTTGGCAGAAGTAGGACTAAGAAGTTGGCACTGCAGCCTCTGTGCCCACTGCATTCCTTCGTTTCTCAAGTTTCAGATAAGCGAAGAATTTCACACTGCTGTGTTACAAGCCAGAAGATACAAGGAAGATTTCAATAATTTTTTTTGATGTTATTATTGAAGAGATAAGATTAAGGCACCTGAACAAGAAATGAAATAAGTAACATGAAGAAATGCTTGCCTTCCCTCAGGAGAAAACTGTTGAAAAGTCTCCTATTACATGAAAAGAACAGTCTGCAAACTTTTATAGGAACTACATGATTTGATCCTTTCTTGACAAAACTGGTTACATTCTCTGGCCCACCAAAATAGGCCCTAGTATACACAAAGTCTTTGATTTATACACCTGGAGCTGAGAATGCTCCCTTTACAAGAAGCCTGGTTTCCCCTAGGTTACATGTTCTTTCTTGATGAATTGCAAAGGGATTACCTATTGCTTCGGAGAACATCTGTTACTGTTCCATCTCTCAGAATCACACGCACATCCATTTCTAGTTGCGCATACATGAGAATTTTTGAAACTTCTTCTCTGTTCAGAGCATGCGTTCAAAAGAAAAAAGAAAAGGAAATCTTCCAAATTTTATAATCGTGCTTTGTCTTTGATATTGTTATAAGCTGTCTACAAAGAGAAAGAACAAAATTACTTCCGAAACTATCATGAAGAATGAAAATAATCTGAAAGCGATATATGCACGAAAGAGAAAAAACACTAATTTTGGCATACAGCGATCTCATAGGGTCTTACATCACATATTAGTTAATCTGAACTTGATTGCAAATTCAACTGCTAAATTAGTTCCTGCTGCTTCTGCACCAACAGAGCAATTCTGTGTTTCAATGTTACGGTCCCAGGTCAAGCAATAATTTATAAAATGAAAAAAAGGCACAAGAAGTAGACTTTATAAAGAAAAGATTTCTTTATAAAGAAATCAACTCGAGTTATCTAGGCAACCAAGTTTTTTAAACATTTGACATGCTCCTTTATCACAGACTCACTGACTAAACCCTCTCAATGTTATTTAAAAAGTAAACATGAGTGAACTGTGATTTTTTTTTTGCCCATAGTACACAACTGTAAATTATGTGTCTTTACTACCTATACAATACAGGCATCCTAAGAAATCCCAAATTGTTGTTTACAGTAAAAAGAAAAGCATAGTAGGAGTAAAAAGACACATTACACAGTTCAAGCAAGCAAAAACACCCTCCCTTCTCCTACCACCTCTCCCCCTAAAACACAGATCCTCATGTGAGATTTTACATTAGCCAAAGAGTCAGTGAGGCACAACATTTGAGGAAGATTGTTCCAAGTGACAAAAGCTGCAAGACACACATGATCTATTGCCCACCGGCAAAGACCCAAACTTCATTTAAGACCACAATACCAGAAGACAACATCTAACATGCTACTCACACAACCCTTTAACTACTAGCATGCTTGGATAAAGAAAAAGAAAAATGTTGTCATTCATAAGCATCTACCTACCAGCTGATTTATCTACATTTGGACAACTTTCACTTGAAATTAACTGAGGCTAGGTTTTCAAAACATACCTCAGGGATTCAGGTGCTCAAAATCTCCTGCACTGTGCCTCCAAACCCTCAACACACCTTTAAATTTAAAAAAAAAAAAAAAAAAAAAAAATCAACCTAAAATAGCACCGAGTACCAGGGCCAGGAATATTGACCTCGTCCTAAACTGAATCAGATTCTTGCAGTATCAAGTCCAACTCTTCCACCAACAGTAATTTCAGCCCAGTAGAGTGGCTCTGGCAAAACATTACAAGATAATGTAGGCTCTCAACAAGAGTAATGAATTATTATTTCTGCAGTGGTAATGTTGAAGGGTGCCTGTGAGAACTTTTAGCTTGTGCAGTGGCTCCAGGATAAAACATCCACCTCCTATTCTAGGGAACTTCAAGGAATAACAATCCGGTTTGGCATTTCAAGTAAACACTTTTGTTCCTTTCCTTGGATACCATTCACAGATTTCTGCTGCTTTGTCTCCTTAGGTTTTCAGTATAAGGATTTACTAATTCTCACTAATGCATAAGTGAAATTTGAATTTAGACACAGTATGAAAAAATAAACAGGAAATCTGGGAGGGAGAAAATCTGTAGAACATGTACTTTATCTTAAAAGGAAATAGGAGAAATTCTGATACACTGTTAACCAGGAAACTGAAAGGTACCTGAACCAGCATACATAATACAGGTTTTTTTTCCCCTGTTCTCTTTTGAAGACAGAATTTGTGGCATATTAAACTGCAAATCGATTTTACTACTTACATGCTTAATGTAAATTGGTTTTATCCATTGATACTGCTTCATCATCATGCAAACTAGCCCGAGCCTGTTAAAACTGTAAAACTAGAATGCTCTGTCATTTCAGCTGAAGAAAGCTTATAATGTTATATTCAGTAACACTTCTAAACTCGCTATCAGAAGTTCCTGAACTGAATGATACCGGGTACCTGTACAGATGACAGCAGAAACACGGAGAATAGACATATGTGCATGGGAGGGTACATAAAGAAAGCATTTCCCTGTAACTTCACAGACCCTGCATACCATCTGTGCTGTGTGTGTGCATGCACGTACACATGTGCACACACACAGAGCACACCAAGGGTGTCTCCTCCCCACGCTCCCGTTCAGAACAATTGCTCTTCTGATGGTAGGAACAGTTTCTTCCCCGAGAGCCTCTCTGACAAAGCAGAGCTACGTCTAGCCTGATTCTAGTCTCTGTCACACTGAGTGCACTGAGGTGTAATTTCAGGCAAACTAGAAAAAGTACACATTTAAACCAGTATGAACTGAGCTGAAGTTGGCATGAAACCATTAGCAGCATGCGAACGTAGGAACAGACATATATCCCAGATTTCTTACTCCCTCCAGGACTCATTGCTCAAGGGCCATTACTAGTAAGCAGGCTGTCCTTTCTTATCCATCTCTACAGCCTCCAGAGGCACTCCAACTTGTAGCAGAATTAAAAAGCATTTCTTCCATTTTTATCTCTCAAGGAAGTACAGCAGGATTTCTGAACCTACTGAGACAGTTTCTTAAAGACTCCCCGCTTGAAAAAACAGACATATGCACTATGCAAACTATACATGCGCCCCAGAAAATAACTGCCTACGTTAATTTTATGATTAAATATTAACGTGAACCATTTGACAATAAGCCTTGTTCTAGTACTAACAAAAAAAGCCCTCACAGTCTTACAGTTTGCTCTGTGTCCAAAGATCAATCTCCAGAGTGCTGTCAGCGGTTTAATTTTAAAATCTTGATTAAAATTACGCTTTCACAATAGCTTAGTACTAATCTACAGAACAGCAGTTATGAGTAGATCAAAAACTCATTTGCGTATTATCAACAGCACTTGCTAAGGACAAAAGGAAATCTTCCAAGGTTCTCCAATTTTTTTTATAAATCCTAATCTATCAGGATGATTCAGGACAAAGACTATTCGGAGCATATATGAGCTTTTGAAGGATGGTTAAATTACATTGAATTAGAACTCCATCATGATTATAAATCTTCACACATCTCATGTCCCAGGCCAATAATTAATGGAAAGTGTTAAGGGATGAAGAAAAAAAAAAGAAAAAACACAAAAAAAACCCCTCCAACCTGTATGAGCTCCATGAACTTCCCTGAGTTCCTTCCCTACAATTGATCCAAAATACTAATGAAACAAAGAGATGAAACGATGATACAATCTTTTCCCAATGATGCAATGCTCCTATGCCCAAGATAATTTTCATGAGCCTTGTTTTCATTTGCCAGACAATCTTTGCACCACAAAGGGTTTCTGCTACATCCTTCATCCTTTCAGACACATGGATATTTGATAGGGGTTTTTCTCAGCTTCTCTGGACGACAAAGTGTTAAAAGAGGTTTTGAGAGCAGTTGGCTGCTTTCATGATGTTCTCCAGCAGTCTGAACAAACAGGAAGCCCGGAAATGAGTGATAATTGTTAAATAAGAGCTCTTAAAACACCTGCTTAGCTCTAACTGCTAACTATTAAACCATTATAGCAAGTTAAAAACAAAATCCCCCAGAGAGATTTCCACCTGCTTTCCCCATCTATTTTCTTAATTTATACAATGAGACATTCAGAAACACCCAGTGGATCTGGAAGCAGGACCCCCTCCAAAAGCAAGCACAACCTGCAAGGCTGGTGTGCTCCAAACACCCTCCCCAAGGCTACATGGGCACTCACATCCCATTGTTGCTCAGAGAAACCTATGTTTTTAAGTCAATCTGGCATTTCTGAAGTTTCCACCCAAAGTTTTTTTTCCAAACGTGACTGTCTGTACGTCTCTTCTTGGCAGAATTTGTATGGCCATTCATCCTACATGGTGAGGAAGCGGTTTTGCGGGAGTAGGCCATTTTTTAAGGCAATTAAGAGAGAAGGAAAGGATTTTCAGGTCCAAACTGGAAAGGCGTGGACTTTCCCTGCCATTAAACTTAGTGGAAAGGCTTTCTGCATTGTTAAGATCAGGAATACAGACAGAGTCACAATTATTCAGTTAGTTTGTTAAACCACACAAGATTTAAAGCAAAACAAAAAACCACCAAAAACCTACCAAAACACCCTGACAGAAAAAAGCAGTCATTAATACAATATGATTTCTTTGGATAAAGGAGTACAAGCATCAAACAAAAACATCACAGCTCTTCGGACGGGTGCCGTGTTACCTCTATTCTAACTGCCCTCTTTCTAGGGTAGTGCATTTTCTGGGTGGGTTATTGATGGCCACTGATAATTGTCTTGCCTTTCATGCAAGCACTTTCTATTCCATTAACACCAGTACTCTTGAAAGAGAAGGAAAACTCTTTATGATTTACATATCTGTATATATCCTGTTTCCTTAAATATCTGTAATGAAACAGTTCTGAGGATTAAGAAGAAAATTCTCTCCCCAAGTTTTCAATAAATAAAATAGATAAATATAAACAAAGCTAAGGGAAAAGAAGGCAATTCAGCCATTTTAAAGAATATTTGTAATTCTGTTGTCAAAAAATTATCTCATTTGCAATGCACAGTCCCTCCATACACACAATGTTGTTTTCTCCAAGCAGAACTCATTTTTTTTTGCAACTATACGCATATTCACTAGAAAGGGTGAGAATTTAATTTCCTTTCTTCCCTGACAAACAAGCAAAGTTACAGAAAGATGAAAAGGAACAGAAATCAGCAGATAGTTAAAAAAAAATGTTAGCAGCTCATTGGGACTTGATCACTAGTAAGTTGTGCTTCTAAATCACCTTGGTAACTATGATAGTTCAAACTGCTATCCACTGCCACTTGCTACCAAAATTAATTATATACAACATTTCTGGTTAAGTTTTTAGTTGCATGCCTCTCGTTTTCTAAAAGCTTATAAACTGATAACTTTTCAATTACTCAACATGACTCAATATCTGATTTAAAAGTTAGAATTTAAAGTAGATGTATGTTTGAAAAGAAATTCAAGTATGTTACCACAGCAGCTTAGAAGCAATCTATTAAACATTTGTGCTAGTAGCCTAAACAGAACAACTTAAATTACAGCTCCCATCCAAAAACCCGCTGGTCCTGTCAAAGGTCAACATGAGACTAACAGGTCCAAGAAGATCTACCCTTCTCAGAAACAAAATACGAACTGAAAGCGGCCTCAGTTTTAATTTCATACACTTTGTCCCACACAAAGCAAATAGAAAAATGACAACAAAAATTACAGGCTTATATGAACAACTCTAATCTACAAGCACAAAATCGTATAAAATTTATAAATGGATTACTAACTACTTAACTTCTTTAACAAAATTAGTTTTATTTTAAAATCCTTAATTTTCTTCCATGATTTTGTTTAATCCTTCCCATTACGAACATCTACAGCAGAAATCAGATTTAAGAACAAAATGCACAAAATAGAAAGCTCCAAAACCACTGGTCTGAATACACAACTACTTTTATGTGCCACTGGAAAATGACAAACATTTCATTTTTATCCTTGAAACGCCCAGCATACCTAACTGCTGCACTGTGCTGTGTTTTTTAGTAGGCTGATGAAGGACAGAAAACTTCAGACGGACACAAAAAAAAAGGTTAAACTCATCTGTGAACGCTCTTCCTCCGCATGATATTGCCCAACAGCTTTGCTTTCTCACCTTCTGCCTCAGGAGAGGAAGCTCTTTGGGACTTATGTTGTGCCCCAGGTCTCGAGGCTTTGACTTTCCACAGCATCTGCAGGTTCTACTTTGCGATTTTGCAAGGCAAGTGATGCTGGTAACGGCCTCCAGCTTCTGCGGCAGCAGTGGGTGGCTTTGGGTAGCTGCACTGCCTTACCACAGAAACACAGCTGAGGCGTGGGAGCACTGTGACATTCGGCACTTGCCATTGAGGTCTGAGCCCCACGGGGCGGGGGGAGCACAGGCACCTCTCCTTCCCCACCACCCCATCCCCTCACCTACCAAGCAAGAGTCCCGGCAGCAGCTCAGTGCAACCACAGCTGGTGCTTTGTGGGAGGCTGGAAGCTCACCGCTAAAAGGGGCAAACGCAGAGTTGCCCAGCCTAAGCCTACTACAAGGGACTAGATCAAGGGCTGTATGGGAGACCAAGGAATTGCTCTTACACTACAAAAGACCATCGATGGATCCCATCAAGTGCTCAAGAGCCTATGTCAGCTCCCACAAGCATTCGCTCTGGGACAGCCTGCCCTTCAGGCAGGCAAGGCAGCTGGCAGGCAGGGACCTGCACCGCACAGTTAATGCTTCTTCCTTTAAAAACCTTTCTTTGGCCAATAAAGGTCATTGCCACACTGCATAGAGGCAGTTCTGCACACTGGACTCTAACTACTTCAACCTGGCTTGTATAACCCTCTACTCCCCACCACCAAGCCTCTGCCTGCTCGTGGTTTATGTCCTCCAGGCACTGGGAATGAAGTGCATGTTGCCAATTAGCCTTGTTAACACCCCCTCAAGAAGCTCCCGCTGCTCTGTTAAGCCGTATTGTTGGTTTGCCGGCAGCAGCTGTGGGGTGTCTGGCAGTTGGGGACAGGACTTAACTCCTCGCCTCCTCGGCACTGTATGGGGCCGACCCACCCTACCACAGTAAGAAATGGTAACGTAGGAAACTTGAACAAAAAACCCAAAATTAGAACCCCCACAAAAAAGCCTGGAAAATCTTCTTGAAAGCCTGAGCAGCCACACAAGCAAGGCTGGAACAGATAAAGAATGCTCCCTAATTAAAACTGGCTAACACGTCTATGATATTGTCTGCTGCTTTGTACTCTTTTCTGCATTCTCTCAACATTTCATGGGGTAAATCAATCATGACAAACGCAAATATCTGTACTTTCTTTTATCCACAGCAACTGACGTATTTATATATATTTGATGCTTTACAGCCACTGCAATATTTCTAAGTTTTGCTGTTCCAATAAAACATTCTCTGGCTTACTATGTAGCAATAACTTTTTTCAAGTCGATTATCATTTCACTGAAGATCTGCCTAGAGAAGGCCAAATAGCTTTTAAAACTGCATCTTAACTCCTACAAGCCTGGCTATTTCAACATGCCCACCAATTCCTACTCTGCTAAAACTCACATGAGGCCACATAACCCCCTAAAAATGTATCACTGAACCCAATCTAAATTACAAAAGGAGTGGACATCATACCTATGTGTCTGTTAGCAGCACTGTGTGCATCAGTCATTTACCTAATCTTTCTTTACTATAGTGCTAATTCATCTCAGGAATGAAGACATCCTGGGTTTGGTTTTTTTTTTTACACATGGAACTAAGATATTCTTCAATCCCTTCTTTACTGTGCACTTTTATTTTTATATTAACAACTGACTCGCTTGGGCAACTTCGCAAAGGACAACAAAGATGACAGGATGCTTTTGTGCTTGTGATATCAAACTGAATATTCAATATTGGACTAAGACTAAATGGAAAACTCTCAGGTTAGTTGAATTAAATTTAATAAAAATTACAGAAATACCAATATGAAAATATAAATAAAACCTGCTGCAGTGGGAAGTAACCGGCTTAGAATTATCATGCACTGTTCAACTGCTTTGCATTTTGTTCAGGACTTGAAATCACTGTAATCTCATTTTTGATACAAAAAGTCTTTATTGCCTTTTTTACACCATTGTGTGAGAATCAGTTAGAAGTTCTTAAGACTTTTGACTCTGAGGAGAACTTTAAACCTCCATGTTTAGCAAGCTTTTCTAGTTCATATCAATAAATACTTCTCAGAGGACAGGAAAATTACATTATTTAATGAAATTTACATTATTTAAAAACAAGATGGATTGCTATGGCATACAGAACTCCATAGATGTATATTATTCTTTGGAAAATTGATATTAAAAATTAAAGTATCCTGTGAAAATAAAATCCCTGAATATTTCCTACTTTTGTCCTGTATGCATCTCTAAATCTTTAACAGAAGACTTCTGCCACGCATCTGTACTATCTCCAGAGCTCCAGCACTGCACTGTGATCCAGCCACATGGCTCAGGAAGGTCAAATTTTAAAAAATCCGGTGTATCACCTTTCCCAAGCAGTAATTGCCAGTCTTAGAAATCACATGATGAGATACTATTTCTTGCAATTCACCAAAAGGAAAAAATGTCTCAGTTGTGCATTCTCAGGGTGACAGGGGTGCTTAATGGGATCAGAAGAGAAATCGTTCCTAATCCCATCCACCTCGTTCAAGTCCATCTTGAATCTCCATCAAATACATATGTTTTAATGATGTACTATGGAACAAGAATTAATACTATTTAGTTTATAAGGTTAAATTCTGATCTAACTTTAACCTCACAAAATGTCAGTGATATTCATGTGATTTCAGCTGCTGTTGAATATAAACAAAAGCTCAAGAGAATTTTTGCAGCAGCACCTACCCCAACGTGGTTCACAGACTGCTCTCCAGGTCTATCAGAAACAGAACATGAATTTTGCAAACCGCCAGGCAGGCTATCAGGCACGGTTAACCCCACCTTGATAACCAGCTTTCATGAAGTTCTTATCTTTGCTTTTAGCATGAGCATACAACAGATATTCCTCTTCCCTTCTCCACCCACAGCACTATCCCTCTAATTGCCAGTGCTGTACTTTTCTTTACCTGGAAGAGAAAAACTATTCAGACTAGTACTCTTATACAGAGCAGTGGCATCTCACATTAAGCTCCTTACTCTGCTAGGTTTCTTTCATAGTATGTCCAACTCAAGTTTACAGCTGACAGATGTTTAGCAGGGGGACAGAATTCCACTCAAAACCATCAAACACACCCACTGTTAAGAAAACATGGTTCTCACTACCCTGGTGGTGAGTACCCATGGGGAACACTGACAGTCCTAGTTCAGATCCTACTTAGCAAATGCCTGTATCGTGTAAGTCACCCTTACAACAGAATACCTGTCACTGCTACTGGAAATCTCACAGGGAAGATAAGATACTACAAGTTGTGAAGGTAAACCTTAAGGTTATTTGGGTCCATACAGTGTAGCTTCACTAAATCTAACAACACTAGCATAAACAATACCAGTGAAAGGTAGACTACTGAGAATAAGAGAATACAAGGGCTTCAGTCAGGAGGTTGTTTTGTGATAGAAAAGTTCAAGGGTATTTGGTCCACAACCAGTTGAGGAAGGGTACAAATTAGGGCTAGTGAGATGAGGAATAAAGCTGCTTGCTTGTGGGCAGGGAGAAATCCATCTAGTTAGGGTAAAGTATTTAAGCTAGTCGTCAACAGGAAGGGACTGTACACATAAAAGTACAGAGCTTTGGGGCACAAGAACTTCTGAGGCCAGCAGCAGAAACAGCTCTCCCAGAGTAGATTTGGGACATGTAGGAAAGCCATGAAAAGAAAACTAGATGTATGCAAGTTTTTCTCTGTTAGTTAACTCCTGCAAATTGAAGCAATGCTTAATTTACAATCCCTACACTTTTTTCCAACATGTACTCAAAAATCTGCCTTCAAATATTTTTAAAAATTTGCTTCTTTGTTAGAATTAAGGTGGTTTACAAAGAGTTACAAGTGTTAAATGCCTTCCTGTCCTTCCCATCAATACATTTACTGATTTTAAAGACCAAATCCTTCCTCTGCTGCTTCATTATTCATAGAAAAGACTGAGGATGCTGCTTGCCATTTATTTCTGCTGAACTACAAATATTGTGCTGGGTTTGAAATAGGTCCACGGGAGCAATAATAAGAAAAAGCCAATGGCTGAAAGCTGAAAAGTAAGTGAAAGATAAAAGGGCCATTATTCCGAAATCAATAACACTGCTCCCTAAAAGGTGTTCCACACTGAGGTAATCACATTTGCCGCAGTGGAGCCGCAGCAGCTGCACCGTCCGGGCGGGTTTGCAGACAGGTGCTGGTGCAGGTTGGCACCGTGCGCAGAAAGCAGCAGTGGGGCCTGGGGGGCAGCAGCAGAGAAGAGAGTACACAGCCAGCGTCTCAATTTTGTTTGCTCAGTGGCCGAAGTCTACCTGTACCACGCAGCTGAAACTTCCTGGCAAAAACTTTTTAAAAGGTACTTTGCAAGCTTGTAACCTATGGGATCCTAACACCTTCTTTTTGGTAAATTCAGCTCTCACTCTAAATACTTATATTTGAAAACTTTACCAAAATGAGTAATTCACTGATGTTGAGACTTCCCCAAGTTTCTACTTTTTTTCCATTTTATCTAGATACATTTACAAACTATATTATACTCCCTGTAACCACAAACATCAGAAATGTTTTCTGTAAATAAGACTGTGGATATGCTATATTCATGACACCATGATAAACATACCAATAATCCCAAGGAAAATTACATTTGCAAGACTTTTTTCGTAATGTAACTATTTCCCAGATCATCTGAGATGGTAAAGGGATTCAGCTATTGCTATAAGAATTATTGATCCCATCTAATAGAAAGCCGTATGTACAAAATCCCTGAAATAGTTCCAGAAACAACCTTCACAATGTGTCGGAGTGGGTGGAAGAGGAAAACAGCTGGCAGGTGTTTTCAGCTTTTTCAATGAGGAACAGAAGAACCAAGTTCGACAGGGAGCATTTGGAGGATTTTGTCCAGAACAACCATAGGCAGCACTATATAAAGCCTGGTGGGTATCCATGGGGATTCTGTCAGTCTAATTCTGAACCACATCCCATCTGAGATTAAATGCCACAGTACACATCATTTTATCAACCAGCACTTTTGGCACAAAAATAAGAACAAGCTTCATTAAAACTTGCACATAATTATCGATGCAGAATTATTGTATGCACTTGAAAGTAATCTTGAAAGTACTTGAAAAATAATTTTTTATAAATAAAGTTTCACTATTGTTGATTTTTTAGCTTTATATGGACAGCAATTCCACACAGTGAGAAATACCAACCAAGCACATTTCAGGAGTTTCGTTTCTTTTATCAAACATTCATAAGCAAGACTTAAATTCCACTTCCAAAGAACAAAATCAGCAAATTTTAGAAAATGCAATTTACCACTAATATTGTAGTTCAAGTCTCTTAATTCAACTGCAAATAACAAAAGAGTTCAGGATGAAAAGGACAGCCTGTTAACTCACCTACAATGAAACCCTGAAAACAGATAAACTTAGTTGCCTTTGATGATGCTGTTATAATTCAGGACCACCTTTAAAGCTCTAGGGCAACTTTGTAACTTTCAAAACACCACATAAAACCCAGAACAAGGGGGAAAAGAAGACCACTCTCCTTATCTTGCAGTTGAATTAAAATTAATTCAATTTAACTATGTAAAGGCAGATTGTTTCAGAATGCTTACTGACAGATGTTGCAATATAACAAACTTCAGAAGCCTGGTCCAAAATAACAAGAAACCAATAAACACACACGCACAAACAATATTAAGAAAGATAGTCCTGGCTTGCAAACAACACTTCAAAGCACCTATGAAAATGAATGCCATTCACAGTACTACATATTGTGAACAACGCATACTCCTCAAGACCCTGGGATCAGTAGAGATTTTAGACTTAACAGAAGTGAGAAAAGCTTCAGGCTGACTCTCCCCAAACTTCCCTGATCCCAGCACTTTGGTCTTGAGGTTCCTGTTAGCTCTGGCTTTTGGAAGTTCTCTCCTCTGATGGACTCACACCCAGTCTTCAATTTGCACATCTCAGTAATCATTACTCTCATACCTTGGAAAATACATTCCCTGACTTCCCACTGAGGGAAGTTGCTGAGACTTGAGTAGAAACTGTAACTGATTACAGAACACATATGAAGTGGTGGAGACAGTTTTTGCTCGGAGTCAATTAAATTTAAACAACAAGGCAAAGACTGAAAGTTTCTGGAAATTACAAAGTAAAAGTGAATAGTCCCTAACACAGAAAATGGAGGGAGGGAGGAGGCAAAGAGGTCCTTTTGTCTCAGTATGGCTCACAAATGAAAGAGGAGTGGGAGCTCGTGAATTTTCCCAAAAAGGCAATGGAAGAGGAAAGGGATTACCATTATTGTTTCAGAAGACAATGAGGTACAAAAGATACATAAAATATATACTGCCTGAAATTAATTCTTAATAGTTTATTTATATATAGTATGCTTAGCTATAGTATACAGATCTTCTGTGTATTTCCAGAATTTAATGTCATAGTGAAATCTACTAACAGTGAAACCCTTAATATACAGAATGTTTCCTGTTATCAAATTTCCTGTCACTGTATTTCAGTGGAACAAAAATTTTGTAGACAGTAGGCTAACTTAGCAATATACATTTGAAGAAATATGGATGAAGCTTCAAATACATCATATTCTACTAAACAGCACAAACCCTGAAATACACAAATGCACAGTAAATAAGGTAACAGATTTAAAGACACGTAACACACTTGCTTTTTTTCAAATCAATTCAGCATTGACCTGAGATAATTTCTTATTCTATTCTCCCAGTTTCAACACCAAACCTCCAACCTACACAACTGGCTGCATCAAAAACCAATATTGCAGGTTTTCCTTGTAGTTGTATTACAATTCCATCTCCAGGCAGGAATCTAAGAACAGCCTCCTCTGTGGTTTTTAAATTATCTCCAAGGTATAAAATTCAGCCCTACTTAAAAGTTCCTCTCCTGTAATCAAAGAGAAACATTCTCTGTTGTAGCTCTCTCTAGTTCCTTTACAGAGATGATCACAACAGACCAGGACATGTTTTAATTTAGATTTTTATCTCTCACTTTCAGGTCTATCAGTGAAAATCCACTTCAATGATGAGTGGAAGGTAGCCCCAGTGATAGCTTTAAGTGTTCAACTGATGGACCTTGTCAAAAGAAAATATATGGGCAACATAACACATGCAAAAATAGGAGTACCAATGTCTTATTGAACTTGTACAGATATTACAGTGAAAGCCAGAGTTCAGTGAAAATTAATTCAGGGCTTTCCATATTTCCTTCTGAAATCAAACATACCAGTGTCAGCACACAAAATCAAGAAAGGTGATAGATTTTTTTTTTTAAAGGCTATGCATATCATCAAGGCCAAATTCTCTAATATCTAACATAGTTGATATTTTCCAACACAATTGATTAGTGCTTTCTTCTGCACCAGACAATAGCATATAGGTACAATTTAAAGGAACTGCTCAGTGTGAGCACGGGTGACAGAATAAGGTCTTGAGGAATTACAAAGATTGCATAGGAAATGTACTTATAATTAGATATCAAATAGGATGTATCATAAAATACATGAAGTGCAATATAATTACCCATTCCAAAGCAGTAATTTTTCCTGTTTATATGGTTTATTTCTAGATCTTGTATTACACATTATTATTCAGATCATTCAGCTGCTGTCTTAACTATCTAATGTGTGTCCTTGCAGACATACAACAAGCAGCAAGAGGATAACTCTATATGAATAGTAATGAGCTATGGAGCAACAATCAGGGAAGACAAATTTCAAAAAGAAAGGAGGAGGGAGGGAAGGCCTTTGAATAGCTAGTTTACCTGGAAAATACATGCTCAAGAAATCAAGGTCTTGGCTTCTCAGGCCATAAAATAAGGTAATTAAAATTACATACACAATCATATTTTCCCCCAGAATCCAAAAATGGTGCTTTGGGGTAAAAAAAACCAACTGCCAAAAAACAGAAAAAAATGCCCCTCATCTCAATTTTTAGTAGCAGGTAAGAGGAAATGAGGTAGTTGAGTTGCAGATGTTACCACATTCTTGATGACACAATATTCACTCTGGGAAGGAGGTGACGAATAGGAAAAATACCCTACTGCACTGCTATTCTCAGGCTTATTAAGAATAGAAATAATAAGAACTATTATATATCCCTTATAATAACTTCAACTATATTTCTTTGCATATGCAAACTCTCTCTAAAAAAAGTCAAGCTCAAGTAAGATTGGCAATGTAGCTCTAAAAGCACAGGGTGTAGGATGGACTGGAAAACCTGCAGGAAAATTAGATGCAAAAGTTGGGCAGCTGGCCTGAGCTAAACTTTGCTCTCTCTAAATAATGCTTTTTCCAGGCTACAGAATAAGCAAGGCAGTAACTTCAGGATACCCACATCCTCTTTGACAAAGAAAAGCAAAGAAGGCAGATAGAAATTGTTCTTGCTGCAACATTTCCATAAATGTTTGCCACATTTTTGGGGAATAACGCCTTAGAAATCCAAAGGGATCTGAAACAGGTATTAAAGAACCACTCCTCCTTTTATCAAGCCAGTTCTTTTCTTTCATACAGTTCTAATATATAAAAAAAGTTCTTTTTAAAAGATGTTAACAAAGAAAAATATGGCAAAACAAATAAAAACACTTATGGAAATGCAATCACATACTATTCTTCACACAAAATATTTTTCACATATAGTAGCAGAGGGAAATCTGATAATATTAACAAAAGAAACTTTGAAAAATTCAAAACACCTTGATGCTTTTTTCCAAATTATGTAAAATCTGAAAATTGCAAGTATTTCTGTCAGTTTGCTTCTCCATCATAATAATGTAACAGCACTTGCTGATTAATTCTAATTACCTTTTATCTCCTTAAAAAAGGAGATATGTTATGGAAATATGTTATTTACTTTAACAAAGACCATTGGCTGCTGGCTAATTTATTTTCACACTCCTTAACAGTTTTGTCCTTTTTCTCTTGGTTGCATATACTGTCAGAGAATTACTATTAAATATCCTATTTTAGCATGCAAAAAATTCGTACAAGGAGAGACACAGAAAGATGAAGAGAAGATGGTTTAGAATCCACAACAATATTTCAGAAACATTGTTCTGAGAAGAAAAATCCATTTTTCACAGATCTTGTCTAGAGTAGGAATTTTAATGTCAATTTTTGCTTACAAAACTCATTTTCACATCTGAGTGACCAATACCTGAAGACCCACAAAAAGCAGCAGATCAAGTACAGATCAGATGCATAAACAGATTTTCTAACTTGACAAACAGCACAAGCTCTAGTGCTTCAGTACAGTTTTGATCAATTACATTTACAGGTGTATTATTATCTTTTTTCAATCACTATTTGGCCACAGAGGGGATATACTTTCCTCTCAAAAAACTAAAATACTCCCTGGTAACTGAAACTCAAGAACGTAATGGTAACTACCACCGAGAAGTACTGAACATACTGTATAACCATCCTCAGAAGTCCTGATTAGTTAAAATAGGAGCAGTGGTATTACTTCTGAAATATAAACTGCTGTAATCACCCAAACTAGAGCACATCCTCATCAATCAAGCCTGGACGACAACTGACAGTAAACAAGATACAGCCTTCACACTCTTTGTCCAGCAGAAGTTACAGTCTGCAATAAATAAAATTATAGGAAACACTGGGAAAGTCACCTAAAGAAATAATATGAAGGTTATTATGAACAGGGATGCAGCCTATGAGAAGGCTTGAGGTTAGAGTTTTACCAGAAATTTTCAAGGGGCAAGAGTGACTTTATGTGGAATAGGGGAGAGCTGGGATGAACCAGGAATTTCATTGCCAATTACAGGACAGCAAATTTAAATTTTGATTCTGCAGGGCTAGAAAAACAAATGGAAAATGGCAGACACCTGAACCCTGAATGCCACCTAAACAGATTAAGCTGAAAGGTGGTAAGTACACAGTTAGTCTCCACCAGTATCCAATACTGATGCCGTCATTTACACCCTCTGTATGCTTCAGCACTTGTATGCCAGATTCCCCTTATTCCTCCTCTCTTGCCGCTATTATGGATACCAGGTCCTAGTCCAAATTTTTCTCTTACCTTTATCTTTTGCTTGCTACAACTAAAACGTGAGCTGTACTATCACCACAACAAATATAGACCTATAATAAATATCTTCTGATTGCTTTGAAGTCCTGTTCCAAATAATGGAAGCAAACATCACACAGTGCTTCTTATGAGGACGTCAGATCCCAGATATTCATCCCAAGCCAACTCAATACTTTGAACTTAAAAACTTTCTCCAGCCACAACCCTGACCTTCCCAAAGTATGCCATGCCAAATACAAACAGTAAGACAAAGCACCAGCAGTGATGCAGCACTGAGTGCAAAAAAAAAAAATCTTAGCAGCACCAATTGTAATTGATGAAAAACAGATAAACATCCTCAAGCAAAGAAGGGCGATTATGAGTCAACAGAGTACTGAATATGATGAAAACACATAGATTTGCTCTTTCATGGATCATACAGGTCTTCAGAAAGACAGGTAGCAATTTGCTTGCCAAGAGATATGTAAAGCACTCTAGATCGAATTCAGTTCCTTCCTGGAGGACTGGGTAAAAAAAGGAAGGAGAAGAAAGAGCCATAACAGCGACACTGCCGTAAATATCACTCTGCTGTTGTTCTGTGCTTTAACAGCAGAGCGAGGTAGAGAGTGCATTAGTGATGTCTCTTCTAGCACTTTTGATTCAAAACTGCAATGACTGGGCATAAGAATTAACTAGAACCATTACTAATGTATTTAGAAGTAATGCTTAGGTTCTTAGGACCTTGCATTGCTAAGCTGCAGACTGATGACTAAAGCGGGGAGATTAATTAAATGCTATGATTAAATCCAAGAAAAAAATTGCTACTAAGCTGATTCTAGCCAGCAGCACTTTCAGAAGAAAAAGTGTAACAGGGCAACAAAAGTTGAATAAAGTGTTACAAGGCAACAAAAAAATTAATTTAATCAGGTGTCATCCTGTCTCCATTTCTATGAACCCCCAGTGGACCCTGATCTGAAACAAAGGGGGAAAAATGTGAGGAAAAACGTTCTGGAAATCACTTTATCCCAAAGCTTCAGCCAAATCCTACCTCCTGCTCTGTTTCATTGAACATTTTCCATATATTTTTGCACATATATCCTAGAACACTTTCAATATATTTTTGCATATATATTTGGCTTGAAAAAGATGTATTTGTCTAATATTCTTTAGAGGTATCAGAAAATCAGCATGTTCAAAGGCTTAAATTCGTCTGCATGTTGCAGAGGCGCTGACACAGTAATACTACCCAAACAGACTGTAGCATAGAAACACTACCCTGTCCTTTGATGGTGTACTTCACAAAGCAGCTTGTAAAGAGCCATACTTGGCTCTCTACACCTGCAAAATATTTCTGATTATCCAGCAATGCATGCGAGACTAACTTCAGCAATAAAATGATGAGATTTTCCCCATAGTTTGGGAAAGAGAAGCGCTGCTGTACATTCAATAGAAACATGTGTTAGAGTCCAAGAGAACAGCTAGATAACAATAATCTAAAGGGAGGAGCACTACAGGTCAAAATCTTCACTCCCACTAGATGGCAATATTGGTTTTTTTGCAAGTACAGAATATGCTGTCATCGAATTGAAACTGCAGTATTTTTCATGTTTTCCAAAAGTTGCATTTTCTGTTTAAAAAAAAAAAAAAAAAAAAAAAAAAAAAAAAAAAAAAAAAAAA
>VYXH01008807.1:194615-259874 GCA_013397275.1 Burhinus bistriatus
AATTGAATTTTTTGTTTAAAAAAAAAAAAAAAAAAAAAAAAAAAGGCAAAATCCAAACCAGGCTTTATTGATCACAGGAGTGGTGGGAAAAAAGTTTAGAATACATATAAGTTAGCCAACACATGCATTAAACCATAAATAGAGACTACAGTACCTCAAAAATACACTAAATGAATAATAAATGCAATATACACTTTTCAGGCTGCTAGGCTTATAATTAGGCCCATATCAAATTAGATCTTCAGTTTAATCCTTTACCACTGTATCAGCAGGATGTGGCAATGGAAACAGCACATTTAAATCCTGCGGGAGAAAGCATCTCAATTTACTCTCAAACAACCTCCTGTGACATTAAGCAGGAGCTTAGAGCAGTATTAAAGAAGCTCCAAATTAAAGACGGCTCCAATTCTAGCTCTCATGGTCAGAGGAAGGGTCACTATGACAGTAGGTCTAGAAAGAGCATCCTGGTTACTTAAAAACAAACCAAAAAAAAAANCTAAAGATGCTACAGCCAGCTCCCAGTATATCGCTATTGTAAGTTTAACTAGAAGAAAAAAAAAAAAAAAAAGAAAAAAAAAGATAAAAGGTAAATCCTTCCATTTTTGAAAGAGATCAAATGTCTGTATGCATACATATGAAACAAAATGCATTAACACGTTTCTCAAATCATTCTACAAACAACCTTTTCCAAAGTTTTTATGGTAGCCTTAAAAATATTCAAGTAAGAATAGAGCTAACATAGAAACCCATTGAAATCTTCACTCAAACAAAAAACCCAAGTTATTCCAAAAAATCCTACAGCTTAAAAAAGAAAATTAATTTTCCATTGTGAACAGTTAAAAAGAAATAGCCAGGTGCCAGTCATCATATTAATTCCTATGTTTAACTTTGCACTCTAAAATTCACTGAAGGATCAGGGTATAGACACATCCAGAACAAGACAGAAATGTGCAAAGGATGACGAAAGGCCCAGTGATCCAGACACACGTAGCACACCGGATGAAGGATGACGTTTAGGGATTATGAACTCAGGACTTGGAAGAATCAAGTTCAAGGTTACATTGACTTCAATTCCTGTGCTAATCAATGGCCCTTATTTTACAAACTGGAAGCCAAGGAAGAATGGGGACTGAGTTTGGAAGATAAATGCTCTGAGGTGATCAGACACTACAACAGGGAACATACAAAAATACTAATCCCAGCTATACAGCACTTTGTTCAAGAGACCCATTTCTGGTATGCTGTGATGCTGACACATTATACAGTTTAATCACCTGCAGAAAGCTTACACTCTTGTTACAAATAAAAACATCAGCTTGCAATCTTAGAGCAGTCCTGACTCCTGAACCCAAGCTATTTTAGAACGAGACAGACAGTCTTTTAAGTTGTGTTTACAGTTTATTATTCTGCTTTGCCAGTAATCTCATTAAACAACTTTGACACAACTGAATGAAGCACAATACAAAATCATTCCTCCAATATCAAGTATTATACGTACACTTCCCAGCTACTTCCCAGTATTTCCAGTCTTGAACAAGGCCTTGAAAAAAGTGAAAACCTCATGGATCCTTTAAACAATGCTGGAAAACAATGTGAAATGTTTAGTGATGGTTAACTGTTTCAATCTCATAACTGCTTACTTAAGGGTTTTGGAAGGCATTTTGCATATTGTCAAAATACCTTCAAGTTACAGCTTAACATATGTTGTGGTGGTAGTAAGCTGGCTTCCAGAAAAAGTAATCTATCTTCAAAATCTCGTTTAATAAATGGACTTTTCCCCTGGCCTTCCCATCCTTTTTCCTCTCCTCATCGCTCCTCTGGTTTATATTTGCTTGGTATATGAGATACACAGGAAAAATGTTCTCCTCTAGGAGCCAGTAATACGGTCACATTACTTCCAAACAGCGATCCAGACAGGGAGCAGAAATTACATGCAGGGGAGCTGAAACTTACTCTCCCTTTGCATAATCTGCCCCCAATCCCATGTCTGTCCACACAAACTTACATGCACATACATACATGTATTTTACTGTGTTGAAAACAGAATTTAAGAATATTGTACATCTATCGGCATGTTTCCAAGTATTCTTAGAAAGTATGAAAGCTTTCCTGAAACTAGGTTTTACATGAATGAAAAATGTTCATATCTTAGGAAGCCTTCATTTACTGCTCGCTCCCAGATTCCTTGTTGTCCTTAAAAGATTCCCAAATCCCACAAGGCTGGCTCCACAGTTTTTAAATACTAATGCCAATGACAGTTCATGAATCCGTAACTGGTAGCATTAGTCAGCTCCCTAACAGTGCCAGTGTCATACAGATCTGTCCCAGTTTTGGGATCTCCTTCAACAGAAACATCAGTCCTTTTATAAGGACATGTAGTATCCTACAACAGACATAACTTAAAGGCCATATTATATGCAACAACAATAGGAAAATGGCCTTGTCTCCAGCCCTGTATTTTCCATCAGCTGGTGGTGCTACAGAAGGTCATGCTCCAGTGAAGCGCAGAAGGAATGACATACTTTATGAAACCATGCTTTGTTAATGTTTGTGAAAATGAGAATCATCATCAATAACGCCACTGGGCCACAATATGTAACCTGAAACGTGAATGTCATTCTGGACTGCAGTCAGACAAGGGGTGAGGTATTCAGAAATGAATGAAGGTGACTTGAATATATCCACGCAGATAAAAAAAGCTCAAATGCCCTCCTATGTAATACTGACTTTCCTCATTTCCCAAGGAGAGGATTCTGCAGGAGCTGTCAGCACTCTGCACAATGAAGTTGTAAGTGATACTGCTTATGCTGTTGTCACACAGCATTGCCCATCAGATGCTGTGCTATGCAGTTATTTATAATCAGTGGGTCTCCAATTAACCAATCGATACTCTTCTGCTGCTTTTCCATGCATAAATCTACTCTCTTCTTCCTTGAGACTTGATGGTAACGACAGACTAAGACACGCTTGAATATTCTAGATAATATCAAACATCAGACACAGCCAGCCACTTGCAAGATTCTTAAGTTTTGAATCCAAACTCATTGTTCTGGCATGCTTGATCCAAACCCATCACTCAGACCACTCCATTTCGAGTATATTAATTGTTGCATACTGCCCTAGCTTTGCAACCTGTCCTCCTTCCTACTGTGTGGCAGCCATGTACAACACCCACCCTTGGCTTGCACAGTCGTAGCTACCGTGTCTTCATAATATGTTAATAATACATTGCTCTCTTCATTTGGTGATTAAGCCTTAGAGTCAAAACCCAGGCACTAGATAGTTGTGCCAAATATGTGATAATTTTGTTTTAAAGGCTAAGAACACCCACTGTGAATTGACTGAATTTGCCAAAATTAATATTTTATTCTCACAATAGCCATATGCTATTCATTTGTACCTTAGTCTGGAAACAGCCATTATAAATATCAAAATCTCAGTAAAAACATTTTGCAGCAAATTAAAACGATTTATTGCACCAACAGAGAGGGGCAGGACAGAACCTGTGAGGCCAAAGAAAGTCAGTAAGCTTGACTTCAGAGAATTCATCACAAAAAAAATTATCAAAAGTATTCCAGGCCCAAAACAAGAAAAAAGCTTCCAAGCACATCAAGAGGAATGTAGGTGAGTAAGTCACTTGGATCAACTTGGTTGCAAAGAAAACAATCTTAGCATACAGAACTAAGATTGGTCAGCGCTGGGATGGAACGCTGCACATGAGGGTCAAGTTTAAAACACCTCTGTGCTGGGCTTTATTGTATTGATATAGAAAGCTAAATGCAAATATTGTCCAGACCCTTAAAAGATCAGGCAAGTCCAAACAGCCTTCCTTCCTTCCTTCAGCAAAAGTAAACATTTAAGGCAGAACTTGCTTCAGCTAATAGCCCACAATCTTTGCTCCCAGGTTTTCCTTCCTTGCTCTCTACAGAAAATCCCAGAGATAGAGAGACAGAGTGTGTGGGAGGAAGAGTTAAGGAAGCAGAGGGGAGAGCGGCGGGTAAGGAAGTAAGTTTATTCCCTGCAGATAGCCCAGGTCCAAAAATCCTTCCATGCAGTCAGTTCTTGAGCTGAAAGGAGAAGACCTGTCTGCATCCCCGCACCTCACCACACTTCAGGAACTGAAAAGTGTACAGAAAGGTAGAAGGAAGAACTCCAGCATTACCGCTGCTGGACTCAGCAGTGAAACACTCATTAACTTCAGCAAGGCCAGGATTTTATGCCAGATTCACAAACAAGTAATTTAAAAAATTCCAGAACAGGTCCCCAAACTATCTGTCAAGGAAAAGCAAGAATCCAATGAGATATTTTCCCCCGAGTCTGCTCTTTCTGTAAGGTTTTATTTTATTTGGCTCTAGCTGTAACGTATTGCTAAATGTCATTGTAAAACGCAAAAAATATTCATTCATAAATATTCAGTAACATACTGAACTTACAATGAACTACACTGGCTGTAGCAGCAAATTTAACTCACAGCGCACAGAATCCTAGAAGCCACACAACTAGATCTAATTTATTTAGCCGCTGATAATAAAAGAGTTGCATGATATTAAACCAGATCCTTGCTTTTCAAACTACATAGCACATACTCTAACAACAGACTGGTTGTAAAACTCCAAGGAAGGTATTCCATTAGCCTTCAGGACCTGAAGCTGTCCCCATAGACAGTATTTGCTCTTTTACAGGTGTCTCCAACAGATTCCCCCACTGCCTTCACCGTCCCTCACTTTGCTTCCTCTCCCCATCATATATGAAAAAATACAGGCTGTTTATGAGGCAGAAGGTCTTGTAAAGGCAAACAGCACCCCTATAATGATGTAGTGACGTTCATTCTGTAGGCAATTGCAAACATTACCTACCCACACATGGTACATTCTCTGCTGCAGTCCTTTGACTGCAGGGCTTTACACATACAGGAATCAGTTCAACCGTTGCAGAAAAACAGACTTTGGGCGTGAAACTTCAGCTGCCTAAGAACACAGAACTAAGGTTTGAAGGAGGAAGTGAATCACATCACATACAACTGAAATGAAAAGTTTGTTACTCGGTGACCGACTTCCTTCTTGGGCATTACTATCCTTCTAGTTCAACGCTAGGGCCTGCCTAGATGTTTGCAAGAAAAAGAGATGCACCATCTCAAAATGGGGAGATTCATACTCTTAAAAACAACATAAAATTCATGTTTCTATCACGTAAAACAAAGCCTAGATGCCATGACTACAAAAAAGATATAGGTGTCACTATTATAACTGAAGCTCTTCCCATTTATGTTCCTATCACAGGAGAGTTTTTCCAACTACCATGCCTCCTAAGCCACTGCTGAAAAACTGGCACTTGAAGTAACACAGGGAAGTGCTGCCCACAGAAATACTAACATCTGTTTCAGTAACAGGAAACTTTAGGTTTGCAGCCTATCAATTTGAGATAGCTGCTCTGGAGGCTTCTAAAGTAGTCATAGCAAGGTTTCAGGAATACCACTCTACCAGAAACTACTGAATAAGGTATTTTTATTGGTGTTTTTCTTTTGATATCCTTGAAAGTATTCAGCTTTTTCCAGTTGATAAAGAAAACTGAAGTTAGTGATTAAAATTATTCAGTGATAACAATGATCCATTAACTTACTGCAAAACAAAAGAAAGACCACTATTGCTTCTTAGTTAAGGACTTTTCAGCTCCTCATTTCTGCTGCATCAGTAATAGTTTGGAAAGATGAGATTCACACCAGGTATAAATCAGTGCAACTCTAGCGAATTCCAATGGAATCTCACCAAACTCCTCATACTGTAAGCCATTCTGTGCAGTTGCCAAAAAGGAGAGAGAGGAATTGGGCTACAGAATGGTTTGGCTCACGCTGTCCTCATGGGGAAGAAAAAGTCCATGTACACTCTTCTTCAAACCCAGGCTAAAAAGGCAGGACAGAGAATGTTTAAAAGGCTGAGACCAGTTTACTCAGCAGTGTTTATTAAGGAGTTTCTGAACCTGTGAAAAGGAAAGACATTTGATTTATAAATGTAAATGATAGATGTGGAAATATTTCTCTAATACCAACAGAATCTACCTGAAAGCAAACTTAAAGCACAGGAAAATAGCAGCAGCAATCATGATAAAGTCACTAATGGAAGCAGGGAAGTGCTTCCTTTTCAGCATTTACCGTTCGAATGCAGAACACCTTTAGCAGCAATTTTTCCTCGAACAATTTTTCAGCTGTCTTACCCTGCTTCACACATAGCCAAATCTCAGCCCCTAGTGAGAGTGCAGATGGCAAAGCTGAGGACTTCAGAAGGAAAAGAAGAACAGTAGAGAAAGAAATTTTTGAGACAGCCCAAATTTTACATAAGAGACTTTCAATTCCCTTGTTTTCCTGGTTCAGAAGAATAGCTGGTTGGCCATCCGCAATCATTTTATATACATTACTTTTATTTTCAAAGGTAGGTAAACAGAGAGTTAGATTTTTTACAAGATGAAAAACAAAATTCTCCTTCGTACATGCAGACTCTGGAGATTGGGTGTAAGGCTGAGGTTGCTGGCAGGGGGGCAGAGGGAGGAAGTGTGCAACCACAAACTTAGCAAGGCTGAAAGAGTGTTTGCAGTATGCAGCAGTGGTAGAAAAAATAAGAAAGAAGAAAGAGACTTCTGCTTTTGTCAGTTTGCAGGTTCAGTTTATTACAAGAATATGAAATGACAAAAATGTTTCTCCCAGATTCGTTTGGGCAGCACCTCTGCTTTTAAACAGACTGCTTTTGGGAGTGTGTTCTCTCCCAAAACCAGGCAAGCAAGCATTAGCATAGAATTGATCCAGCTGCAAAATCTTTATCAAATCTTCTGTTTAAAACTCTGTATCTTTGATCATCCTCCAGGCTAGGAGTGCTGTAAGTTACACTGCCCAGCTGCAGAAAAGGAACACCTGGAAAGATATCTGCAGAGAGCAGAACCTGTCTCTGAAGGTAGAGTAGCTGTCAGACCACAGCAACTTCCACTCCATCCCTTGCAATGCACTCACAGAGTCAGCAGGCAGGTCTGCTCTGATGGCTGCAGGACCATCGCTGGCAACTGCTTCACAGAGTTAAAGGAGCCCCTTTACCAAAGTACGTAAAGGCAAGTATGCGTTTATACTGAAACTTCATGTTCTTTTATGGGGTCTGTTAATTGCAGGTAGTTACATTTTATGTAGAGGGCTATTTGTTATTTATTTTTCAAAATGTATTGCCTTTCAGTCTAGCTGGCTATCTCCAACTTCAGGGGAGGAAATATTTCTATATTCTAAATAACTAATTTACCACTCCTCTACATAAACAATCATATTCACTGACAATAATGTCCATGGCTTTTACCTTAATGGTTAGAGTTAACCTTCATTTCAGCAACGTAGGCAAAGAGTTCAAACGAATCTTCAGGGACAGATATGCTGCAACACTTGAACCACTACAAAAATTCACTACAGAAATTCCTACTTGTATCTTTCGGCCAGTTTGCAAATAATGATGCAACATTGTCTTTTGCCCTGTAAGTACTTACCCTATGATTTGAAAGCCTTTTGTGAGGAACTGTCAAAAAATTTCTAAATGTCTAAACTGTATTATCCTGTTCCACTATTTTAGGGGCATATCCAAAGAAATTTCATTAAACTGGAGAGTTCAGTTTTCCTCTGCACAAAACATTGTGATTTGGCTTACAGTTCTGTCTGCTTAGGCATTATAGAAAATTATTCAGATAAGTCCATCAAGACTGACTTAGTATTGTAATTAATTCAGCATCTGAATGCAGGCATTTGGACTTACCATTAAGAACTCCAGATACGCAGTATGTCTTCTGCAAGATACCCTTTCTAAAGAAAGAAGCAGCTGGAAGGCAATGCTTTAAAGGGGCTATGGGCACAAAAACGCTTTTTCACTTAGCTGGCTCCATCTGTTTGACAAGTTATGAACAGATGCTCCGTATCTTTCCAAATGCATTTTACCAGTGACCAGAAAAGTCAATTTTTCAGCAGACAAAACATCAGCATCCAGAAGTGGAGACCAACCACCTTCAGAACTGTTCCCCTTTGAACTGGAACAGTTTGTACAGAAACAGATGTAACGTTCACGGACAGAAATACGGACCATTAAATAAATGGAGGCTATTTTTCTTTAATCTGGAGAAGGAGTTAGAAAGGAAAGGACACAGAAGTGAGAAAGAAACAGGAAAAAAAATCAGAAAGCACCTTTACAAGAAAAGGGGCCAAGGCATTTGCTGTTCAGTTGTGGAGCAAAATGGGGTTGTGGCTATCAGCTATCCTCTGCCTTCTGGCCCAGAGTTTGGGCCTAGTTTGCCTCATTTTGGGTCTATGTGAAACAGTTCCCATCAGGTCACTGCTTCTCTACTCCCACAAACAAAGAAGGAAAGGAGAATGATTGTGTCAATTTAATAATAAATACATTCAGAGTGCATGTCTCTGTCAACACCTCCATCTTGCATGCCTCTTCTTAAAGCAAAAATGAGCCCTCACTTCTGCTGCTCCCCTGCCAAACAACTCCACAGTCAAGCAATTTCTTTTCCAAACCAAGTGCCCACCCATAGGAAAAAAAAAAATCCTTGCCAATTCCGCAGCCCTCTTCCGACCTGGACGCCCACAATTTTCTCAAAATCCTAAGAACTTTATGAGGATATGTTCTTAACTTGCCATCCAGTGGTCAAATTGCACCCGTGTTGCTCAGTCTTTTTGGCCAGGCTTGCTGCTCGATTCATCTTGCTCCCAGAGCTGGGATGGACTGCGCCCATGCTCTGGGACCAAGGTGAATCAAGGATTTGCTCCAGGAATATTTCACACCCACAGGTGACTGCTTTGCACCTGCTCCATGGGTGAGTCACAGTGAGTATGGTTGAGAGATCCAGAGGAAACCATCAGTGGCCTGGCAGGGCTATCCTTGGAGTGGATGAGGAGCAAGCTTCCCATCGTATGGAGTCAGGGTATAATGATAGTCTGACACCACACAGTATTAACCACCTCATTAGCTGGCAGGGGTTAACAGCTACCAAATATTTAGTCATTGAAGGCAGGTAATTTCTACATTCAGGGTCCAGACAAAAAAAGCTCATGGGTATTAAAAACCAGCGGTGATTTTTTTACCATTATCATCTTCTAACAGTGAATGTTAAACCTAGGGAGATTATACTTGAAGTCTCTGGCCTGGGATCCCTGCTATGGCAAATAAACCCTGCATGTGTCCTGTCAGAGAGACTATAAAACACAGTTCAAGGTTAAGAAAGCAAAGATACAGTGAAAAGAAGGCCACAGCAATTTAAGAGATATTTCCTAACCAAAAGGTTAGGAAAACGCCAAAAAAATTTCTGAAGCCCAGTTCAGCATTATATCTCAGCAGTGGATGCCTCCTTTTCCAGCACTGATTCACATCGCTCATAAAGAGACCCATACACAAGGAAGCGTTTTTGAGAGGGCAGATTTGCAAGTGCAGCCTCTCAGGGTAGTCATGGTTCAGGTAGAAATGGGCAGAGATTACTGTAATCATGACTCAGGCTGGAAAAGTGCATGTTCATTATGCTGAGCGAGACACAAGTCCCAGCCTCGTAGCATGACCAGAGCGAGTATTATGAAGTGTCTTTATGTTTATTGATCTGCTCCACCTTGCAGTATAATCTTTTATTTGGTAATAGTTGGTTTTCAAGAGAATTCATTATGTGATGGTTTCTTTAACAATTTCATAGGGGAAAAGGAGAGAGACTGAAGATGGTAGCAGAGAAGATACAGGTTAGGTAAACTCCTACTACTTTCCAATGTTAGTACAACAGACAGTCCTACTGTTAACGTAAAACAAGATTTCAAGGGACATACAGACAGGCTGAGGCATATCTGGCTTAACAGAGGGTAGTCCTTGGCCTCCAAATTAAATTTTCTTTAGTCACTTTTCCTGTGTTAATATCTTCAATTGCAAATTTCATTTTGGAGGTTTCCCAGTTTCCACTATGAACCATGAGCCAAATGATTCACGTTTTCAGGCTACTGCAGTAACTGGAGTCCTACAGAATATCAAACCCTGCAATTACTAATGATACTTGTTGCTCTAGCCTCAACATCCAAACTCAGAGCTAAGGAGACAGTAAGTCATTCCTATTAGCATTTGAAATTGAAAAAAATTTTTCTTAAAAATGTAACTTTTGTCCTGTTGTATTCTGAAAGCCAAAGCGAACGTGAGACCATAAACAAAAATAATGTTAAAGCTATGACCAGTAGAGACAGAACTTTGATCAGTTGTTTGAAACAACTTTCTGTGGTTACTGCACATGTAGCCACAGCAAACACAACAGTGGCTGAGTTTTCTAGTGGTCAAAAGCAAAATACAACCAACGACAATAGTTTTCACATGGGGGCTGTGCATGAGACTACTGGTGCTTGGTAGCAGCCATATGACTGTTTAGGTTCTTTAAAAAAAGTCTGCTATTAAACTGAAGTAATAGTCAAGCTGTAAGACTTGCATCTTGCTGTATTTTTAAAATTATTATAAAGCTTGTGAAACTTCAAAAATGCTACATTTCTTTATTTATCTTGTGCAACAGGCTGCTCTATACACAATGCTGACACCGGGAGGTTCATACAAAATTAAACAAAAGCAGAGTGTTGTGCCTTCTGCCTCCAGCAAGCCCAGCTGTAATGCACCCTTGGTCTGATTTGATACGAGGAAAAAGACTCATATTAAGTTTTCTTGTCCATACTCAGCAGTATGGAGCAGCACCAGAGAAAGAATTTAATAAGCCCTCTTCTAATCCCTAATTCAGAGAAATTGGACAGATAAATTGTACCTGCATCCTCAGTTACCTGCTTCTCTGCCACCTCTTCTCCCATACCTGCTCACTATTTGTACACTGTGAAAAGCAAAGTATGCAGCCTTTCTGGAGAGTGAAAGCCATTACTTGCCCACAACCAAGCACAATGCATATTTGAACAGGGCCACAAGGGACCACTCAGTGCATTAAAAAAAAAAAAGTTAGTATCATCTCTCTCTAAACCATCTTACTGGTAATTGACTTAACTGGGAACTAAAAAACCTGCTGACAAGGAATTTAGTCAGACCTGCTACGAAGACCTGAGTTGTGTTGTCACTGTAACACAACTGTCAGTCAGTGACGTTTATGTCCTATTTCCCAAGTATTTCTGCATAAACTCTGGAGCCTGTAGTCTAGGGGGTTATGCAATATATAGAGCTGTGATAAGACCTCCCAGCTTGGCTTTAATTCTGAGTTTCAAAATCATTTAATGAAGACGAAATATAAATCGCGTTTTTTAATAAGCCTTTAGAAAGTACAACGTAATCAGCCTGCAAGCTGGATGGTCAGTGACTTTGCTAAGCACCAGATAAATTTCACATTGATTTTATTATGCAAACAGCACTTGCAATAGTTTTACACAGAAAGATTTACAGTCTTGAAGAAGTTGTTAGAAAGGTTCCTCTGCATTCAGGAAACACCAAGAGCTCCGGCGACACTGACCTCTGAAAGAAGGGGTGTGATTCCCATCTGACCAGACAGCAGGTTCAGCAATACACTAGCCTCTCTCTGTCTAAACCAGGTGCCAAAGTTGAAGTCAACATAGTGGTATTGAGAAAGAACTGGCCCTAAAATTTCCAATTAAAAAACACTTCCATGTAATACAAGAGATGTGGCTGTAAAATTCACATAGCAGTTACTTAACATCATGCATTAAGCAGACTGGTGGTCTATTTCGTAACGTGCCCAATCTGTTGCTAGTAACAACTGCTTTTCTAAAGAAGCAAGACATCTTTGTTAGGAGCAACCACAATATAACTTTACTGGAAGAGGGCTAATTTCCTCTTAACACTAGGCTCTTTGCAATGGATTTATATCAATTAGCATTCTTATTTCGCATTTGTTCTGTACAGAGGAACGGGATAGGGGGAAGTTTTCCCCTTCCCATTAAATAAAAAATATCCAGAGAGAGGCCGAACACGAAACATCTGGCACCATGCAGGAAAAGAAATGCAACCTGACTGCAGTAAAAACAAAGTCACTGTAAAAGACATTTCATGAGAAAGGCACATTAGAGGTACAAGTTCTTCTTGTGTACTCTTTGAATCCCAGTTTTGAGTATCAAGGTGGATGAATTAGACAGCAGTTCGCTGGAAGCACAGAGAGGCTTTAGTACATATATTGGTTCATTGGCTCTGTTACAGAAAAATCCAATCATATTCTTAAATATAAAAATAATGCCCTGACTGGACTGATAGTCTTGTTTTTACAGAAGACCAAACGCTACAACAGTTATTAATTGAAATTATCATGAGGCAGAAATACTTCACAGTATGCAGATTGTCTTTCTTGTGACTATGGCAACATATGCTCTAGGATCGTATTCACAGTCTTTAAGCATCTAAATTTGGGTGCCTATGCTATGCACATACTTTCTCTGTGAAACTGGTTTAGAGATAGAGACCTCTGTTCTGAGTTCTTCTGCAAAAGCACCCTTTAACTTACTGGCTCCACAGGAACATACTCTCCCAGTTTAGCTCCTAAGTTCAGCTCCATAATGAAGAAAGTCTGAATACTCCTTCCTGGCTGTTTTGCCTTGCCTGGCATTCTGGTTTGAAAGAACTATTGTATTTACTTTACAGCCTGTACCTGATTATTGAGCCATACAGAGCAGAAACACAAGCCTTTAAAGTTTTAGGAAGATCCACACTGGTAATTTCAACATTTTCATCTAAATTACTGATATTCTGCACATCAGTTCATTTCTCCTCACTTTAACAGCCCAGCCAACATGCTGAGTGCCCTAATCACCCACTGAAATCAAATTTGCGGGAAGCAGAATTGCTGTAGGCATGCTGCTGCTGCAGAGGCTGCTAATGGTGGTTACCCCTTTTCTCTTTGCTATTAACCCTGGGTTTTTTGACTAACTTCTTTGTCAGAAGCCTAGCATAAGAAGCCTCAAATGCATAACTATGAACTGACTTTTAAGAAGGAATAGGATCACTAGAGTAATTTTTCTGAGATCTGGAACGCCTCCATCCGCCAGCAATCCCCAGCGCCCTCTGATGTCTAGCATTATAGGAGTGCCCCTGGCATGCAGGTGATGCCCCTTCTCACACCCTTCCCCAACTTGCCTTTAGCCACCATCAAAACTAAGAGAAGCTGAGAGCAGCCATTAATAAGAAGCAAGCTTCGTTATCCCAACTACTGCTGCTTTTGTCAGCAGCTTAACAAGGCCAGGGAACACCTGCATTCCCACCTCTAATCCTGAAGCTGGTCCTTCTGAAGTCAATGCAGTTTACAAGGGACTGAAACTTTTTTTAACAACTGAAACTGGAAGAAAATAATACTTAGAATTACAGTACCTTCCTGAACATACCTCCTCCTGCAGTCCTAAAATTTTAGTTTAAATCTCTCTCCTTGGCAACAAAGAGGGACTCAGGCTGTAGACAGCGTACACACTTGACAAAACCTCTTTCATCACTCACATTTAACTAGGATACTGTCACTTCTGTAAGAGCCAAGAGATGCATTACTTGCCTAGCGTCAGTAAAAATGTTTTCCATTCATTTTATTCAGAAGCTATTGCAACTGATGAAGAAGATACAGAAATCTACAGATAAGGCTCACATGAAAGGCCTTATCTTTTCATTTAGTCAAGGCCCAAGTTCCTTTGATAGGATAATAGAATATTTTTTGGTTATCTGCACTTCAGCTCCATCAGCCCAAAGGATAAAGTATAAGCTCCATTCTTTTATTTGAGGCTAGCAATAAAAAAGGTCATGCAGAACAAAGCTTGTACATTTTTAAAAGAATGCTCAATGCTTAGACAATCCTCTTCTGTTTCCCTCTCATGAAGTTTAATGCCCTTGTTAATCTATATATGCTTTTATGTGTGTTCATCATTGTGGTACCTGAACATTGTATTAAATCAGAGACATAAATAGTGCAGCTTCCTGTGGCATAGTTAACCCATGCTTGAGTTAGTGAGGAAAGCAACTGAATTAAAGCTATATTCTGCTTATTTCTGTGAGATATTTTGCTCAGCTGTATTTATGATTTTACTGCCTGTATTACAGCAACCCCTAAGCAGACTTACTTAGTGTCATACAACTTCACGTTGCACATCAACTTGTAGGTTTCACCTCCCTTCACGAAGTTCTCATTTTCACGTTGAAGTAGCAGGATGCTACAACAACAAGCGTGACTGCTGCACAAAATGGAGATTAGGAGCACTGCACATGCTAGATAGGTGATCACACCTACCTCTCTACTTTCACCCTCAACAGAGTGTCAGCTTTCCCACTCCCCTTCCCTTCTGCCTCCTACTGCAGTGTCAAAGCCTAGATAACACCAAAGGAAAAGTCACCATTTTTCCACTTGCCAACACCAGTTTTCCTCAGAATAGTCAAAAACTCACCACAGAAGGAAAACATCATGAAGAAAGAGAGCTTCCTCTGTAAGCCATCCAATCTGATCCAGTTTCACTGAGACTGTTGATATTACAAATCTTGTAACAAGTCATAACTACAATACAAATCCTCTTTGCTCCAGGGATGAGACTTGCATAAACGGTATTACAGATGTCACACGAATTTGCAAATATCCCTAGAGGAAACTAAGTTCCATTTTCCAGAATATGTTTTAAAGACATTTTTTCCATCTGAACTGTTCAGAGTATCATCTAAATTTACCTACCATAATGAAGGCAGTTAAAACTACACATTTTCTATAGTCCTAGCACATCAACAGTAAAATAGATTGAACAGTCACCTCCAAAGACAGTCCCTGTTTACATAACAATCTGGATTACTTAAAAGATTTGGGAATCTGTGGAGGGATGATGGTTACAAATGCTGAAAAAAGTCCTGAAGCAAGGATTTTTATCAGTCAAGGCATAAATTAACGAAAGCAGTCTGCCAACTAGCCCTGAAATTGATCAGCTAGTAAATGAGGATTTGGTTTTTCCATTCAATGTATCTGTACTTCTGTACATTTCCAAGCACTGTAACATATAATTTATCTAGATGTTAAAAGTTTTATTTAACTTTAACTCTTCAACTTAGCTGATACTTTTCCTTATTTTATGATCACCAGTTCCTGTTTCCCCTCACTGATTCTTTAAAAATCAGATTAACTACCAGAAACGCATCTTTTTCAACCTATCTTCTTCAATCTGTATTTTGCTTTGTCATTCCTACCCTGTCTCACTTTTTCATAATCCATTACAGTAAAGTTATTACACAACTGGCTAATTTACTTGTCACAGTGCTACAACTTTCCAATTCAAAGCAGGAGCTAAAACAGTGACAAAGCAATGGAAAAATAAAATTAGTCATAGACAAATTCAGAGCAGAAAATTTTTGTTAAGTTTTGTGCATTTTGATGTTTACATGATTTTATTTGTAAGTAACACCTAAAAAATACTAAAAGTCTCTATGAATGACCCATGGAGGCAGTGCAGTAAGAGGACTAATCGCACTTATTTAGACAAGAGCAAACTGGGACATGGTTCAGTAGTGGTTTTGGCAGTGTTGACGGTTGGACTTGATGATCTTAAAGGTCCCTTCCAACCTACACGATTCTATGATTCTATGAAAAGAAAGAGAGTAGACCAACAGTCATGTAGAGGTGTGGGTTTCAGGCACGTCCTTTCAGCCTGCCAATTTTCTTTTTAACCAAGAAACTCAACTCCTTGTCTTTTGCATTCAGCATACATACTTCTCAAAATACTCTGATAGATCAGATTTTGTCATCTTTTTACAATACCTGCTCCTCATAGCCACTGTCTCTTCCTGGAAAGAAGGGGATGGGAGAGATGGGTACCAGTGTCAGGATACCCTGATGCAAGTGGTTCAGCTCATACAATGGTAACTTTGATGGCTTACCTAATTCTTGCCAAACCCAGGGCTGCTCTTTGATGAAAATGTGGGAGAGGAGTTCCAACAGGGAATACTTGCAGGTGGCTTATACATGTAGTTATTTTCAAGATGATACCATGTAACAGCACAGCTCCAAGCTACACTGATTTCCCACTGCTCACTGGGTGTACAGGATGTCACACACCACCTCTGCCAGGAGAACATCATTCAGAGAAGAATGTTGTAGGTGAGTCTCTCTTACTCACACCTATATTAGCTCCGTGCTCAGGGTTAAAGCATTCACCCACATTTTACCAAGAAGTCTACCATGTGGGGATTCTTAAACTGTACTGTATCATCAAACAAATGCTTGATCTGCCTCTATTTCCTTAATAAATTTGGCTTGCTCTTTTTCAGCCTGCAAAATTAACAAGTGCTAAGATACCTTGGCGATGGGAAAAACAGAAAACATCGAAACAGACAGATTCTGTTCTCTTTAACTGAAATGCAAATTCCTTGTTTCGCACAGGAAATTTTAGTCAGAACAACTGCGTAGACGCAAATCTTCCCAAAGGTGAGTTTTGTGAATAAACAGTTAATGTAATGTAAAGCTGAGCTTTGTCCACACAGATGCAAAGTCGAAACAAATAAAGAGGCAGTAGAAAAAAAGAAGATTCTATGTGAAAATAAAATAAAATGGGATCCAGTCATATTAATCTATGCAAACGAATAACAAAACAGACATACAAAGTGTTCAGAAAATGATGGTTGCAGAACCATCATGGATTGTATTCAGTGAATCGTTTCTTTCTCCACAACTGTTGGAGGTCAGACCTATTGGTAACTTTCATGAGCATGTTATAGGACTCGCAAAGCAAGCAACATGCAATTCCTTGAACAGTTGCCTTTTAAGTGACACAGCTGTAACGCAAGCACAGAAGGCACCATGCAGACAAATCAAGTGTAGTTACTTGGGAGAAAGTTCAAAGATCAATTCAGCATTGCTTCATTTGTGGGATTCTTAAAATGCTTGGGCTCCAGACAGTTACATGGAAATTTCAGCTTTCAGTTGTATATTCTTTTTTTAAGTTTCTACCCTTCAAGCCCCTGCCAGGAAGGCCAAAGCCTGAACATACAAAAACCAGAAGTCTTAAAAACATAAAAACTCTCATAATTATTTAAAACTTAAAATCTTTAAGGCTCATCGCATGTTCTTTGCAGTCTTGACTTAAAATTTGAGAGCAGAGACTAGAAGTAATATTAACATTAGTAGTAATATTAGCAGTAATTAACACAATGCAAAATAGTGCAAGCAAAATTGAGCCTCATTCTTCATGAGACAACATTCAACCAGCAGCCATACCTATGGCCTTCAATAGATACAAAAGCCAAACCCCATTCTTTACATATCACCTGAGCAAACGGGCAGCTGGAGTAAGTAAAATTAGGCAAACAAGCCATGAGGGAAAAGAATTGTCACTGCAAATCACTGAAAGCTCCAAGTTGCAGGAGCCTCTGGTACCATTACCCTCCTTTGTATGGAAAACTTTCTTTTTCATCATTCAAATCCAGTGTTCTTGCCACCCTCTAACACAAAGTCTCTCACACGATGTTTTGCCTACCAGCTCAGGATCTCTCTAAATAGCACCACACACAAAAGAACTGAGCCATCTCATACACTGTAGGTAGCAAATGATTAGGAACTTAAATATATTGCAAGTCATGTCCAATATTGGTTTACTCCCAACTTAGCTATGCAGCTGTCAGCATACAAACCACTAAGTTTGTACCTCTGCTTCTGCAATCGTAACTGTGTCAAGCAGCATCTGCTAACAAGTTTAGTCCCCTTAAGAAGGATTTAAAATATTTTATCACATGAATTGAACATTTTATCATGTGGATTTCAGAGTAATAGTCCTTTTGATTTGCACACAGCTTGAAAACATGTCAGACACTTCTTTCAAAAACTCTTGCCAACAAGCTATGAAAAATGGATTTTATTTCAGGCATTCTGGACTGTTATTGACAACAGAACAGTTTTTCAGCCTGGTATAAGAGCTTCCAGGATCCCAGATTTATCTCTCCATCTCCACACTTCTTGTTCCCTAGCAGCTTGTGTAACTTACCAGTGCTACATTCCTCAGCATAGGCTGTCAGTTCTGTACCCAACTGCAGTGACGTTTTAAAGTCACTAACAAGATGACCTAATCAGCATCTGTTCTTGCTATGCCCATGTGCTGCAATGACATTTATTTCTTTTTACCATGAATTTTTTTTCACATGTAAAATAATGTTAAGAAGTTCTAATGTAACAGGCAAAAATGTTATTTTTTTTCCAGAAGTAATATCTTAAAATTGTTTCAGTGACTTCTAAATTATTGATATACTTCACTTGTCACTATGAAAATAGGATAAGTGCTTGTTTTACTTCTGATCCTTTATTCTTATCCCTTCTTTTTTAGGAGAAGCTCTGCTGCATATACAGCATGCTACTACATGAGGTTTTCCCATCCTATTAGAAGCAATTCTGGACATATTCGCATCTCTAGCTCAGCTGTATACTGGGTCAAAATTAATGGCACATTACTTGAAATTTATCAGATTTATTTTTCTTTCCATAAAGCTTAAGATAATCTTTGATATGGATTTTATTTCCTGGATGAACTGTGCATGCTGAAGATACAAAGGAAAGGACAGACAATGTTTCCAAGAAGCCATGAAGATGTAGGAGGAACAAACTCAGAAAAACACTACGAGAGAACATAGATGATGGTATGCTAACAGATGCACAAAAGGCAAATCTTACACAGTATTTACAAGGGTCTGCTGGAAGCAACTATCACTGCAAACGTGCAGAAAAAGATAGCAGACCAGAGCCTGCATCAAGAAAGGGGCAGGAAAAGGTACTGCATTGCACATCACTGTAGGCATGGCTAGCCTTTCAAAAGTACAGCATGATCTCCCCTGCGTCACTGTGGCCCACTAGCTGGTATCGAAGGGGAGGAAGAGGAAGATAACAACCCACCAACCACCTGTCCCCTCTGAAGCATCTGGTGCCAATATTTGTAAGACAGCCTTAATTTCAAACCCCCAAACATACAGACAGATTGTCTCCTTACTCTCACCCACCATTTCAGAACTATGTCTGTCTTTGTTTGGATCTTTAGGACCTAACTCTGGTAGCAGGGACTCAGGTAAGTCAGAAACAATACGTGTCTTTCTTTTTCTTTGCCCCAGAGGAGGTATGTACAATATCACAGCATTAGAACACATACCAAAATGTTTTCTTTTGATTGTAACCTGCAAACAAAGTCCCCCATAGCCTATTCATATAACGGTTAGTGCATTGCACACTCATGAGACAGAGAAATAAAAAAGTTACGGCTGAGTATATAGAGCACCTTTATCTCATTAAGCATTGAATGCAGGAGCATACTGCATAACCCCAACACTCTAACCATATATTCCTATAACCAGCAGAGCACAGCAATCAACTCAAATCCTTGCAATGCAGTTGTATCATGATATATTTGCATTGAATGTCATGTTCCAAATTGGAACTGGCAAGCATCTTAGCCTCACACAACAATGCCATATGGAGTTACATCTGATACTGCTCAAGCAGAACTCCCTTCCTATCCAGAATACATCAAATGGTGCCACAGATATGCTATGGCATTTAAATAGTAATAATGCGGATGTGAGGGCTAAATTAAAAATGTGTTGCATATTAGAAACAATTTGCGCACTAAGATAAAAAAAAAAGTGATTCGCTGGCTTTTGGCAGCATAACTTACAGATATGTAAAAAAACCATTTTACTTACATTACCTATGTCAACTTTCTTAGTGGAACAATTATAGGACTAAAGATGTATCAAAAATATTAGCACAGAGAGAAAAGCTCAACTAGCAACAAAGATTTTGTTGCAAGTGGATAAAAGAGGAGCTGAGCACTCCAAGTTGTGCATCCAGATAGAACAGGGCGCAGGGCTGGGCTGGCTGTCAGAAACGGCAGCTCCACTGCAGTTGCTGTTTTAAAACTCTGCAGATGTGAGTTTTGTGCTTGTGCAAAGCAGGCTCATGTTTTCCACTCGCATAAAGAACAGCTGAGATGCGTGTGTTCCCTCACCAATGCGCCTCCGCTCTGACCAAACAGGGTCCCTTACAGAGAAAGAAAAGTAGTACAAATTGCCAATTTTACTATTTCTACAGAACCCATAGTTTATAAAGTTGCGGTGTGCTGTCGCTCTCGGCACAATTCAACTGCTTGCTGTCAAGAAAATTAAAAGATTATCAGTTATAATCCATTGCAAGAATTCTCTTTTTAACACCAGACCACTTACTTGCCCAATTCATGCCTAGACCAGACAGCCATCAGACAGAACCACTCACTACAGTCTAGATCAGGATTTGAGAGCTATCATGTCACTGGAGTCCTGTTACCAACTGACCCAGCTGCCCATCATCTCTTAGGAAATCTGTTATTCACTGGAGGTGACTGTGCCAGGCTCCAGTGTTGGACAACAGAACCAAAAAAGCAAGAGTCCCCCATAATAACAATACCATTACTTTTATGAAGGGGTAGATTATTCCAGAAAGCCAGACAAAGAAGGTTTTGTCCCAGAATCATTTTAAGAGATCTTTTTGGATTTTTTCAAATTAGTATGTGGCATGATAAATACTTCACAAACACTACAATGACTAAATATTTGATGGGTCAAATCCCAGAGGTTTTTCTTCAGCTCAGACAGACTCAATAATGACTCCACTGGGAATGCAGGTTGAGTGAAGACAACAGGATTCCTTAAATAGTTTTCATTTCCTGGAGCACATTGCTAACTAGTATTTACAACCTGTTTTCTGAAGGTTCTCAAAGGTCAGTGCACTTCCAAGATGTCCTCTTCTACCTATACAGAAATAGGCCTTACTCAGTCCTTGAACAGGGTGACCACCTGCCTTACCCTCTACCTGCTCTGCAGTGACACTTGCCTTCCAGCAGAGCATAGCAAAACTGATCCTGCCACGTTTTCAGAGATCCCAAGTTAATGCCTTTGCAAGACAACTGAGCTAAGATAAGCCTTCCAAAGCTCCAGAGAAAAAAAATTACCCTTCAAGTTACTTCATAACTGTTATTAATGCTTTAGCTTCAGGTATTCAAACCATTCAGAGCACCCAGAAAACACCAATGCTATATTTTGCATAGCACAGCATGTCCATGCCGGCCAAGTGCCGAGTTCCCTCAATGCAGCACAGAAACTGGCTGCTCTGAGGCACACTCCCAGGGACTAACCAACCCCATCAGAGCCAAGAAGGGAGCAAAATGACTATCGAACTACAATACCCTACTACCTTTTCCGTAACTTCATCCATGTCATCAAAGCTACTGAGTAGCAGTGCAGGGACAGCAGTTGACCTAGTTCAGATGCATTTTCACCACGCTGCTCACTAGCACAGGGATCAGTGCAGACACCCCTCGAGACAAGTTCACAAGAAGATAGGCCTTAAATGTTCCAGAATCCAACTCTCACAGCTCTTTTCCCACATACTCTATTGGTTTCTGACAGAAACATCTTACTGACTGTCATCAAGCTTCCGCTTTTGAGGACAGCCAAGCCACTCCATTGTGCCTGGTCAGTACCTGCACTGGAGGCAGCCTCAGCTGCAGAGGCTGCTCTTCCACGCTGGCCAGTGCGCCATTGATTCTGTGCAATTTGGAGACAATTTTTTTTTTTTTTTGTTTTTTTTTTTACCTGGGGACTCAAGAAATAAGTAGGAGAATGCAGTTCTCTGGACTTGTGCTGCTTGGTGACAACTTCTCATTTAAACACAGTTTTAATCACATGCATCCAGACAACACAAAACAGTGCAATATTAAAAACAAACCTTCCAAGGGTGTTACTCGTCTTCTGACTTTGAATAGTGGCAGCGATACTTTCTGCATATGAGGATGGCTCATTATGAACTATGGGTGTGTTCAAGATTTAAAAAGCTTTAGACCATAATTTGTGTAAGAACTTTCAGGAAAAAAGGATTCCAGGAGCTGTTAACTTCCCATGAAGCAAAATAGTGGAACAAAAGAAACTCCAATTTTCATAGGAACATGAGCCAGGCTTCAAAACAACAATGTGCCAAGTACAAGATGCCAGTGTATAAAGTTTATCAGGTGATCATTTTCACTAAATGCATCATAAAATACATATTAAGTATAACTTGTCTGGGCATGAAATCCTTTTGACATTTGAGTGGTTATCACTGAACCATAAGTCCTTGCACAAATTTTAACCTAACTTCACTTATGTGTAATAGTTCTATGAAAGTAAATGTAATCCATAAATCTGTCAGAAGTTTTGCCTTAAAATGTCAAGTCTTTGCTGCAGAATTGCTTTAGACTAGACCTGACATCTCCAGTTTTGCTGACTGATGCAAAGACCAGATAGCTACATTCAAAACCAACAAAATTACATGAAAGTATGTTTGCGTGTAGCTACTGTTACATGAAAAGACAAGATTTGTGCTTGCTGGTTATAAATAGCCAAACATTTCCTAACCTTCAACTGGAGGCAGGTCAAAGCTATGGTGCTCTGGCACTGACAGCAGTATGTACTAACTGAGAAAAACAGAAAAAGGACCTAATGGTCAAATTCTAACTTGTAACTCAGTGTATTAGAAGCAAGTAACAGCAAGTCCGGAGCTTTATGTGCCATTTAAAACCATATTATCCTCAGGCAAGTAGGGAAAGCTTTTCAAAAGCAGCTAATGGTTTTGGATGGCTCATATATTGGGAGCCTACAGGAGGAACTGAAATGGGCTTGATTTTCAGAATATGAATACTTACAATGTCCTGAAAGATGTCCCAATTTGCTAGTGAAAATTTGGTCTCCCAGTCACAAATTCCTGCAGCCCAGCAATGGAACGGTTAGGTAATCACTACCCCTCTCAGCCTTGTAAATCCCATGTCTTATATATGCGTATCCAGAAGAGTGTTCAACTCCAGACAAGACATTTTTCTTTTTTTTCCCCCCCTCAGTGGTTTGAGAGGACTCAGAAGTCCCTAGCAGGATTCCTGTGTGAATTTTTAAAAGCAAATGAACTAACATTAGCTACATTGGGAATCACAGTCTGGAAACACCACCAACAACTGATACTTTTCAGTGCAGTTCCCATTTATCTCTCAGATTAAACCATAAAATTTCCCAAATCTAGAATTTAAGTCACATAAACTTCAGGAATCACCTAAACTTTTCATCCATTGGTCAACTTCATCCTTCTTTCAAGCAATACATCATTGACAGCAAGACATGTAAACAAGGGAAAACAAAGTTAAATTCTTTAGAGTCATCAAACTCCAATTATATTTTAGCAAATACAATTTCTAAACATATAAATGTTTTAATTTTATCATTAGCACATGTAATAAACTTCTCTCGGAATTTAAAAGTGCTGATTTCACTTTTTTCTGTTGCGTTTCTTAACTTCAGCTGCTATGCTACTAGTATATTGATCCATATTTATAAACCAACTACATATTCAATAATGCTTAAGTGATTTAGATGTCTAAGTCCTATATTCAAAGTGAACGGGACAGATGTATCCCTAGATGATGAACTGCTCTTGCAGATCTTACCCACAATTATTCTAAAAAGTTTTTGTTGTCCTCTCAGCCTTGTTGTTGTTTCCATAAATGCTATGTAACTTGCCCCCTCCCATTTCTTATCCTTTCATTAGTAGGCTATTTGTATTACTGCTTGACCTAGAGGCTCAAACCAAGCTTGAGAGCTTCATTAGGCTGTGTATATGTTTGTACAGAGCATAGAAAGAGACAAAGGAAGCCATATCCCCTCTGTGTTAAACACTGAGGCACACAGAAATTAGGACCAAAAAATGATAAAATTAAATAGACAAGGTGCCTTTGAGAATATGGGCTTAAGTTACTTCCTAAAATGATAAAAGTTATCTCTGGAAGTTGAAGAAATTAAACTCAAGTTGTTGGTTTCCCAACCTATTGCCATAAATGTTTTTGATTGCCTTTCTCATGTACTATTTTTCCTTTAACATGCGTAAATCTCGTTTTTCTTGGCAAAAGCCCTCAGCATAATAATAACATGGCCTCCAAAGAGCCATGTTATGGGAGAAAGGATGCCTGCCAGGAGGACAAACTCTCTGCATCTTCCCCTACAACCTGCATATCCTTAAAGAGAGAAGGCAATCTCACCATTATTGAATATACTTGCACAAGGAAAAACTGAATTGAAAATTAAAAATAGAAAAATCACAGCATCGCACCTACTTAATTTATTCCTCTCTTACTAAGCAACATCTGTTCCTCTTTGTTCTAAGTTTACATAAACTAAAAAAGAAATCCTAAAAACTGCATCTAACGATGATTTTTTTAGTATCAGCATACACATCCACAACGCTTTACTAAAGAAGATGGCCAAAGCCCCAGTCTCATTCCCAAATGAAAAGTAAAACCATTTGAATGAAAGATTCTCTACAAACAAAAGGTAGCTGCTAGTTGCTTATTAAGAAGATAATGACTAACAAGCAGGTAGGATTAAGTTGTGCAGAATCTGTTGTTCTATTTTTAGAGTCCGCAGCCCCAGGCTGAATGCTGAGGTACTGTGAATTATGTGAATTACGCTAACATGCTCCACAGTTGCTTACTCGGCATGCTTCCTATTATCTAGACAGGATAAGAGTCTAAAAGAACATCTGTACAGACTGAATGAGAGCCAAGACCTCAGTGGATGATCCCGCTAACATCAACTTTTTGTTGAAATTATCTGGACTAGACATGCTGTAAGAAAACTAACAATTTGGGGGATGTTTCTTCCCAAAAGAAATTATTTTAAAAGATAGTTTAGAAATGCCAAATAAACAAACAAACGGCATTCTGTTCACTTTTGGCAGGATGTAAAAGATAAATAATCTGATCATGTGGAAAAGGAGCTGACTTCCAGTATAAATACATATTCTAATCTCTTTGTGTTATAAAAAAAGAAAACGAATAGGATTTAGGTCATATCCTCCACACTGCAAAGAACATTGAGAGATAGGCCCCGCATCTGACTTCCAGCACAGCCTCTCTCCATGTGACTCTAAATGGGCCCGCAGTCACTTCACATCTCCACGCTTTTCCCTGCGTCACAGTATAAGACTGGTGATGCCACCATTTGTTCTCCCATGGATGCTCTTTCATTTCAGAATTCCGATCAATGCTAATCACTGGGCAACTCTAATCAGATTGCTCAGGATACGTCTTGTTACACCTCAAGTTAGGATGCAGAGTGGAAGAAGCAGGTAGCTCCTGAAAAAACTTTCAGAACACAGCAGGGCTTATATAAACTCTGGCAGGAGAGATGAAATTCAGTTTGGTGGGACTTAGAAGCAGCCTTGGAAGAATCAAGAGACAGCTCAGACCACGACAAGCAAAACTCACCTTGTTGTCAGCAAGGACTAGGAAAGCATATATCATCTCTGCCACACATACACACAAGAAAAAACACAGGACAAAAAGGGCAAGCAGAGAAAAGAGAACCTTTCACCCTAAATAACCATCACGTTACACAAGGGAACAGACAAGTCTGGTGAGCTGAATGAAGTTCATCAGATTCCCAATGAATTGCCATCCCTACTTGCAGGCGCGGGGGGAAAAAAAAAAATAATTCTTTTCTTCCGCAGTGGCTTCACAATATAACTTATTCATATGAAAATGGTAAACACCACAGATGCTTTTTTTCATCTGCTGCTCATGGGAACTCCTCCAAAAATACAAGCAAGTTCCTCTGAGCAACTTCACACCCTTATCCAACATTGCAAATGACACAGTTGATCCAAGACTTAAATTTCTAATATTGTAAAGCTAACTCTTCACTGAGCTGGATTTAAAACAAATCCTTTACACCCAGAGGTAAAAGTTCAGGACAGACAACATTTTGTAACATTTGGAACTGGGAATCATGTCCGTAACATCTATATCCAATGCTTACATTAACACCCATCTGTTCAGATGGCGTGGTGCCTACTTTGAAGTCAGCTGAATCTGGTCTCCAGGACACAGATGCCAAGAAGTTAGACATGATTTTCATGGCAACGCTGTGCAGACCATACATATTGCAGAAAGGCCCTTTCTCCTTCTCATTTATGTGGAAGCACCGTCGTTAGAGAAGCTGAACTGCACTTCTTTAAAAGAGAGAAAAATTTTCAAAAATGAGTGAAAGGTTCCAAAAAACCTAAGTTCGTTGGGTTTCTGGCTGTCAATTAGACTGTGTTGCTACAGCTATAATGAAAAGATTATACAGTACAAAATAACAGTCACTGTCCCCTTCACCTGCAAGTGGGCATAAAGGAGAGACAAGATGCAATGGCAGAGATGAACGGCTTGCTAGCTACTACAGAAAAAGATAGCTGACAGAGCTCTGAAAATACACCAAAGCACTAGCTCCAAGGAATTGGTATTCAGAAGAAGTGCATTTTATAGGATCTTTTATGTGTGGCATTGCTTCTTATAACCTGTTAACAAACATGGTGCACAGAAAAAAAACACACTTAGGAGGAATTGCTTTTCAGGACAAATTTTCAACTTAGGAATATGGGAAATTCTTAGCGAAGTAAAATGCAAAGAAGACCACGGCCTCCACATTATGTTAGCCAATCCAAGCTAGAGGTAGCAGCAATCTGAAATCCCGGACATGAGGAATACTAAATGCAAATGCATGTGGTGGTTCACAGTACAGACTGGCTAAGGAAGCTAGGGGAAGTTCTGATCAGAAGCAAGGATCATGGCATAGCAATGTCTGAATTCTGTAGCACACTGAAAAAGAAGTAGTAAAATCTGTTAAATATTAAGGACATGCTTCATGTAGGAAGTTTAACAGTGAACAGAAGAAAAACATGTCTCTTGCGTGAAATTCATAGGTCTTGTCAGATACACGCAACAACAGCATCTGTGTGGCATCCCGTCAAATCATTCCTTTTAAATGGCATTCTGCAGATGAAACACAATTTTTTGGCTACAGTCTCATGCAGTTTTGAACCAAACTTCGTATCCACTCATATCTCACACACACAAAGGACTGACTAAAGCACCAACTGAATTTCATGCAATATGTGCGTAAATTGAAAACAAAAGCCAGAAAAAGCCACCTGTGACTAAATGTTCATAACACCATAAAGATATTTTTCATTTTTTAACAAAACAGAAGTCCTATTGTAAGAATAAGTATCTGTGCATCCGTAATTCAAAATACCACTTATCACCAACTATTACATCAACTAATGCTTGGAGCATTTAACATTTAAATTACTGTTAACACAAATGATACATCATATTTCCATCAGCTTTGTATTATCACACATTTTTATGTGTCAAAAGGAAACACCTCATCACCCACCACAGCCAGGTCTGGCAGAAAAGCCCTTCTGCCCACCAATGCAAGTCTGGTTCTCCCTCTCCACAGTCCGTCTTCTCCAGGGTCTTGGTCTAGAGACATCCTGGTAAGCAGACAACAATTTTTCCCCTATTGCATACCACCTTCCTACTAGACCTGGCTGTACCTCACCATTATTTTTCCACTACCATATCTCACAGCTGCATCTCACCTCACCACTGCCTACTCAAGCCCCTTCTTGAGATGAGCCCTTCCAGACCCCACCACCTCTGGGACCATCCTCTCACAACACAGGTTCATGGCTGGCTGATTAATCATGTCTGGGAGAAGTTGTGGGTCCTTCTGCTAATAGGCTACACCACAATATGCATAACTTGACTAACATCCATCCATGAGAGCTGCACATGTGGAGCGACTTTGAAAACTGTGTCACAATTCTCCAAAAATTAGATAAAAGCGCAAAAAAAAGGAATTTGGAGTGCCTTCTAGTGAAGGGCATGATCACAGCAGTTCCCTCTGCAGTCTAGATGAATTCAAGAACTGAACAAAGATGTACTGACACCTGGGTAACAGCAGAGATGAGACAGTATACCTTAAATTGGGATCACTCTGATCCTCTTCAGATAAAACACACGGTAGTCCTTTGCCTACTTGTTTGAACAACCACTCTTTCATTTAATAGAAATTTCTAGGATAAAGTATTTTCAGGAAGGTGATAAAAAAGAAAAAGAGAGACCGAAATGTTGCAAAACCAACACCTGTAAGGTATAAAAGATAGATACCAGAGAGACGGAGGGAATCGGAGACAGCCTAACTACCTGTGACAGGCTAGACAGGGTGAAAAAAACCAAACAGCTCTCCCATCCTGGATGGTCCTGTCCTAGGTCATATTCCTGCCAGTACAATCAGGGCTAAAACCACTCCCCAACCCCAGAAGCATCAATCAGTTTAACAGCTAGCATATACATATGGTACACCTAAACAGTCTGAATGACTTAAACAGTGTGACCATAGCCTGGGTATACTGTGTTTCTAACTGTGGCATTTGTCAAATCTTAGGAGGGAAAAAAAAAGAACAAAAAACTCAGAAGCAAAAATATGTTTCAAAGATAAAAACCATTTTTTTCCAACTTTCAGAGGTGACCACCAGAAGCCCAGCAATTTGAGATTCATATAATTAGGCAAGGGAGAAGCAAACAACAGTACACACTCTTTTAATTCCACTGAGAGATACCAACACATGCTATAGCCAAAAATTCCTATCATAAACTCAATTTTCAATCTCCAGGAATCTTCCTATCTTGTAATGGAAAAAATTGTCATGCTCCATCCCCAAAACAACCTTTCCATCTTGCCACCACTATCACATCAAGAACACTGTTCTTGAACTTCTTAAGTGGCTGGAAGCTTCTAACTTCCAGTGTTAATTTTACTGATGACTACTATAAAACTACTATAGAATTTGCATGTGCTAACATCATACTCTTTCCTTGATAACCAAGGTGGCTTAAGTACTGGCATTATTTAAGGCACGGTGAATGCAGTAATCCAAGAAAGTGTTGTGATTAACCCCACATCAGCACCACTCTTAGATTTCAGCAGCCAGTATAGAACTGGTTTGACTGGCAGCAGGCTTTGGTGCAGATTCATGAAGAGCTTGAAGTCATTACTCCACAATGTACTTTTTGGAACCATAAAGACAGATGAGGCTGAAGTCCTGCTCTTTTTACAGTAGAAAACTTCCAACTTCGGCCAGGGTTTTACTTGTGCATTTGCTGCTTAACTACTTCTTCTGTATTCAAACTCCCTTATTTATTCAAGTTATATAAATTTTCCTCTCCCATGAAACTTTTCAGATTACAATGACGAGGATCTAAAATTTGCAAACCTTTCTATGTTTGTTCCAGCATGACTTAAGATGAAGTTCTATTCAAGGCCTTTAATTTCTTCCAATGATGTTTACTACCATCTTATATGATTAATTATAAAGAGCTTCTTACTGTATTTTCATGCTTAAAGCTATTTCAGCTAATTAAGTACTCTATTCATCAAGACTTGAGGAAGAACTTCATTTGACAGATGCCTGACATTCAAGAACTACATTTCACAACAGTCATTTAGCTTTCTTCATTTGAAGAAACTTGGTTAGCGAATGCCTTAAGAAGTAGAAGTCAAAGGCAACTCCTTCAGGACTGTTAAGTTTTTCAGTAGAAGAATCCTGTAAAAAGTTTCAAACAGGCAACTTAATCATAAAAGGTACAGACTCAGTATCAGACTCTATTTATGAATATGGATCATATTCATATTGTTTTGGTTGAAGCTTTATTTTCCAAAGTGTAAAATCACTTATGAAGGTTTTCTGCATGAAGTATTTAAACAACTTGTGTTAAAACAATGCTCTGATCTAAAATTAAAAGTTGAATTTTTATTTCAAGAATTTTTTTTTTTTAATTTTCAAGGTTATGTATACTAAAATACATAAATATACAAAAAAGTTTGGGTCTTATGTTCTGATCAAGACAGAATAATAATTATTCTAGCTTGAAATTGTCTGTACTCCATGGTGTCTTTAATCAATAAAGCACTTCTGCTGCTCAGCCCAAGAGCCTTGAGTATTTTCCTTCCAGCTAGACAACATGGTTTGGAGTTTCATGCACACAAATGTGTGTGAGATGGAAAATATCCAAAAAAGAGCTCATTGTCTAGCTAACTGGTACCAAATGTGCCAATAGGTTGAAAGCCTTTTCTTTAATGTGTTAAGATACATTGTGCCCACCTCAAATTCTTTAAAGTGTGCAGAATCACCCCCCTAAAAGGAGGTGGACATCATCAATTTGTTTAAAATGTACTATTCAGCTTGGCTCCCCATACTGAAGATCTCTCAGAAATACTCTTTTTGAGTAGTACATTTGTCTCTCATAATTGTCATGAAAAACCCTTTAAAAGATGGCATATATAGTATTCATTGAGCTGTTAATGAAAACGTCACAAGCTGCAACAGCAACTACTTTTATATGGCAAAGAAGCATCCTACATATTGCTGTATAACCTTCCAAAACCATTTATTTTTATTAGTCTTCTATTAAAACCTAACATTTAGTGAAATAATTTCGCATTAGCAAAATCTGCTATAAGATCGTTACTATATTACTACTACTCACATAATATTACCTCTTCTTACATTCCAGTCCGTATTAGCTTTTGAATTCTGCACCACTGCACTGAATCTGCACCACTGAAGCCAATGACAATTTTGTTACTGGACTTACAAACATTTGATTTTGCACACAAATATGTACAATATAATAACTGCACAATAAGGTACAAATGTGACAATATAACACACCAACAAACATGTAATTTCTACTCTAAATTCTTCTTCCCTGTTGTGTTAATGTACTAGTACAGTTAGATGCTATTGCAATAAGACAGCAATTGAATCCCACACATTTGCACAATATTACATATATTATTCTTGTACCTTAATTCAACAAATCATTGTAAGTCAGCAAGCAACACAAAAACAGATGGACTCCAAATGAACTGGGCTTATGACCTATACTGGCATTCCTCAGAAAATAAAGATGTTAACCAATATTTTCTCTTATGCTACAAGCCAGTGGTAACAAATGTGTGTTTGACATAGCATGCTGCATGTATATACTTTGGATAGAAGTGCTTGAAAAATTTCAAAGATAATGAATAATTTAATCAAGTTACAGATTGTATCTATTGCACTGAGATAAACCCAGAGAAGTGCTTCCAGGAACCATACTGTAGGATAAGTAAGTTCCACGCTAGAGTTTCTTTTTGGAGAGTGACTGTTAGTAACTGTTACAATTTATTAAGCCAAATAACATGAACTACATATTTGGACTCCAAAAGAATCCAACAATTCCATACAGCTAACCAACATTCATTAACATTTTTGTTTATGCAAATCCCTGGTTTTTGTACCATTTTATTCTAAAAAGGTATTAAAAAGAAGAAACAGAAGAAATGTTAGAACACTGCGTAGTTCTATGAATCTGTTTTCTTATCCACCCAAAGTTTTCCAGAGAACACCAAAAATGTCCCAAAGTGCCAGAAAATGGATGTAAAAAGTAGTATACTGAGACACCCCTTTTGCTACCTACCTATCTCGCAGATTCGAAAAGGTATTTCAAGCAGGAATTTGTACACATTACCTTGCTTGGTATGCTAGTTTAAAACAGTTTAAAAAATGTCCAGTTGTTATTTGGGTAAGTATAATTTTAGACAAGGGAGCTGAAATACTCAAACTCGTAATAGTAAAGAAGGTACAAATCACGTACCTTCTGAAACAACTCTGCAGTTGCTACAGGATTACTTGTGAACGAACTGTAGTTGGCTTGCTTTCTTTTCACTACCAGCAGAAAACTGGAACACCTTCTGTCTCACTTTAGGCTAACCACGCCATGAGACAGTTAGTGGTTTTAACCTCCCACAGTCAGTAAACACAAGGCTGTACGTCCAGAAAATATGCCAGGGAACAAATTCATTAAAACTTTCAATTTAGAGGACTATTTTAGTGGTTACAAGTGGAACTGAGTGTAATCGGCTGTGTTGGTATGCACCCAAGGTCTCCACTGCAAGCAAGTCAGTGTGAACACTCTGCTCTTCTTTGGCACCAAACTGCGTACTCCTACTCTGATTGCTTCTCACTACAGTTGACACCCTTCTCTTAAAATATGCAGTACAGTTGTTGGTTTTTTTTTTTAAATAAGTGAAGTTAAGCAAAACTCGTTATTAATTTTAACTGTCATGCTTAATTTCTTGAAGAACGTGTCCTGTATCTCCACTGAAGCCAGTAGGAGTATTTCCACAGGTCTGTTCTACTCAATGTAATTCAACATAGAAAATATTAAATCAATTTAATTTATTCACATGGATTTATATAATAAATTATTGACATGGCCCTTCTGCTTTGAGAAGGAGATCTGGGACAGAAACAACAAGTTACCTGCTCAAAAGAAAGAGTCTATGAATCTATTAGCTCAGTGATGCTGAGTGCACAGATCCCTCCACATTTCTACAAATTAGACCTCTTTCAGCCACAGGTGTGCAGGCAAACCCCGCAGCTGTGAAGCTTTCCTAACTCTAAGTCAAGAACATCTAGAGACAGCTACATTTTTAATAAGAAAAACTGGTATGTGAAATGACAGTGAGAGTGCTAAGCCACCCCAGCCAAATCTGAACTTGGGCATAGAGTAGAAAAAGTTGGCAGAACCATCCCTGAAAGAGCAACACAAAGGACTGCTATAACAGCAGCTTCCAGCTACTGCATGGCTGCTGTGTTTGTTTCCCAAAGAACCACCAGTTCAGACTGAGAATGGGAATCCAGGGAACACCTCACCAGAGGCACAACCCCCAAAATCTTTTTGTTTCTGTTCTGCACAATGAAAGCACACAGACATCTGAAGCAACTTGTAAGAGTACAAAGCATTTTCGTTTCCAGCTTCAGGATCCATTATTTCATATTTATACCTCTTGTACCTTCTCCTATGAAAATGTGCAATTCCTAACAACTCAGTGGGAATGACACACCGAATCCATTGACTACTCTGCTACTACAGATGTTACTTTTCAGAAGAATAAGAAGTCTGATATTCATCATAATTAAAGTTCTCATTTGTTTGTGTTGGCAGGACTTGGATGCTGTTCTTTCATATAAAGGGGAAATAGCTGAAGAACTCTGCTTAAAGAATCTCACATAAGTTTAAAGACAGGAAATGAAGAGTATTTTTAAAATCATTCTATATAGTAATGTGAGCTACTAGTTTTCACCTTCTAGCACAAAAAGTAAAAATGTATCTCACCAATATCTCAGCATATCTAGTAACAATGAATCATTGTGGAATCCTTCAATATGGAAAGTGGTAAAAATCAAGAGTGAAATTCTTGTTCCACTGAAGTTCAAGCAAAGCTCCCACTAACCAAAAGAACCCCTTGAAACTTTGTCACTTAATTCATTGAAAATAGAATTTCATTGAATATTGTTCTTTTTAAAAAGTAAAATTCAAATTAATGGGGTGTCTGTGAAGCTGTATTTTTATAGGAAGTTTTTACTAAAATAGTTCAGGACACAACAATAGCATTTTCCAATTCCTACCTCACCAGGAATTTAGAACTTGCATTTACGGCTTTATCATCCTAAAGATTTAACATAATTCTGTATGCATGCATCCCACATCGCATGTTCTATGGACTATCTCGTGCAGCATACCCATTTTTACAAACTCTGCTCCTCACAGGCTAGCCTCACAAAATACCTTGAAGAAAGAAAAAATATTTTAGGATGGTTTGTGAACACAGTGATAGAGGTTTTGCTGGAACATAGTCAAACAGGGAAGAAGAGGTCAACGGAAACCAAAAGAAACAGAAACAGCTTACAACAGTACATTTGGTCTGAGTATACAAGGGAGCAGGGTAGGAGACAAACATGAACACTGGACCAGAAGCACATGAAATAACAGATGATTTATGCAGTGTACCCAACAAATAAATAAATTCCCTTTAAAGAAATACTATGGTATGTAGTTGCTGTGTTCTTAGCAGCTGACTTCCATTGACAAGATTATCATATCATTCAATTGAGCTCATAATCTGCTATACACGTACAGCGAGGAAGCTTAGGCATATTACTCATTAATATCAGTAAAATTTATTGAATCAGTATATCTTCTGAAAGTTATTATCCTGCATTTGTGCTTGTTATTGTCATTACTCACTGCTGCTCAATAACAAAATCCATAGTATGCGTGGACATCAGAGTCACCCAAAATTTTACGTGAAACGAGGAAAAAAGTCACAATCACAGGCTGGACATCAAGAAATACAATTCAGGTGCTCAAGGTCAACAGATGGTGTTAGCCTTGCACATGTCAGTGACAGTGTAGGAGATTCCCTTAATTGCAAAAAGATGCAAATTGAAGAAGAAATTAACCCAAACTCTAGTGTGAACATCACTATCTTAAAAGACGGTAATTTGCTTCCAAAAAAGAAAAAAGAGGTCTATCAAGAAGTTGAGTCGCAATTATAAAGGGTACTACACTGGCAGCCTCAAAATTATTCAGAATTTAAAATAATTTAAGCACTCAACAAACTACTAAAGAGGTCACCATTTTTTAAAAGTATGTCCTTTTAACATGCAAGTACAGAACTCCAGCAAAATTAAAAGACTCTTGAATGTAAAAATAATTACTTTTACACTAAATCCAAGATTAGGTAAAGAGTTACATATAGAAGCTTAAATCAAGGATAAATAGCTTTTTCCTGCATTTCATTATAGGGATTCATCTCTGCTCTCTGTACTATTTTAAAGGAAGATGTGATTAGCTTACTGGAACATAAACACAAAGGATTATTTATAAGGCATCCCTTTTCTGCAGGCATTATGCCTATGACCACTGTTATTTTTCTATAGAAACTTCTTTCATTAAGAATATCCAATCCCCAAAGCCTCAACTAGAACCTCTAAGAAACTGCCCTAATAAGGTTACAAATGTATATGCTATGATATTTGTTCTCTTAATATCCTACTGCGCTGTTGGAAATTTCTTAAGACTCTCCCCAGTTTGGTTTTAGTCTATCTACCCAAGGAAGCACTGAGCTACTGCACAAGAAACCCAGCTCCAGCTATATGCATCCAAGAAGTGAATCCTCTTCCCTCTTTCATGCATGTTTTACAATCAGTCAGTAAAAGCTGTGCAGGACTTGGAAATGAGTCCTTCCAAGAGTACACTTAGAGTTTCAAGTGCCTAAAATCAAAGACTACATATGTTATAGTGTGTAAGGTTATGCTTAGTCATCATGGCCACAGACTCGCAATGACTGAATTCAAATAGACCAAACTAAAGGGGCTGTGCAAACATTAATCAAAACTTGGCGTTGTGTGGGTCTATGTAAGTCTTGAAGACTTACCAGCCACAGAACATCATCAGTGTTCTTTCTATCATCTTATTGGCTACAGTAAATTAACAGGCAGTATCAAATAGTACAAATGCTTCTATCAATACACAATCCAAGAGAATACAGGTTTCCCTCCAGCATCTGATGAGAAACTTGCCAATGACAGTAATATTTGGATGTCTGCGGTATGGCTGACCTCTGCCTGGGAAAGGAGGTTATGTAGACATCTGACTTCTGTGCAAAAACCTAAAACCGTCTCAAAACTCAGCTGAACCTGCTGTCCTAGGCATTTGCTGTGTCCGTCACAAACAGTGGAATCATTTAGACAAGGATCATTATTTGTTACTGTTTGTACAACACTAAGATAATGGATCTTTGGCCCCCAGATAGTAACGTAACACATACAAATAACAGTAAAAATTGCAATACTAGACATCTTGAAATTCAAGTAGTGTCTCCCTTCCTTAAATTTCTAGGGATGAGTAAACCATAGATAGGAGCCAACTTGACATTCTAGTTCATAAGACTAAAAGCACCGCGTCAGTGACTTCCACAACCTGAAGAGAATTTTCGATACTTTGATGAGACTTTGTTCTGAAGGTAAACAACCCATCTTCCCTTTTCTTTATAGTCACTCCACTTCCCTCCATGGTTTCATTCTCCACCTTTTGTCTTCTGCATACCCCAGTTTCAGAGAAATTGAACTTATCACACATCACAGAGAAAGTCAAGAATGCATGAACATCATCTGATGTGATGCAATAGATCAGACCTTTTTCTTTGCTAATATATGCTTGGAACAGATAAGAGTGATCAAGGACATACCAGATCTGGGTACTACTCAACTATTATAAATTAATCCCTCTCTCTACTCCCTTTCAAGTTAAATCATCTACCAGAAAAGAAATGGGTAACACGTCACTCACTCTTTGAGGCAACAATTTTCATTTTGTGAAATGCCTGCTAAAACAAGACTTATGTTTTTGCTACAGCCTAACCAAAATTAGAGCCTCAGGAACTACAATTAAAAATAGAAATAATATGCAATTTACATCTCTATTTAGAACAACACTATCCCCTGAAAAAGCTCTTGCAGAGCTGTATGACTAATGCTAACTAAACTAACTAGCAACAACTTCCTAGCTTCCCCATTTAATTAACATTCTGAAATGTGATTTGTGAACCACAGGCTGCTGGGAAGAAGTGTATCAAATCAGGTATATAATTTCTTATTTACTAAGAATGCTAGTATTACCAATAAAATTAAAAAAAAAAAAAATATTAGGCAGCAGGCTGCAAAGGGGAAGGGAGACTCAGCTTCTGTCATACTGGAGGTCGTATTGTCACTTGCTCATTTTTTATTCAGAAAACACCTTATTGTTACCCATAAATAAACTAAAGTAGTCCAGCCTCCCTTTACAAATTTACATAGCCAACTGGTCTTGCATTTTTTTGAATTTGCCATCAAACTTTTATTTATAAACTAAGTAATTATTGAATTAACACACATTTTTCCAAGCATCTGAAAACTAGCCCTGATGAATCCCACTACTGCTGGAAATCAACCTGGCTGCTTCCTACCAGTTTAGATTACCTTTTCAACCATCCACTCCACAATCTCCAGAATCTGTAGCAGGGCGGAGGCTGCTATTGTTTTAGCTTCCTGGTTGTATAAAGAAGCTTCATCCTTACTACCATCATAAATACAGTGACTGGTTGCACCCTCAGTTTCGGAAAGGTTTAAATTAGCTAAGAACAAGATTCACAACGTAAAGAAAGCGAGCAGTGAATGAACACCAGCTGACAATATGCCACAGCACAGGATTTCTTCTCTGCTTAGATAAAGTTGTCAAGGACACCATAGATCAGGGAATTTCTAATTCTCACACTCTTCTCACGTAAAGATCACCATTGGTAAGACTTAAAGACAGGCAAAGTATTTGCGCACAGCATTAGGGCATACCCAGGGTACTAACTACTGCGCAGAGCGGGTCAGAAAATGGCTTCTCTCTCCCATCCCATGAAAATTTCAAGCTTATTCCACTGTGCATTAAAACAAAGCCAATTATCTTTGGCGGTCTTGACATGAAATGGGGGGAGGAGAAGCGAGATTTACCCCCTAACAGTAACATGGTTAGGCTACTCAGATGTGACACAGAAACCCACAGTCAGCAAAGAAACACAGCCTTGAAAGCACTCTCCTGCATGCCATCGAACCGCTCCCATCACAAGCTGCTGGCTAGGAGCGGTAAATCCACCCAGGACCTCATAAATATTTCTCCTGTGTAAATTATGTGAAAACAGCTATGCTGTACTGAAAAAACTGCAACAGATGAGTATTTCCAAAATAAGAATTGGATTAACAAAAAAGTCCTGACCAGCTGGAACAAATAGGATAGGCTAGAGGTCTCCAGTTTGCCGATCTGGCTTTCTCCTGAACTTGGGAATGCAGACCATTAGCCTTGCTTTTTGGCACACTTGCACATCTGAAATAACAAAGCAAGCTACCTTTATACTAGCAACCTTTATATTAGTCTCCAGGTAACCCTGACTGCCAAGGAATTTATAGCTTCGTTCCATGGACAATGGAAACTACACTAATGATTTATCAAGCTATCATCCAGGCAAAATTCACCTTTGGCACACACACCAACACCCACAAGCGTTTGACCAGCTATACACGATGAGATGTGTATGACATTTTATACGTGACTCAAAGTGTGTCAGTAAAAACTGACAAGGATTCCTGCGTCTCTCTAAGCTACTGACACCAGAGGTACTCCACAGACTAGCGTCTAACCACAACTGCTGAAGCACCTAACTCAGAAAAACTTTATGTCTCCCTAGTCTCCAGCCAAAGCAAAAGCGTAGGAGAATTAGAGTCATACAAAGAAATATTCAATTTGGTTAGATACTGCCTATTTTAATTAAAATAACATACACTGTACATAATTTCATATTTTATAGTCAACTGGACCCATATGGATTCATCATGTTGCTTGAAAGACTCCTATATCCCATTGGTCAGGCTCACCGAATGGTGGCTACATTGATAATCCTACACTACAATCTGGTATAGGTTTTCTAGGCACAATTTCAGGATGGCTACATTAAAAGGAATGAAGATAGGAATGAGCTAAAATTGTTATCCTTCCAGAACAGTGTTAATGCTATACTAAGATTTCTCAGCACAAACAAACATGTATTAATAATATATGCATACATGTATTAAGAAAAGCATAAAATACATCAATATTTTGCTCTTTGGGCCTTGAAAAATCAAAGAACCTCCTCCTTCCAGTTTTACATTGCTGGAAGGTTTGAAATGCTAAAACAGTTCTTGGCAGAAATGAAGCAGTGGAAAGAAGCAGAGTATTCATGTGAATCAGTCAAAGCCACAAAAGACATAAAATTCTATACAGTGTGCTATTTGGCTTTGAAATTTGCTATACAGAAGGTACATATTTTTGCTAATTTACAGATTAAACATTTAATTCTTAGAAAGCCAGTGTATTGTTCAGTACTCTTTTCCTAGGTGCCCAAGACTTTTTGAAAATCTGAAGTTAACGCTGATGCAGTAATCTTTATAATGAAAAATATGTATAAACATATTTGCTAATACATTGCTCGAATTATATCTGTAGTTTTATATGAAAATCATGTTCTTATTTGCCAAAGAACCAATGGATACAATTTTATAATGCTTATTTATGTCTTCATGAGGTACAAAATAATCAAAGTGGCCATTGCAAAGAGTTGTTCCGGGAGTGCTTTGAACAAAAGTGCAAATGATACTTAAAACTCATGCATCTTCACAAAAAGCAAATTCAAAGTGAAATGGGAAAAGGTTAATCTTCAAAAAACCACACATCCCCACAAATAGATGCCCTCACAGGGACAATCATTCAAGAAGGAGGGAGGGGAGGCTGTATAGGCCTTATTCAACAACTAGGATGAAGTTGGAGCATAATACTAAAATGTTTGTTACCAGGAAAAGTTCAGGCAGCTCTGCAGGTTCTATGTCCTGAAATGGCCTTTCCCTTTCCTATCGTCCCTCACCGCTTTGCTCCACACAATCACAAAGGGACCAAGGCTTTTCATGATTCAAGTTCACTATCATGCTCCAGTGCCAGAAAATTTCATTGTGTCTTCCCAGTGACCACAAGAGATGCCGGCTGCTTCCTTACTGCATTTGTTCCCACTTGTGATTTGCAGCAAACGTACTCCTGACTGCAGCCACCCCTGTGTTTCCTCTCACTGGCTTCCTATGGGACAGACTCAGCAGCCCCTACCACAGCAAGACTTCCACTCAGAGTTCCTGCAAATCCTTATAAAGGCAGAAATCCCGGTGCAGTCAGAGGAAGAGTTTGTTTGGCAGCATTCTGGTTGCACCTTCACAGCCTAAACTAACTTTGTTTCCAGTTACTGTAACTACCAACCCCATTTTCATATGGGGTTAATATGTCCTTATTTTCCACCAACTGGCAACTAACTCCCATGCAAAGATACTAAAAAAACCCCGTAAGATAAATGGTTACCCGTCTGTAAGCAAAGTACCACGTCACAGTATAGCTCAATGTTCAGTAGCAAATTTATGTATTTTTTATGCTGTGATAGAATATCAGGTGGTGAACTCACTATGACACATGATCAATACAAGCAGTGTGCATCTGAGTCCTTTTGCATCTACATTCAGCCTTTCCATGCTAAAAATTATAATACAAGATGGAAGTCAAAGGGCATAACTAGTAACTCAAATCCAGCTATGCTTTATTCTTCCTAAGCCTCTGGCTACAGATGAGCAACACTGAAACGTGTTCTAGATTCCCCTGCTACCTCTGCACACCTGATTTGCTAACCCTGAGGCATGAAATTGGCATAATTTTTAGAGAATTTGTTATTATTGTTATCCCACAATGAAATTATTTAAATTAGAGGAAAAAGGACATGGGATGGGGAAAGATATATGTAAACAAATCTCACTGCAGTAAAGAGTAAAATACTATTTGGCAGACCGTATGGCTGGCACAGTATTCTTCTTGAATAAAATCCTCAACATACCTCTAAAGCCTTAGATAGGTTGAAAGCCCATCAGCCTTCCTTATGGCTCCTTCCCTTCCTTCTCGCATAAAAAAGCATATAGGAAAAATATCATCCTCAGCCAGGGATAAAAACAAAACAAATATTTAATTGGACATCCAAATAAAGCAAATAAAATACAGAAAAAGTGCACTATTTGTAGCTTGGTGCCTATCAATCAAGACAACTCTCCTACAGCCAAAAAACTGGAGGATCACACAGCTCCTGCTGTGAGTAAATCTCTGGGTGCCAGACCTGCACATCCTCCTCCAGCCTGCCAGGCAATTCCCCCAAGCCCCTGGGGATGGCCAGAAGGAAGTCCCCTTTCTGAGAAAAGGAACACCTTTCCCTTGTATGCATTTCTCTAAAAGCTCCTGCTTCCTTCCAACAGCTCCACTCACTTTAGTGATAAAGTGAGCTACTTTGTGGTGTGTGAAGTGGAGTGGAGATAAAAGACAGCTGCTCTTCCCAGTAGCCAAACCACAGCAGCCAACACCTCTGTCCATGTCCGCTTGCAACAGTAGCACCTCAGTTGTGATGGCACCCTAAACTGAGAGAGTTTGGTCTCTCTCTGCCTCATACAGCCAAGCCAGATGATTGTAACGGTTTCAAAGTTGTAATTTCCAAGTCGTGCCAGCAGGTTTTAAAAGAGAGATGTGAAACCAATTGCTGAGCTAGGGGGAATCGACAACAGTCAGCATCTTACAGAGCTAGGCCCGTATATGGTTGTTCTTAATATGGTACTTTGTACTTTGCTACTAGAGACACACATAAATATTTTATTTTTGGATTACAAGGGTTGCAAACAAGGTATGCCAACTAATGTCAAACAGAATAGCTTTACAAATTCCAGGAAAGTTACGTGCAACGTTTAGACAACACATACCCAACAACAGGCTTATTCGTAGTTACAGTAATAAGAGACGAGGCATATACTCAAAATAAATGACCCCACTGGAAAATTCAAGGCACATTACTATAATTAAGCTAGAACATTTTCTGCAAAGTCATATTATGTAGACTTTTTAAAGTGGAGCTTATATCTGTTCATAAATGTTGGTATGGAGACATCATAAACTTTATTTTCCAACATTTTAAAATATGATTCAGGCCTGTTCCTTAACAAGCCTGATTATTTTTTAATTACTTTTAAAAACAGTTTTGGCAAAACTAGCTGTCAGAAGTTCATTAACTACAATGACATTGCATTGAACTTAAATATGAGCAATTTTTTTGAGCATCTAAAAGTGAGTACTATCTGACACTATGCTTACATCTCTCTCACACAGGGCACAGTACTGTGTCTCCAGGTATGTGATGGTACAAGCCCTTTGATTTCTACTTCATCCCCAGTCTATGAATTAATGTAAAAACTGGCCTATAATCAAAGATGTCTATTGATTGATCTGCACTGCAACTGCATGGAAGTGTCAGCATCTACTGCGAGGTGTATGCCATACTGCCTTCTCCCAATGTATGCGAAAGTCCTACAAGATCTTCAGTTTCACTTCATTAGGGCTTATCATCTACATTTATTTGGATCTACCACATTCACTTGGTTTTTGAGAATTCAAGGAAAAATTTCCTATATGTTTACCACATCCTATAAATAAAAACAATACAAGCTGTACATAATTAGCAGTTGCAATACTTTTTATGAGAATTTGAGTTACAAAACTATTATTCATTTTCTTGCTCAAACAATGGAATGTCGCTCAGTGATCTGTCACTGGCAAGCTTTTAAAATTAAACACTAGAAATAAATTGCCCCAGGTTAAATAAAATAATCCAGCAACCAAAACAAAAGCAAAAGCAAAACTAGAGCAATCTCAGCAACATATCCCCTCTTCATCGTTATCTAGCTCTAGCCAACACCCACTTCCACACAGAACCAGAAGAATAAAAGTAGGCCTTGCCGTATCTCCCGGAGGTTAGCAAATCTGGGCTGTTAAACAGCAGGAACTGGCAAATTCTAGAAGTGCAGAGTCCTAAAAAAGACGCCTGCCAGAGACTTCCCTCTCCCACTCCAAAGAGGTTTAAATTCAATGCCTTCCAGAGTCTACACCTCTGGCAAAAAGGCTGTATTTTTGCATGCATTTAACAGCAGTCATACTCAGTATCTGCACAAAATTATTACTGCTAATTCACTCCACCACAGACTAAGCACGGCATGTTACCTGCTATGGTCATAAAAACATTTTTGTCTAGTTCTCAAACCTGCCAGTTACTAGGTGTTCTTTCACTGCCTTTAAACTGAAGGCACAGAGAGAGAGAGAAAGAGAGCAAAAGAAAAGGGAAAAAAAAAAAGTGAAAGCAAACATATACAAAAAAGCGCATGCAGAGCCAGATTTTTTCAGCACAGAGTTTCAAATACTCACCACTCAAAATTCAAACCAGATTTTCAAAGAACGTAAGCCCCAGCAGTTTCTATTGTCATACTTAGAATTAGATAGTTAAACAGATTTTAACAATCTGATCAATAATTCAGCTAACAGGTAATGAACTCTACTAAAAAAACCTCTTGTAACTTAAAATTACGTGTACACATAAAACATTTCAGCAAAAACTCATGCTCTGTATTTTGCAAGCCCTTGTTATTTATTTAAGAAAATGCGATCAAAATCTGAGCAAAGTTCTTTTTTTTTTCCACAATATGTCACTTTTCACACAGCTGTGAGAGGATGAATTGCGGCAGTGAAGTTCACGGTAAGGATGAGATTTTGAGTAGAGGAATTCCTGTTCACTGAAGGTCATGCGTCAGAAATACCCTTTTCTGTATATCAGGCTTTAAAAGGACAACACCTCACTTCCTGGTCTGAGCTGAATCTGCTGCAAATTTTCAAAATAACACTGATGTGTTTTTAGCGGTTCAATTTGTAATGGCTAAATCTGCAGTTAAAAACCCCCAAAGCCCAACAACAACAAAAACAAGGCTATCATCCTGTAGCTGGCTGCACTTCGCCTGCCTGCTTGTGGTTTACTTGCAGAAAATTTCAATAATGGAGGGATTGCTTTATTTTCAGGAGTAGGGGGAAAGAAATATTTTCCTAATATGATCTGTTCCTCTTTATCTTTACACAAGCTCTGTGAGGAGGGAATATAAAGTACTCTTTAGTTTTAATATTTAGTTTATTTGCAAACCATTTCATCTTGTGCTTGAGCCCAAAGAGCAGAAAACAATATGAACTCAGAGAGAAAAGGGAGCAACGACTATGTTTTCTCCACCCTTTGCCAAAAACACTTCAAAGAGTGGAAAAAACAATCTCTCACTTTAAGCCCCAGAACTGGTTAATCAAAGCAGTCGATGATCAAACACACTAGCTAGGAAAAAAATAGTTTTCTATTGATACTGTACTTATAACCGCTACCTCTGGCAGCCTCAGATGGAAAACAGGAACCACCATGCTTTTGTCAGAGGTCTGCAGAATGAAGAAATCTTTCATTAACCCCCACAAAACACACTGAGCAAAGGTGCAAGAAACCTCCTAGTGGGCAATTACTGAATAACCAGATCAGCAAGGGCAGTTGCCTAATCCCCCTCAGTCTCTATTTGGCCCACATTCAGACACATGATCACCTGAGGACAAGGTATCGATTGGGATTGTAGCTATCAGAAGAGCCTACACAATTTTGTAGTTAACATACTACGGCCTTGGTGTGAAAGACATATAGGAGCAGAGAGTTCCACATATATAAACAAGTTGTACAAATCATCCAGTATGGAATAATTTAGGTACAATCCAATAACCTTGCAGTACATCTTATAAGTATAGCGTTTTAGCCAGGTTACAGGATCACACTGATGAATGTGTTAAGATCACAGAGGGCTGTACGTGGCCTGTGATGGTAAGCTTCTTATAAGCATTTTAACAATATCAAGGCTCATTTATCAGGGACGTGCATTTTTCTGGGGTAATGCTGAGGTATTTCAGACATTACTTATTTTTTTCATGTTGCAATTATGATCCCAGTTTTCTTCTTCCCTCCTCTTCCCACTCAGGCAATGCTACCTAGCGGGACTGACAGCGCTGCCAGCTTTGATTCATGTTCTCCAGTAGAAAACAAGTGGATAAGGGAAGAGGGAGGACCAAGCTTTACCCTCTTCATTTAAGAGGAGAAGCACTCAGTTCCCAGTCAGATCTCTGGATAAGTACACAGATTTCAAAAACTCTCCAAACAGCAGTTCATTCATGCTAAGCCTTGTGCTCCCTGTAGGAGATTTTCTCCCGTGTGAGAACTTCCTTGAGGCCCCCAACTGCCCTGCCTCACAGAGAGGGACTTCATAGCCCATAGAGTGACCCAATCCAAACTAACCAAGGCATCACTATCTACTGATCATCTTCATGGGCTCAAAAGAGGAGTAAGAGCAGTGGGGAGTATACCTTTTCACCCGTCCTTTATTGCCCGGATATTATGGAAAAAGAGGGGACAAATGTGGCTCTTTTTGTTGACACTTGGGGAAACAACAGAAACATTCAGCCCTGATGTTCAAAACCAGCACAAGGTATTTTTAAAGCTTTGTAGGCTTCTGGATTCCCTTTTTGAAGCCAATAGTTTGCAAGCCAAAAATATCACACAGTTACCTATTCATTGTATTGGTAAACAAACTGGGAACAGTTCTTTCCCAACTCTTGATCACTGCAGGCCTGGCAGCAAGAGAGGTAGTCATACCTTCCATTTCAAAATTAATCGCTAATATTCAACTAATTTTGACCCTGTTGGTACAGTGAAGAGTAAGGTTTTGTCTGGTTCTTTTCTCAGAGTAGGCATTGTCTGAAGCACATTTATTGTCACACTGAGAACCCAGAGATTCAAAGGACAGTCTGCAAAAGTTTCTGAGGAAGTTATCCTTACCAGTATTTTTCAGGGAGGTTCTGTACCAAACACTTGGGATCAAGAAAATGTAACGGGAAGTCTATACCCTAAAGGAGGTTAGAAATGCAACTATCAGAATCGCTCCCCTTTCTACTATCATGCTTTTCACTATTATGATCATCCTTTAGGTAAGGTGAGAAACATTTACTTTGAAATACTGACTTCTCCCACATGATGATGTCATACGATTATGCAATATTGCGTGCTCAAGATTACTGTATAATAAGGAATATGCCATATTTCCCAGGCTTGTCCTTTGCATTATTTTCTGGGTGATGTGCATCATTGCATGATGGCAAACAAGATTCCCCAGGCTTGACAGGAGACTGCCTTTTCCCCTAAAGGTGCAACTTCCGTGCAACTTCCTTTCTTACTTGCTAAATTTGGGGTTGTCTCCCTATGGCCTCCCAGAAGGTGTCACCATCCACCTAGTGGAAAAAAAGCTGCCCTAGAAAACAATCCCCCACTCCAAACAATTATAGCTTAGGATCTGTACTTTACATATTTCCTGGGTGCTGCTGGTCCACAGGCGTGGAGGCACTCATCTCTTTCTCTGGAGCACAAGGAAGGCTCTGAAACCTCGTAATTAATCGAGCATGGTCAGCTTGACTCTCCTCAGGAGGAATGAGGAAACAGAGGTAGAAGAACCTGTTTGATGAAACTCTGAGCACTGAAGCCTGAGGCAGTAGCTTTGGTTGAATTAAGCACTGTTTATTTTCAAAATCTGTCTAATTTTTCCTCCCCTTTACCTCCAATTTGTTTACAATCCATATATTGGAAGGGTCAATGAATGTACAAGTTTTATTCAAGCCACAAAAAACAGAGCAACACACAAACCCTGCAAAAGGTATAATATAATCAAAATCTCTTTGACTTAAGATAGTCCAAGTCTTATATATATATAACATTAGCATACATATAATATTTCAGCCAAAAAAAAAAAAAAGGAACCATGCTTCATTTCTGTCATGTCACAAAGAACTTCAGTACCCTTTCAGATAACTTAAATTTTTGACATGCTGTAATAGCCAGATGCAAAAATTTTAACCACTTGCTTATCCTAACAGCAATAAATTGAGAGATCTGAATCAGCCTGACTATTGTATGTATATTTTTCAGTTCATGCTTAGAGCATATAGATTTCCTTGTGTAACTTCTAGAAATTACTGTGAAGAAACAGGTAGTTTTCCCCTTCAGCACAACAGTGAAGTCTCATTATACCCACCCTTAGTTTAAACAACGCCAATAATGACTGCACTCAGAATATTGGTATCAAATTAACCTCATAAGAACAGTAAAGTATGTATTAGTGGGAGAGGAGTCGTCTAATTCAAACATCCTTTGCAAGATCTGAATCTCAATATGGGCCAGTTGAGATACCCATACACTACAAATGCCTCCACTGGTCATCAAAGCTAAATGTGAAGGGCTTTGCAATTCATCTGAAAGTGAAGCACTACACCACTACATGCTCCTCTAGCCAAAGGTCTTGATTGCATATTCAATACATTCATCAAAGTGATACCACTTAGGAACCTACTGGTGAAAAGTATTACACAAATTTGGCATTATTTTACTCTAGATAAGCAAAAACCATGTGCAAATGCTCCTAAATATGACAGCACAATTGAAGAAGGATTTTTCCTTTTGCTAGTCCTTTTGCTTCACCCTCTTGATGTCTCATTTTCATATCAGAGTTCTTACTAGTACAACAGACAAACAATGAAAATGTGAAAGTGATACAGTCCCTGTAGATCAGCTTCATTCCCTACTCAAGGGCTGTACATGTCTGCATACATACAGAGCACTGATGATGTGCACTGCAAGCAATATTGGCAGTTAAAAAAAGCTGACAGCAGTAACCTGTTTTTACTTCAGAAAGTAGATCTAATCTTAGTTCTTGACAGGATCAGGTCCTACCAGCCATAAACTTACTGGAAATCAAGCAAGCTCAGCATTCCACTGGAGGCACTCAGCACCTCGCAGGTTCAAATCCATACTTTTTAAAAGTCACTTCCTATTTGTCCTTTGTTTACCCTGGCTTATCCTGCACAGCGACGCTTTCCGACATAGAGATAACTTTGGAAATGATTACTCTCATATTCTTTGATGATTTCAAAAGGCAGGAAAGAATCTCTCCCCTTTCTGAGGGCCACCCAGCTGAAGCAAAGAACATTACTTTTTTCAGGCATGCTAATAAGAGCCAGTAATAACTCAACTGAGCCGCCTTGGCCTTGAAATACCTGACCGAACTTGCTTTTGTTCTCTCTCAGTAACATATTTTCCTTCTGTATCTGCTTTCACACAGTTATCATTCAGACAACCCTAAAAGGGAGGCCAGCCAACATCTCCTATTCCAGTCAACATAACCTCTTCCTTTGACACATATTCACAGCCTTAATGTGTTTTATCCATTATACCTATCTCACATTTTGATGGAGCCACTGGGAAACACAGTGTAACAAAGCAGGTCTTCAAATTAAGCTTTCTAATGATTAAATATGTTAACTGTAACTAAAGCTGCTACCAGTCTCTCTTTCTCCAGGGAAGAAAAGAACAGAGAGGTAGTAGAGAATGGCATCTCTTCTCCTAGATTCCCAACAGGAATGAGTTGGACATACATACCCAAATAAACGAAGGTAAATTATTTCATCCCTTCTCACCCTCATGTATGCCAGCTATTCTGAGCCAAAACCATTTTTTAATTTTTTTTTAATTTTTTTTTTTTTTTAAATCAGGCTAGCACACACATGGTCTTCTGTGGCTATATACTCTGGTTCTGAACCAGGATCATTCATAGGAGTACCATGATTTTTAAATTCTGCCAGGAGCAGAAGTAAGGTACTTGTCAAACGAGGAGATGCAAACAGCAACCAATAAAACAGTGACTAAAAGTACCACTGGGAGAGTAAGGTACAAGAGGGAAGTGGTACTATCCCTTAGGATAGTAGGGTTGAAGGAAAGTAGCATTGAGCCTGTGGGTTTGAAGATGTAAGTCATGGGATGTGGGATTTGAGCTTCAGGGCAGATGGCATTTTGAGGCACAAAGACCCTATCCAGGGTCTTCAATTACAGCTCTTACCGGGAACCCGGTCTGCAAGCAGAGATACTTTCAGGACTGCTAGGTACCCCTCTGATACACTCTGTTTTTTGCTGTTGAAATATGTCATCCTTGAGATGAACATCTAACATACTATATTCATATTTTAAAATGTTAACGAAACACTGAAGTGATGATGACTGATATGGCCTCACATTGTACAGTGGACCTGCCAACAATATTAATAAACAAATCTGTATTCATCTAGTATTCATTCAATTCTAGTATACATTCAAAGCATTCTGTCTTAACAAAGTTCACCCTTAATCAGTGTTACTGCTCCAGGAAAGTAAACCTGTGACATCAGGAGAATTAGAAGAGAATTGGTTATATCTGGGCACCATGTCTTCTGATACTTGCCTAATTCAAGAAAATCGTAGCTTCTCTGCAGTCAAAGGTGTCACACTATTATAAGCCTACAGTAACTAATCAAGCTGTTAACATACACCCTTAAGCCGCTATTCTAATTGAATTTCATGAGCCACATACATTTGAAATCAAGCAAATCCATAAGACTTTATTCTAAGGGTGCTGGTTTCTTGCTGTAGATCACTGATCAGTGTATTGCAAAGTCAGTATTAAATTTTGGAATGCCATACAGAAATGCTTAAGTTGTGAGTTTAAAGTAAATTCTCATGAACAGATGAAAACTCTAAGTAACTGAAGCTGTAAGTTCATCACCTTTGCACTCCAGTGCCTTCAGCTTCGCATAATACCACAAAACTGATATTCCTGTCACTGACTACTTTTAGTATGATGGACCTTAAGAATCCACATTTTGACATTTTTTCTGTAGTGTCTGTACAATACCTTTTGTATGAAAGAACTGTAAGTGAAAGGCTTTACTACACTTACAAGTCCAGCTGTTAAATTTATACTCATCAGGAAGTTCAATAATATACACACTACCAAAAGACCCAACAGAATGCCACTTCTTCACTATGAAAAGATGGCAGAGGGTATGTTGTGTCCTTCTCCCGCTTCATTTGAGCTCTAAATATAATAAATAATGAATAATTTTACAAAGCAACTCTGAGTGGCTGAACTGACACCTCCTTTTAATTTCCTCTGAATCTCTCTTCCTCAAAAGTCATAAAGCCTCAGTTGCTATAATCTGCACCAATTTATCCCACCCAGGATCAATCCTGAAGCATAACATGTTAACCCCAAGCCACATTAGCATATCCAGTATAGTGACTCCGTGGCTTTTTCAAAACCAGGGACAGCCTTGTGTAAAACACAGGCTAGTAGTTTGCCAGGCAGGCAACACCAACATAATCCCACTGTATCTGTTTTATAAACACGCTCAGGTGTTGGGCTATCAGGCTTTGCTGCACTGCACAGCTGTTCCACAGCACACACCAGCTGCACTTACCCCCTCTTCACACAACTCCAGCTGTAGGATCCTAAGCCCTTCTATAAAAACCTGTCACATCTACTGCTAGTAATAAAGGCAGGGCCCTAAAAATGGAAAATTAAATGTTCTGTTTCTTCAAATGAGTGATCCAAATGGAAGTGCCCTTTTCCTCTCAATTTAGTTAGAACAATCTAACAACAAATACTTCAACTTTTATGTTTTCTCTGCTCTCGCCTTCTACCATATTAACTACAGTTATGGGATTATAAATGATACACAGAATTATGAGTTAGGATGACAACTTTCAAAGGTGCTCAGAACAATTCATTCTACATTTCAAACGGATCTGCACATCCAACTCTTCAGCTCCTGTAATAGCCTATGTATATTTATATACAGGTAGGCTCAATACCAGAGGCGCTTCAAGTACATGCATGCAGGATACCTCTAGATGGTACCTTTTTCACTGTAACAGTAAAGCTAGTGCTGCCCCCACTACTCACCCACAGAGGCAGCCCAGCTTCAAGCTCCTGGCTCTGCTTTGACAGTTTGGAAGCCTGAGATCCATACCTCTACAGAGAAAGCTCCAGTGTCAAGAACACAGCAAGACAGAGGCCCTGCATTTCTGTCTGTTTGCTGCAATTGAAGGAAAGCATCCCCACAATAAAGGAGTTGCAGAATTAAAACAGCATAAATAAAAACACAACAAAACATAAACCCAATAGCCTATGAAAGCTATGCTACAAGAAGGAAATAGAAATGCAATGGTAAGAGTCCTTATTTTAGACAAGGAGAGTAAGAAGAGAGACAGATGAGGAAGAAGCTGCAAGACAGAAAGATATCCTAAAGGTATCAGGCAGAAACCTTGTTTCAGGAGTCTAGGTCTCAGCCCCAGTTTCTCCTCTGTAAAAATGAGGATACTGGTACCTCCATTGCAAACTCTTGAGATCAGAACCATGATCCTTGTGCCATACTTCTGGGTGACATGGAGGAATACAGTCTCTCTATCCATGACACTTCCTCTTAGAAATGCTGTGAAGATGACTATGCTCAATATTCTCCACACTCAGACATTTTGCTAATGAATTTCATTACTACCCGAGACAGATAAGATCTATGTATCACTACATGTAAATCTAAAGCAGACAAAGGTCTCTTCTGGAACTACCAATATAAAAAGCTGGGTTATTCATTTTATAAGAAGATTTTACACCTGAATTACGAGTGAATGCCTATCTCATCGTCTCCCATTACTGACATCCTCATTTGTTTGAAGGAATTATGTGAATGGAAATAAAGGCAAAAATTACAGAAGAGAGAGAGGAGATAACGTGGTATATCACAAGTAGATGCAGGACAACTAAGTATGTAAAAACTTGTCTGACCAGTTCACAGCATGCAAGATTATGATGAAGTTATTACATATTATCTCATAGCTCACGAAAACTTCAGACCATAAAGTAATCAGGATCAGGAACATTTTGTGCACTGTGAAAATTAATTCACCAACCTCACCTGTTACCACAAACACTAAAGAAAACCAAGCAATACTGGTGACAGCCATTTTTATGTTGTGACCTGTTATGACACTTTGAAACTTTTAGTTAAATAAAGCCTGCTGCAAACATGATCTTCCTTATTTGTGTAATCTGGTCTATGATGAAGCGGCTTCACTTTGTTGACCGTTCATCTTATTACATGTTCCTTGGTTTGGCACACAACTTGAGCTTCAGCCTCTGTCTCTGCTTACTCATGTGAATACAAACATTCTCCCTTAACTACTCAGTTAGGCAAGTACTGCTTTCCCAAGGGCCATCAAATATATTTTTAAAAGTTGCAATAAGACACCATTTATTTCTTTTGCATACTTCTGTTTTGAAAAGTATAGATTTGTACTTTGTAATGCATTTTCTATGGCTTTCACACCTCAATTCTATTTTGATACACAGGTACAAAACCTTCATAGATCTTACACTGCAGTTCATGACCTTATCCAAAAGTGAGGTAATAAGTTTTCTGATTTTACAGCATAAGCTCCTCCAGGAAGAAACTATGAATTATCTGCTTCTGCACTACCTAACACATAGTAAGCATTATCAAAGAGAAAGTAATAACTCCTACAGTCAAAACTGTCACCCTGCCAGAATGTATGCATCCATGCTCTGAGAAGGTTTCAGCACTTCACCCCTGTCTTACTGAGGGTATCACTAGCGTCAAGTACATTTTCATAGGTGCATAAAACGTCTCTGACACTTCACATTATTTGCATTGTAAAGTTGATTAACCGTGCGTAAAACTCATATACAGACTGGCACACTGCTGCTGGGAAGCAGCTTTTACTTGCTAGTCTGCAAACAGGGTGCAGGGCTGATTCACAGTTGCTCGAAGAGCTGCAAACTTTTTGGCAGCTCTACAAAACATTTGGCTTGTAATTTGTCTTACTGATCACTGCCACAATTATGCCCAGGTTCCAAACAGAAGAAGCCCATACAGTCCAGTGGGAGATTGCTGTAGGGAGAAGAGGCTTCACCGGAGCTGCCCCCATTTCTCACTCTGCCTGCCTTCCATTTCAGTCAGATGCTTTTTTTGACCTCGCTCTTCCAGGAACAGCATAAAAGACAAAATGACATTCTCACACTTCACATCTGATATTAAATCTGATTTTAAAAACTGTAAACTTTGGATTACACGAAGGATTTTGAAAGCTTTATGGTATTAATAACACTGATACAGCAAAACAGTGGTTGGCTGGAGAGTACACACATTTGAAACAAAATATAACAGTTGGAACATGTTAGAGCCTGTCAGTTTGATGTCCAGAGTACATTCAAATAAGGCTAGAGATCAGTTTTATTTTATTTGTTCAAATATCCAATGATTTACTATTTTTTTATTAATGAAGTATAAGTCAGGAAAAACAAAGTTAAGGTTTTGGTTTGTTTGTTTGTTTTTTGGTTTTGGTTTTTTTTTTTTTTACTTTAAAAATACTCTGAACAATTCTACTTGCAACAAAATATGCATGTAACAAACTGAAGAGAAGGCTCAGTAATCAGAATTGACCGTTCTGACCAATGCATTCACAAGCAGTTCACAATGCATTCACAAACTCATTCAGAAACAGATAAGACACTGAAATAACCACCGATGAAAAGACAGCTGGGTAACACTTTCAAAAGACTGCTGAATCAGCAGCCTAAATTTTTCATGTGAATTCCACATATCTGAAAAATTTACAATAGACCTCAATTCTGAAAAATACATAAAGTGCAATATTAAACACACAAGGAATTCAGTTGATGGTGATGGAGACCCATCCCCTAACTCAGCCAGTAGCACAGAGGAATCAGTACATATGCAACTAAATGATACACGTACTCTCAGCAGTTTCAGCAACAGGGAACACCACTCAAAGAAATTCCCATTAAAATCAATATAGGAACATCAGCTTTGAATAGGTGTGCGAGACAACTTACGCTCCCAGTCATTAGTGTATGGCACACACTACAGACTTAAACTTCTTTTGTGTTTAAGGTATATTGTTTTTTGCTTACTCACACATCTACTTACCAACAAAACCAACACAGAAAAGTTTTTGCTTTCTGCACTCCACTGAGCTATGACAAACAGAGGGCAACTGTACCTGATCTATTTTTCTATATCATACTACCATTGTACAGTGAACGCCTTTCAAAAAGGCATTGGGACCTGCTATGGTGTAACCCAAGCCAGCAACTAGGACCACGCAGCCGTTCACTCACTCCCCCGCCCCCGCAGAAGAGGGAGAAAAGGAGGAAAAAAAACCTCGTGAATTGAGATAAAGACAGTTTAATAGGACAGAAATGGAAGAAAAAAAAATAATAACAGTAATAATAATAATAATAATAATAATGGTAAAAGAATATATAAAATAAAGTGATGCAATACAATTGCTGTCACCATCTGAGGATCAATTTCCCAGCCCATCCTGAGCAGCAATTGTGGATTCCTGCCCCCCCGCCAAGCCCCATTTATATACTGAGCATGACATCTACAGTAGGGAATATCCCTTTGGCCAGTTTGTGATGCCTATGCTCCCTCTCAGCTTCTATGGAAAGCTGAAAAAGTCCTTGACTTAGTATAAGAATTACATAGCAACAACTAAAACAGTATGTGTTATCAACACTATTCTCATACTAAATGCAAAATACAGCAGGTAATAGGAAGAAAATTAACTCTGTCCCAGCTGAAACCAGGACAAGACCCCACAGTCCTATGAAATGATATATACAAGAAGGTAATATGATATCCCCTACCCAAGGCAACTTGCAACAAATGAGCAAAGCGGACACAAAGAATGAGCGTGAAATGGCAAGGGCAGAGCACCTAAAGAGATCATAGCAACTTGTCTAGGTCGTGATGTCTGGGCTGCTAACGTACCACGGAATTGTCAGAAATCAGTTTAGCTGAATTTGTATTTTAAAACCTTTTACATGGCCTTATAAAAAATGCACATGCAAAGCTACCTCCTAAATATGACCACTACATCAATATTCTTTTTAAAGTAATGGGCTTTACTATATATATATATATAAATAAATAAATAAATAAAGTGTTGCATAAAGGTCATCAGAAAGAGCTACAAGGTTTTTCTCTTTCGGTGAAAAGTACTGTTGCTTGCTTCAGATGCAACGGCTTACATTTCTGCAAAATCATTGAGAGAGGTTAATAAAACTCTTCTTCCCTCTTTCCCCCTCTCAGAGCCTTGACATGGATCTGAGAACTTGCTGGCACAAAGAGCAGAGGTGTGGAATAAAACTTAACAAAGCTTATCTCAGCCCTGTGACATTAGTACATAAGATTAACCCTATATATCGTGTCTGTATTTGATTATTGCACTGGTAGTGCTCTAACCCGGCTATTGATAAAGAAAAAAAGCTCAAATGTAATAATACAGTTAATCGCAGCTTTCATGGAATTATACAGAAAAAGCCTGTAGTTCCCTAAAAGTGGGTGATCCCAAACATTCTTAAAGCTATATGGGATACTCAGAAATAACCAATGGACCAGATCATAAGGGCTGTCCGTCTACACCTGTCAACTCCTTGAGCAGAAACACATCATGCAAAGCATCAGGATCTCCAAATATCTCCAGCAAAATTTCCACTATTGCTTCTCCCCTTCAGATTTTGAGTTAGAGACACCAAGCAAAGCTGAACTGATAGGCTGCTCCTAAGCTACTGCTACAGCCTTTCACACTGGTAAGCATTTTCCTATTATTTCTTTTGGCTTCCCCAATTTGCCTTTTTTGACTTGTGCTTGAACTGTAACTTTTTGAAGACAGAAGCCGTAATTTTGCTTTATACAAAAAAAACCCAACCAAACAATACTAGGTAATTTCTGTGATTAGAAGTCCCTGAAAATCCCAACAGTTCTTACCAACTAAAATTTTACAACAGTGTTTCCACTGCTTGGGAGAGTCCAGTTTTCAGGGACAGATCATGTTCCTTCAACACCCCACTGACTCTGCTAAAACCAGAGAATTTTGCTTGAAGTTCAAAGCTACCGTATTATGCTTCCTCCTTCAACCACTTCTGTAGTATAACTAACTGGAAACTCAGTGCATCACTTCTGATCGACGATAACTGGTCTGACAACCACTAGTCTGATCAGTCAGTTCCCTGCTGCTTGCTGAGAAGCACAGTGGGGAACATGCTCTGGATGAGAGCAGCTGGGTAAACCCCATAGAGCTTCACGTATAGAAGATGCTTCTGAGTCCTATTGATACAAGGAGCTCGCTGGTCCACCAGAGTGACAAGAAGAGGAAAGGAATTGGAGTGGTGGGAATAACAGCAATATGGATATATGGGAAGTAATAACAAGAAAAAGGAACAAAAAGTTAAAATAGACGGCCAGAACTTGAGGACAAGGTGATAGTAGTGGATTAAGGAGAAAAGAACTGGGCCATGAGGTCAAATGTTCAAGAGGTGCCAAGGCACTATGGGGTTATAAGGAAGGAAAAGGCAAGGAAACTCAGAGGGGAAAAAAAAAAAAGACTTCTCAATAAATCCAACTAGAACCATGTCAGAAAGCGAACAAAGTGGACACAGCATGAGTGACCTTTAGCCTTTCCTTTTCCAACACATTCTCAGACTTTGCTTTCAAAGACCATGGATCAATCTCGCCTTGAAATAAAGGGAAGTTGACAGATGCCGCAAAGACTTACGCAATGAGTAAATACAGTCCCAGCAAGAAAACTGTACTTGCAATAGGTCTCTGTAGAGATCTATAGCAGGACGTTTCATTCACGTAGCCTGCTAGCATTGCCAACATCGAAATCATACGCAATCCTGTAAAGGTCACCCTATCATTTCTTGACCACCTTGAAGCCAGAACAGATAAAGAAAGATGGAGAATTGGCAGCATGAAAACAGAGTGGATGATAAAGAGGAAACTGAAAGAAAACAAGGAAGGAGAAAACACTACTGTCTTGCTCGCTTTTAATCTGTTAAACAAAGCAAAGCAATTCCAACCATTTCCTCATCACCTATGCAGACTATGTATCACTCTTCCCTTCATGTCTCCACCACCATTACATCTGCTTCACTGCTACCGCATCACTATCTAAAGATACTTATAAATATTAACATTGACAAAGCTGTGTATTTTATAATGACGTTTAAAAAAGCCAATGTACTGAAGAATGAAGAATTCTAAAATGCGTAAGAAACCCTGGTCCCCCATGATAAGAGGCTCATTACGTATTTATATGGTAAAGTACTGAAGGACACTAAGTATTAAGTTTGCCTGCTCTTCATTTGAGACACAGACATAAAATGGGGGCTCACTGTTCAAACAATGCAGACATTAAATGTATTTGGTAACATGTAGCCATTATTCACACTTTTTTGTTCCTGCCTGTGATGAAATTGCCCAGCAGGACACCGGAAACAACCAAAACGATTCTATTGTCTAGAACAATTAAATCAGCTCAAGTTAGCCAATATAAGCCAGAAATGGCTGCCTCCAACCCTCTGATGGAATCAAACTTTGCCTTTTTTAATTCTAAAAGCAATGGTCTTTCTTCACTTCTGTTCTTCAACAATTCAAGCCCTACAGAGTTCAGTAGAGGAAAACCTCTTAAAACCGCATAGCATTTCTATAACACTGCTTCCAATAAAATAAATGTTAAAATTCCTGTTAGATTTAATGGGAACATGCCAATATCACTAGGTTTTTTAGCTGTGATATTCAGAAATATGTGAAATCTTGGCTTCTGTAACTTCTGTTGAATCACAGCAATGATAATTTAAGATTTTTTAACTCTTGGAGAAATGTAAGTGAGAGGACACTCAGAAATCAACTTTACTAGCTCCTGACCGTGAATAATGATCAGAGTAGATCATAAGTCTGCAGATGTTCTTACATCATATTCATTTGCATTCTGCTTTACTACAATATAGTGCAAAGTACATAACTGCCATTAGTTACCCAATCTCTAGACATATTTATTAGCTTTACAGTTGCAGTTTCATATTAATATTGCCGAATATACTTTTTAAATCTTCTAGTGACTGCCTGCCAAATAGGAAAGCAGTCGCTTACAAACGCAAGGTTAAAACTTTTTGTCAGCCTTCTGTAATGACCCCTTTGCCCCCAAATGGCAGAAACCTCTGTAACTGCTACAATTTGCATGACTCAAAAGGGCACGCAAAATATCTCCATTCTTCAGATCTTGTTCTGTCTAGCTTCATGGGAGAGACAAAAGAGTTTATTTGGTTCCACCACCACCCCCCTGCAACTGGCAGTTTTCCAAGCTGTCTTTGGACTCCTGATCTTATTTCACATCCAGATAGTTCCAGCCCTACCTTTCCATATGGATGGAGGGAAAGTCTCTTCTCAGTCCTCTCTGACCACAGATTTCCCATTACTTACATAACCCATCATTTCCAAAACCTCTCTTACCATGAACTGTAGATGTCTTTCTCTTATGGTCTAATAACTGGGGTGAGGAAAAGGGGCTTAAGACAGTACTGGGTAAAGCAGAACTGAATTCAACCAGACAGTTCCAAGCAGAAAGGCTCTCACCTCTAATTTTTTTTACAAATTGTATTCACAGCCTCCCTTCAAAATTTGAAAATCCCTCAAAAGTTCATTTAAATGGAAGTTTAGTTAGGGAGTGGAAACTAATTGCACCTAGATGCCAAGTCCTACAATTCCAATTTAAATCAAATCCTCATTTCGGCAGTATTTGAAGAATTCTGGGCAGGGAGGGCAGAGATTTAGTTTTGATGGCTGAGGAAAGCAGAAACCAGGCTCGCATGTGCAAGATTTGCAGAAGAATAATAAATCAGTAAGAGTAAAATGAAAGTAAAGGATGTTGTTAAATGTTATTTATTCTCGGTTTTCCCTCGGAACATGGGCCCCAGTTGAGGAAAGAATTTAAACACATGCCTGCATGAAATCCAGTGAACCCAGTGAACCCAGTGAGATCAGTGGTTTACTCACAACCATGAAGTTCTGCACAGTGTCTATAGAACCGCCTGAGCTGGAATAATGATACTCACTGCCTAAAAACTGGCGCAAGGACACGTAGGAATCATTTTCACCCCACTTGTATATTTCTTAAGTCCAGCTTTGAACTAATACCTATGAACCGGACTCTGTTACTGGTAACTTTGTTCTACCAAATACTTTCTACAGAGTTCACTAGAATTACTTTCATTACGTGGAACTTTGTATCAGCACTGGTATTAGCAACAGCAGGATGAGATTCTCATGAGTTGCGGGATCAACTTCTGACCTACATGTATGATAATTCAGTTCTAAATGAAATGCATGCTTTACTACACACTTTTCATGCCCTGAGCAAATTTTTCACATCTGAAGTGAGACTTCAAAAGCTATACACTGAGCAAAGCGGGCAAAAAAAAAACCCAAAACAGGTCAGTGAGCAACATACGGCCTTCAACTAGTCAATTTGTTAATGCCAGATCATCCCTGTCTCCTACATGGGCAGCTTTCTATTGTTGCCAAAAGGGCAGCCGGAGTATGTGGGGCAGCAGCAACTGTTCATTACCCTCCTCCAGGTTTCTCTCTATGCCTCATCTCTTCTTTTGCCCACTTTGCCCTTTCCCTCTCCCTGCAGCAGCAACTGCAGAGGCAACTTTTTCCCCCTCTATTGCTTCCCAGCAGGCTGAGAAGCACTGCAGGTAAGCAGGAGCTGTTAGGAGAGAACATTTCTAGCAGGGAGTAGGAGTAGATTTATGCAGCTGTAGAAAGGGATTGATAAGAGATAGTGGGTGAGCTGCGTGGTGACTATACCACATCCCCAGCAGAGAGGGAAAAGAGGAGGCACAGGAGGGAGACAGGCTGGGCGAAAAAGCAAGGAAGACCCCTACCTGTACAAAGTGCTCTCCAAAATCTCCCATCTCCTCTTGACAACCGCCCACCCTCACAATTATGCCGAATCCCTGTGAAACTCTGCTGATCCCCTGTAGTTCTTTCACCTTCACCCCGTAAACCTCACAGACCTTGCTCAGTGACAGTCTTGTCATGCAGAAACCTATCAAACAGGACAGCAACTTCCCTTTCATTTCAACAAATACTCTTCTGATAACAATGGTTTTCAGCAGCCCATGAACCACAGTTTAGATGAGATGTAAAGCTTTCACAAGCAAAATCCTAGGCCTTTCAACACCATCAGCACAGTTAAGTTCAGCTAGTACATGAAAATAAAAATGAAAATATGCTACAGTCACAGTCTGCTAGTCCAATGCCACCCTTCAGCAGCGTATGGCACAAGCAGAGGTTAACACACAGGGTGGTTTGCACTAAAATGATCACAATTCCACTCTGCCTGCCAGCTACAACAGTTCACCTGCTGACTGAAAGGAGTAACCATTTCAGCAACAGAAATGGCATTTAAAAAAACCCAAAAACAAACCAAACAGAAAAAGTCTGACAAGCACCTAAGCAGTCTTTCCAGTTAATTCTGATTACAGGCACGGGAAGGAGACAGTTCTACTTCTCAGGTCCATGGACAGCTCACTGGACCAAGGACTCGGAAGACTTTTAATCCCTCCCCTGCTATTGCCTTTCTGGGTGAATGCAGGCATCTACTTCTCAATTCCTCAAAGAGAAGAAGGAATATTGACCTTTCTCTAACGCGCTTTCAGATTTTCTAATGTATGACACACTTGTTACTGTTATTTCTCTTATGAGAGGTGGGTACCATGACATTCACAGCTCTATTAACCTAGGTGTCTAACTTTATGAACTGCAACTTAAAGACCTAGTCTTTCCAATAGGAAAATGTCTTCAATAATACACTGTAAGCATGATGTAAAAATACATAACTTAACAGTTCAAAAAGTATGTAAAGCAGTGTACCTCTTCTCCACACCATTTCCCATAACTCATCATCAGCTTGTTATTGAGATGTTATATTAATTCATAACAAGCTTGCTTTATGAAATGGTGGCACAGTTGCATGACTAACTTCACATTGATAAAATGGAAATATGAAAGGATGCTTTTAAAAAAGTATAATGCTTTAAATTTAGATCTTAACAAGCAGCACTGAAGAGAAAAAAAAAAATAGTATGAAAGATATTTAGAACTAGCAAAGAAAAGCTCACTCAAATCCGTGTTTAATTTTTTTCCTGACAGTGTTAGGGATTTTTTTAAGACAGCAGAAAATTAAACTTGTTTCATTAACCTAAATATAGCTGTAAAATATTTTCAGTGGAAATAGAGGCTTTTCTTGCTAAACGTTGTGATGTCCTGACTGATTTAGTGCATTCTGCTACTTAGCCCACAAAAGGATTTCTCAGGACGACTCAATAGGTTTCCTCATGTAGAGCTGGGCTAATGGCTAAGACCCTTAGATGGTGTCTTTGGCACAGGTCCAATCACACTGATTTCATCTATCATCAACTCTGGAAAGTGGACTTGAACTCAGAACCCATACTACCAATAATCCAAACACATAAACATTGATCGCGCTAATTCACAGGAGTGCTACCACAAGGCTAAATATCAACAGAATTTTCCTTCCCAATCTCAATTTTACTGATTAAAATGTAGCTGCATTACCAACTCAAGTGCAAAGTTTACATGTGCCACATGCAAGAAAGCTAAAGACACACTTTATTATTACCTGAATTGTCTAACTCAAAAAAAATAAAACCACAGCTTTCATGTTATTAGTTTGTTTTTCAATCAGAACTTGCAGGTTGTTTATTGTTCCGTATTTCGTATTTTTCAAAGTTCACCAACATGCTCTTGAATACTCTGTGCCATTCTGTATAACATTTTATGGGCTTACAGAAAAGCCTGTAATGTCATAAATCCAAAGCTCTCTTTAAAACTGCAGTGTAGCCATGACTAAAAAAATCTGCAAAACTGACACTTTTACTGTGCTGTCTGTATTGATGCACCACTGGAAAAGCAGCCATCTTTTTAATTGTCACTATACCTTTTTTAGAAACCCAAATATTTTAATATTAATCTTTAAACCAAAAAATAAGAAGTGTCTATTTTGTTTAAAAGCTTCCATCCAATAAAATCTGAACCACTGTTTTAGGCCACAACTTTGATTTTTTTTTTTTTTTAAATATATATATTCAGGGATTATACATATCATAAGATTAAAAATAATTTTTGCAACTGCTGAATACTCTGTAGATAAAATGAACCAGGATTTTGCATATTTATCTGACTTGTCCTAATACAATAGACGCTATCATGATTTTGAGCTTTGTACTTGTTTATCATTAGTGTTTCCACTGTAACCATGGCATCAGTATACAGCACAGGCTTAACAGTGAGAAAAATAACCAGTATTTCCATAAAAAACTCATCTCTGAGAAAAAAATATAAGGATTTACACAACAGCAAAAACCAATCAAAGTAGGTGAGCTGGCTAAAGAGAGAAACAGTTTCTTTTTAGGAGAAAAGAAACAAACGAGTACTTCTTTGCAAGTCTTTTTTGCATTTTGGACTTCTGACAAGAACCTAGAAATATATTACAGGATAAGTAACAAAGCCTTGACCCTAGTGCAGATATTATAAAACAAATATTGAAATTCCCTTACAAAAATACATACTGTATTATATGAGATAGAAAGCATTAAAGCTATTAATATATTGATGAGCTGTTCTCAGCACATAAGCATTTTCTCAAACCTATTTAAATAGTGACAGTTCAGTCCTGCAAGAACTGTTGCATCATTCTGAAGGTAATGAGGGGCAACAGTGCAATTACACCAAACACACTGAACAAGTATGTGGTACCCAGTTCAAACTTCCAGGACTGCTTAAAGGGAAACCCTTAGGATGGCATAAAAAGATTTATGGTCTCCAAGAGTGTTTCTTAGGTTGCATTTATTTGATATTTCAGGCAGTAAGCAGGAATGGGTTCCTGTGATTGCTGCTTTTCATTTGCTTATTACAAAGTTGGGAAAGAGTACTACAAAAATATCTGCCTTTAATGCCAAGAGTGAATTGAAGGAATTAGTCCTCTTATTAAACAGAAGAATTGACTGTATCACACCAGCAGATCTTAACCTAACGTTGGTTTAGGCCACGTGCATTTTCCTTGTACTGTGAAACCCATTCATTTCATAGGCGATGTCTCTTTTTCACGTTTTAACATAGACTCCAGACACTGATGAAGATACCAATAAATCTATTTACTTCACTATGGACTCTATAGAGATGTCATGGCCACAGGCCTTATTTTAACTCAGTGAAATCAGACAAAAAAACAGGGTGATTTTGTAAGAGCCTGTTCTCTGAAGGTCCCTGTCTATTAACAATCCAATAAACACATTCAGTATTATAATTACAGTGAAACATTCAGTAAATGGGAAGATTTTGGAAAGGGTAAAGCACAATCCTATAAATACTTGCCTCCTCACCAATTCTAACTGTGATACAGGGAGGGTGGTGTACACTGTGTATTATAGGTACCCCACAAACACAACCCAAACTATGAGGACTTACTGCACAAAACCGTGGTAAGTGATGCTTCAGAAGCTGCATTATATTGAGCTGACCAGTTATGATCCACTGCCATGTCCTCAATCCTGTCACATCAACAGACAACAAGCATAGTCACTCCCTTGTCTCCTCCCACCCAGTGAATGCTGGACAGCAATGAATCCTGGCACAATAAAACACAGCATTTATCTGATTCAGCTATGTAGTTCCTCCCAGATCATGTTTACAATGGGCCTCAATCTGTTAAATTCCACTATTTATCTAGGGAACATGTTCGGATGTTGGAGTTCACCTTAAAAATCAGAGTCCAGACATACCCCAGCACACCAGCCCCACTAAAATTCAAACTTGGCATCTGCAACCTGCAAGGTCGTTCCAGACTTGGCAACAAACTCACAACATGTACTATACACAAAAAGAACATATGAAATTATTATTCTTGCACTGAAAATCTGTGATGATGTTCTCGTCCTACTGCTCTCAAGAAACCCCCCTTGATTTCAGGAGAGCCACAACTTGATTATCATTCAATCCAGGTAAAAGACATCTGCAATACTGCTGCATTTCTCTTTTCCTGATTTGGCTGGTTTTCCTCTGCCTATCACCCAGTTTTACCATCCAAGCTTACTAATGTGTAGCTTTTATAAAGCATCAGAAAAATCTAGATCCTAATTATCACAATGTAACATATAGAGCAGAAGTAAAAAATATTTTAAAGTTGTAAACATCAAAGTTTTAACAGTAAAGTTACTCAGCTCCTAATCAGCATAAATAGAGCCTAATTCTTTCACGCCTTTCCATCATTCTGACATCTCTTTATACCACTGCATGAAGTAAAGAAGCCCCAAAGAACACACGAAACTCAGAGATATTAACTCTTGCTATTTTTACTTTGGTCCTGGGTTCTTTGTTTGCCAAAGAAATATTGCCCTGACTAGTATCCTTGACCGTAACAAATAAATACACAAAAAGATGAGCATACACATTTCAGATGGCTGGTCAAGCAGGGAGCATTTAAAATGAGAAGATAGCTACTTTTGTTTTATTATACTTCTTATTTAAAGGATATACCATTTAAGTGTTTAACTGCAGAAATGTGAAATGTGCATATTCACGTTTCCTGTGTTTCTTTTTTTGTTTGTTTGTTTAATTTTTCCATGTTAAATCACAGTACCTGAGGATGTCAGACCAAGGATTTTCCAGCTTTTTTGTACTCCCACTGAGGCATGTTAGCCTCTGGATCTTTAAGATGCTGTAGAAGCTGTTAGATACGTTGTGTGTACAGGCAATAGAATTTGTCTGGTTGGGGCCAAAATGCACCAGGACCCTTTCATCAGTTTCAGGTATCTGAAGAAGCATTGCATTAGCTCTATACGTAAAGGTGTAGATCATCTGGGGGAAGGAAGGAGGAGCATCAGTGTTGATGCAGTGAGCTTTCAAGCGATACGAAGCCCCTGAAGTGCCTCGTATCAGAGGTCAGGTCTGGATTTTTAAGGCTCATTATTGCCAGGCTCACCCAAGAGCATTCACATTGAAATTATGAACTTGGTCTCTAAGTGCTGGATCTGGGTTTTGTGGTAATGTTCTGTTTGGATGCCTTTGGTTAGGGTTTTTCGAACACAATAAGATAACTAGACTTGTATTTATGTAACACAATTTCAGAAACTGAAGTGGTAATTATGCATCTCTTACTTAGATTCAGCATATTTTTCTTTCCTCCCGTGCCTATAGACCACATGCATTAGATATACAGTAACCATGACTATCTCAGTATAACAAAGCGTGGAAATAATGAAAAGCCTTCAGAGCCATTACATGCCCTTGGCAACCTAGCTCTGCAAGACAGATGTTGCATCCAGAGCCATGCCACTGAAAATCATAGGTACATGTATGTATCTACAGTGCGAACACTTACCCAGTCCTCGAAGTGGCGGCTCCCGTTCTGCAGCAAGTCCTCAAACTGTATAGTGCAGTTAGCTACAAAATCGTCGTACCCGATGGGGGCATCATGGAAAACAGCCATCTCTATCTTCCTGCCATTACAAACGTCGGTGACAAATTCATCGTTCCAAGCAGGACTGTTGGTCTTCTGCTTGGTTGAGGTCTGCCCGATCCTGGAGTCATCCACATTGAGGGCTATGTAAGGGTCCAGCAAAAAGGTCTGTGGCCTGGGACCCACCGCATGCCTCAGAGACCACGCCGTGGGTTTCAGATTCACCGCCTCGCAGATCTTGATTTTCAGCAAGCCATTGAAAACCACCATGGCTGGATGGCTGCACTTTTCCCGGGATTAAACACTCGCACAACGCACTCGCACCGAGAGGGAGGGAGGAAGGTCTCGCCAATAAATAGGAGGGCAGGTCTGGGAGTGGGGGAGCAGGATACTGTGCGGGTCTCTTCGCCTTGCTGCTGCTGTTACCTTTGATTATTTAGCCTTTGCTCTTGCGACACCCAGTGAATACATTTATTTTCTTGCCCGTGTTTCTAACGGAAAACAAGGGAGGGGGGCCGCCGGGGAGGGAGAGGCGTCCGCGGCTGCAGAAACCCCCGAATGCAATCAAAACCCGAGCATAATCAGTCCCTGGGGTGAGCAAGAGCCTTCTCCCTTCACCTAGACCATAATCCTGGATCAGTCTTTGCAGAGGAGGCAGAGCCGCGATCCCAGGCTCCCGCACACGCCAGTCCTGCCCGTGCGCCGCACAACAATACAC
>VYXH01008807.1:260566-281222 GCA_013397275.1 Burhinus bistriatus
ACGGGACAGAAAGCGCCTCTCTCCCCGTGGCGGTGGGTCGTTGCCAGCCCCTTTGTTTGCTGCGGATCACCTGGCCCGGCGGAGCCGGCCCCAGCCCGCCCCACCTCAGCCCCTCGGCGCCCAGCGCCTCCCCGCTGGCCCCGGCTTTGAGCTGGCGCTGAGGGGGGACGCGGCGGGGCGTCAGCCGCTACTGCCCTGCAAGGGTACTGAAAAAGGGGAAAAAAAAAAAAATCTTCTGAAAGGGTAAAAGGGTGTAGTTACTATGTTATTGAACGTTAGCTACACGTCATGTAAGTTTTCAGTCGTTTTCATCAGCGTGGTACCAAATACTGTATTAAATAACCGGGAAACTATCTGCAGCCTGGCTTTTCTCCTTCTCAGAACAAACGTGCTCGGGATCTAGATGGTTTCCTTTGGTGAAAATTACTACTGCCTTATTTATTTTTAGTTACCGATTTTGCCAGTCTTTTGTGAGAAAGTATTTGGAAAAGGGATGGGCTTTGCCCTTCGACGGGAGTTGAATTCAGTGTAATACCACAAAAGGAGCGGAGGGCCAGCGCTGGCACCCAGGAGGGCGGCTGGGGTGATTCGAAGGTTCAGGCAACGAAAAAAGAAGAAACTCGATTGCATGGATCCAGTCGAGTACGGACATAAAAGATGAGCACCCAGTCCTTGAGCTGGACCTGATTTTCCTGACTGGAGAGCCAAGAACAGATAATTATGGATTTCTACAGGTAATGGCTCAGGAGGCAGGTGTTATATTTGGAGCTGATGAAATAGCTCCAGTATCTGTGCTTCCAGAGTAGTTTCCAGATAGAAGGTGCAGTGCTAATGAAGCCTAAGGGTCATGAGAGCATTCACATCAATGGAAGAAAGACTTTTTGGTGCCTGTTGCCACTTAATCTACTAGTCAAAGTAGAAGTATAGTAAAATCTCCATGTTCATTATCATCTTGACAGTCCCCAAGCAGAATTGTTTGATACAAAGCTGTGATATGGAGCCAATTACAGGAAATCTCTTCCTTCGCAATTCAGCCTTTTCTGGGCTCACAGCAGCCGTGATACATCTATCGCGCTATTTCTGTAAAGGCCCGTACTCGCAGGCCCCACCAGAAATACAAGAATCACATACTCCTTTCCTCCTACCCCAATTCACAACCTAGCACATATAGTACTATATATTAACCTATATGGTCTTACCTTAGTGTGTCAGAAAGAAGTCTATAATTAAGTCTTTCCTCTGGATGTGTTTGTGTTGTTTCTCAATAACAGTAGTGTAAACAACATGCTCCATTTCCTTAGGTATTGGAGACATAAAAGCCAAACTGATACACTGTTTCATTTTTTCTGTTTATTTTAAGAGGCCTGCAACTACGTGTATTCTGAATGCCCAAGGTAAGATTTAAGTAAACACGGTCTCCATGGTGAGTTTAATGACCTAGCATCTCTGTGAGATCACACACGCGTATTACAAAAGTCTGAATAAATACAGACAATATTAACAGAGCATACAAAACAATATAAATAAACCTTATATTTGGCTAATCACATATACAATCTACTGCATACATAGCTAGTCTCTGATATCTAATTTGAGCCATCTGCACTCTTCCATGCGCTGAAGCAAGCTAAGGTTTGGTTTCACAAATCATTCTTCCGAAGGAGACTGCCTGCATGAGTAAAGATTTACAAGCTCTCTTAGGATCAGACAGCTCAAGCTTTACGCTGCTTAAGAAAACACACATACCTTGCAGTGTTTTCATTTATTCTTTATTTTTTTCATTATTCTTTGGGAAAGCATGTTTATGTCAAGACTGAACTTTTAACACTAAGCAGTTATTAACTTACCAAAAGACCGCAGAACAATATTCTTAAAATCCAGTAATTCAGGTACATTGAGCAACATTACAATGCTTCCTGCAAAATTCATCTGAAAAATTGGCTCAGTGGTCTTAAAAATTCTAAGTAATGGACAGCAAGGAACATTCCAACTGTAAGTACCATTTTCCACTTGGAAGGTTTTTAAACATTTGTTTGCTTGATATTTTTTTGTTTTCTTTTTCTTTTCTGTTCTCTTGCTGTGGGTTGGGAAAGATTTGGTTCTTTAAGACTTGAAGAGCAAGTGCTATTCCTTCTATTTCTCACGGGAGGGTCAGGAGAGGAAGATACAGCACATGCCGTATTTCTCCTGCAGCGAGGCAGCAAGAAGCCCTCTAGATGCACTTCTGTACTCTGTTACAAAGGCTACAGCAGAGTAGTAAACCACGCCCTGTAGTTACTATGCTTTAGGTATTCTTCCCAGTTGTGTTTTTTTTAGAAGGACACAGAGGGCCTACAGGGTATGCAGACTCAGGACTGTTAAGGAGACCAATCTACTCCGCAGAAGTACTTTTTGCTGGCAGAAGTCCCTCTGCTCAGCCCTCTGAGACCAAACTGCATGCAGTTTGTGTCAGGAGTGCTCCCGGTGTACGCTGCTCACCGGCGGGAGCATCTGCAGGTTGGTGTTTTGATTTTTCATTAGTGTTGCCTCAGTCCAACCAATCAGTTGGACAGACCGCTGCATGGTTAGGGTGTCTTGTAAAGCTGTAACGAAAAGACCCTCGAGAGACTGTAAGAGTGCAGCCTGTTTCCATCAGCATCTACTTGCATTCTTACTTTAGGAAAGGGAATACACCAAACTGGTAACGGATGGCAATGATGGCAACACCAGCACGCAGTCATCTGCAGACAACAGCCTTCCAAGACACGGTTTTACTCCCGCAAATCCCTCTCAGGCTGCGCCTGCTCTGTTTCACGTAGAGTGGCAGTGGCAGTGTTAGTGGCAGTGGCAGGGAGGGACGAGCAGGCTGCAGGCAGTCTGTTACCTTGAGTCAGCCCCTGACCTTTCCCTGGCCTGGGAATCCTCTATAGCTCTGTGGAGAAACAGCACTATCTGGTGGAGGGAGTGTGTAAAGTCTTTCCAGGACTCGCAACGGCCTTTATTCATTTATCAGAGACACAATTGCAACTGCTTTTGAGGTGTGCTTGCCCAAGGGTGACAGATAGTTTGACTGCATTTTCAAGAGGATTTCTTATTTTTCTACAATCCAAGTGGCAGGGGAATATATCCGCTCAGTCTTTACAAAACTAATGCTTATATCAGTTTCTAGTGCTTTCCTGAAGAACTGCTTTGAGAAATGTCAGCATATTTTCAGGATTTTCCAACTACAGCAACATGAAAGAATGAGAGGAGATTTTGTGTTGTTTTATTTTTAAAAGGAGTGTCATTTCTTAAAGTTATACTAAACAGATGCACAAGGAATGAAACCAGGCTTGCATGCAAGGAGAGATTTTCAGAAACGTCTTTATGTAAAAAATGAAATAGAAGCCAGAAGCCAGGTTATAAACCTTGTGAAATTTGAGGAACTTTGGCTCTGAATCCACTCTGAACATGAACATATTCCAAGCATCATGTATGTGAAGATGTTCACTAGTGTGATCACATCCACTGAATTCCTTTGAACTTAATGGATATGCTTATACAAGTGCAATAGTTGAGTGTCAGTGGGGTCAGTCCCTTCTTGGCAAGAAATCAAAGATTGCTGGTGAATGCTGACTATCTTTGAAAATCAAATTATTATTTAGATATCTAATTTTGGACACACAGTTACGAAAAAAAAGCATCCTCAAGAGCATTTTCACTCCTGTCATGCCACAAATGATCTTTAGGGTATACCAATAGCTAATTCATCTTCTCTAAAGATGAAGAAAAAGCCCAGTCTCGTTGAGCTTGGTCCAACCTCCAACTCCATTCCAAGGTTTCCCTTGTGTCCAGCCAATTTCGTACTGATTTATTCTTCACTTGCAAAGCACGTACGTGAGGAAGTTACTTAAGGCACTCCTAATGTTTTCTGTGAAATGTCTCAGCAAAAGAGATCTTGTCAATGTGTGATTAATTAGCGCTCCAACTCTCTCTAGTTTAATTATACTTTTGGTACTCTTCCCAACCTCTTTTAAAAGAACATACTAAACTCCACCTCAATTTATTAACTTTCCTTGGGAATAAATCTCTCAGAGCACATCTGCATTGCAACTGATGCAGGACTGCAGGATTTGCAGCTTTAAGGTACCTGATTCTGGCAGACTTAGTGACATGGTGACTTCAGTGCCCCGTCTACCAGCCAGCCTGATTTCAGTTATGCACATGGTTTGCTAGCCAAGACCAAAACCCATGACATCATACCTTCCTAGCAGTTCTTATCCGAGCTAGATAGATTAGAGCCAGCTCAAGCATATCTGCATGTGCTACAAAAACATACCACCAGTTGCAGGACGTACGCTTAGGTCACATCTAGGCTAGAGACTTCTGGCTTGGTCAGGCAGGACTGTAGAGCAGCGTGATCCCATACAAACACAGCTGTGCCAGGGACTCTTACCATTGTGCGTTTTTTTTTATTCTTTTCCTGCTTGTGGATGGTGATTTTATTATATTGAGATAAAAAGCTTTAGCACTGTACATCTCTCTGGAAAAAATACAGTGGTATTTCTATACTGGAAATGTATTCCAAATATATATATAGGCATCCACTTGGTCTCATACATGTATCCTCTCAGCCTTCACATATGTAGCTTTCCTTGCTGGCAGCATTCACTGTGGGTTTGGCATTTGCAGGATTGTTGCTATTCTAGACATGGAGTTGCCAGAGAAACTTACGGAGGACAAAAGGCAGATCTGACCTGTTCTTGGTTTATCAGCTCTCATCTAGAGAATTGGCCACAGGTTTCTTGGGCAGGGAAACTCGCAGTTAACTGGTGTTACTCAGGACTATAATAGGAGTCTGGTGATACTCAGACTCAACAATTCGATTGTCCTTGCTGGGAGTAATTTTGGGACAGAGTGACAAGGAGAGAATTCTGGAATGGATCAGGCTGCAAGAGAGACCCCCCTGTCCTAGATCAGCCTCTTAACGTGCATGGAATGAGTCTTGGAAAAAGTGTTTTTCTAAAGGTACAGCTCGCTCTCTGCATCAGGACCAGAAGAGGACAGGAACGTGAACTTCAGTCTTGCCTTTCCAGGCTGGTGCTTTCTGGAGCAGCACACAGGGAAAAAAAACTGGTATATATGCTGCTTGAATGAATGAGTTTGTACTGTATCAAAAAAAACCAAAAACACAAAACCAAAGACCAACCTAAACCAGCCATGCAGAGTAAGTAGCGAAAAGGACAGGTCCTTTTCATTCCTTTCTTCTCTACCAACTAAGCAATTTCAGGCAAGGAGCAAGCGTAGTCTGGTGCTAAATGGAATTCCTTTCATCATAGGAAAGCTGGTCCTCAGGTTGTCACAATCGTCACAGCCCCCTGAGGTTGGACACCTGATGCATTTTGTATCCGTACTCCTGTTGGCTTTTGCTCTTTCTGTTTCTCTCCATAGACTACCACAGTATTGTTGCTACTGGAAACTGTTCCCCATTTAAGGTGGACTTCCCCAAAAGAAACTCTCTGAGGAGATCTGAGTGTGTTTGCCTCCAGGAAACGGAATTGACTCTCCACTTCCTCATACACTACAGGAGTGCAAGCCATACAACGTATGGCAGGACACAGCATACCAGAAGAACAGACTAGAAAGGCCTACTGGTCTGCTGAACTATTTAGTGTGAGTACACCAGAAGAAATTTGAAAAATAAGGGCAGCTCTGAGTCAGGGCAACTTGCTACTTGCGTGCCTAGCTACCACTGGATGTAGTAAGGCTCCTGAGAATAGTGGCAGGGTACATGCACTTAAATGAAACATAGCGAGGATTCGTCCTACTGTCTTACCCAGAACCCTGTACAGGGTTTGGAGCATCTGTTACCATTACATGTGACACTCAAAGGTAAACTCATTTCACAATTAATAAACTACAGCGGAGTAATAAATGTGCCCAAGCTTCTGCTAATTTTCTGGATGATTTTAAATTATGCATCAGTTCAGTGGTATCAATTAAATATAAACAAAACATGCTTTTCAAAAGTAAGTATTATCACCACTTTACAGAGAGGAGGACTGAGAAAGAGAATGATTAAAGGGCTACATTTTAGAAGTGTCTCTGAATTTTGAGTGCTTTAATTGTAAAATATCTGACTAGAGATATTTTAGGTATCTCAAGTTAAGTGGGCAGTTTGGAGAATTTAGTCCTAATCACCTGCTTAAAATCACATATGAAGTCATTAACAGTCATTAATAAAACCTGTATCTCATGATTCCCACAGCCCTCCTCCAGCCTTTTCCCACTGTAGTAGTCAAGAACTCAAACTTTTTAAAATTGAGAAACTAAGGCAGAATAAAGAAGTGATGTAATGATTTGCAGTATTTGCAGTATTGCCACTCAAGACACGTAGGACATGCTGAGCTGTGTTTTCTATCTGGCTTCATTAACCAGTTACGATGATGGCCAAAGCCTAAAAAGGCCTATATGTATGCGCATAACACTATACAATCTGAAATCTCAGGATTCGGGACTCTTCAGTAGACTTATTCCTGCACGTCTTTGGAGAACTGAAATACAGCACCTAGCTACACAAGTACATAATATTTACGTCTTTTAAGTGGCTAAAGCCAAGCTTCATTTCCTAGTATAGTTGGCAGTTTCAACTCTTTTAAGACGTGGGCAGACCAGCAATGTTTTTTGCTCTAACATACTTCTCATAAGGGAAAGAAGGGAGTCAATGCTGGGAGAAAACTTTGAGATGTGGACTGACAGAGATGTCTTTTCCCACGTGGTGATGCCTAATGGGCCTCTGCTGGCAAATACAGAATAGAAAACAGTCGACCACTATATTAACATGATTCATGACTTTAGAGTTCATAAACGGAATAAAGATAGAAAGGATTAGCAGGGCACAACTACTCCTCCACAGTTTATTTTACTTTTATTTCTCCTTTTAATGTTTGTGGATGGGGTTGTAAGTTGGTCATACTCCATTTTTCTTCTGCATTTACGTGTCTGAAATATACCCACCTCACTACCTGTCCAGCTAAAAGCTTAATTGTTTTTCTTAGTCTTTTCTATACTGCATTGTAGAAGCTCTCAATAGTGAAAAGAATTTCTTCCTTCACTGTAATCCCAGTTCAACATATTCATCAATGACCTGGATGAAGGGATAGAGCGTACCATCAGCAAGTTTACTGATGATACAAAACTGGGAGGGGTGGCTGACACACTGAAAGGCTGCACTGCCATTCAGCGTGACCTGGACAGGCCAGAGTTGGGGAGAGGGAAACCTAATGAAGTTCAACAAGGGCAAGTGTAGGGTACTGCACCTGGGGAGGAATAACCCCACGCACCAGTACAGGTTAGAGGTTGAACTGCTGGAAAGCAGCTCGATGGAAAGGGACCTGGGAGTCCTGGTGGACAACAGGATGACCATGAGCCAGCAATGTGCCCTTGTGGCCAAGAAGGCCAATGGCATCCTGGGGTGCATCAAGAGGTGTGTGGCAAGGAGGTCAAGGGAGGTTATCCTCCCCCTCTACTCTGCCCTGGTGAGGCTGCNACCCCCAAAGCACCCTCTTGACTTTCAAACTTCCATTTTAGGATTCGGTAGCTATTCTAGAAAGGCAAAGAAAATTTGTATTTGATCTAATTATAAAAACTTGTTTTCTTCTTTACGAAAATCAAAGAAAACAGCAGTTTTGGTTTTTTATTTTGCCTAAATATATTAAAAAATAAGTCTAAATTTATCTATGTTTACCAGATAACTTCTAAGAGACATCCTTTTGTTATCCCTCTACCATAAATATTTCTGCTTTTGGACATATCAAAAATTTGAGGGCAAAAAGAAAAAAGCAATAGCATAGACTACAAATGTTCAGTATCTTAAACAAATCTGGCTTTCAATTGAAAACAATCCATCATGGAATTTAAAGTCTTCCTATGAAAATAAAAGTTTGGGGATTTGGTTTTGTTTTTTGTTTTTTTTTTTTTTTTTAGGGAAAGCAGACATTCCAAAATAAATGTGTGAGAGCTGACTGCCTTCATCTAAATCTCATACAATTATGTCAGTTACTTCGTTATCTGAATTTAAACAAACTAATAGGGGGATATATGCCCTAATACTGCTCTTGTAAAGTCAAATAGGTAATTGATCCAAAGGAATCAAATGTAGGGCTGCTGACTCCTAACAAATCCAAAATAGGACAAGTTACAAGAATGATTTTTTCCAGGCAGTCTGAATGTTAATTAAAATGTTTAAATTAGATTAGTTACAGTGTTTCTTTGAAAAAATATATTAAATATTAATAAAACTATTGGGCATTTATTTTTTGTTCTGTCCGTAACTGTCAAAATAATTTGATGAAAATGTATGTCATAATCATAAGGGCAAGGCATTTTTCTGAAGTTCTATTCACAAAAAATATTTCCCATCTCCAATATGAATATAACTGGAGGAGTCCCTTGGGAGATCCTCAATATCCACAGTTTTAACATTCTATCTGAGTTTGGGGCATCTGGTGTCCTTCACTCATCCTTAGTGGAAGCGGAAGAAATTCACTTTGTCCAGAGATCTGCTTTAAAAAGTAGCATAGAGAAAACAGTAACATTTCTGCTTTTGAATTACTCTACTATTCTTGTAGGTACCACAGTCCCTACACCACATCATTCTTAATAAAATAAACAATTAAAAGTATATATTCATTCAAATCGTGTAGTACATCATTGCTTCACTTTTGTTTTCCCTCATTTATTTGTTTTAATCTGATTGTTTATACTGACATTAACATATCTTTCAAAGTGATGAGATTTCTGTTTTGTGCTCTTATGCTCCAGTTTGTATTTGAATTTTTTACACTACATTTAGTCTGGACAGAAATGTTGGCACTTTATTTATTAGGATAAACACATATTTATAAATCATAAGAGCACTGTTCCTTTATGTACCTCTTCCTCCAACACACAGAGGTAGCTTACACTTGCTCCAAAATACAGAAAGCTGTGATCTGCACTAAGGAGTCATAAGGGAGAGAGGAAGGAAAGGGAGGAATAGAAATCAGGTTAAAAACTGTAGTATGGTTTTATAATTAGTCGGTATTTATTATCACAGAAACAGCTAATATCTGGTATAATCAAAGCAGAATTTAATCTATAATTCTAACACGTTTTTCCAAGACTGTGCTGATACATTCGTAACTTTACCAAATACTTCTTTTGAACTGAAACTGTTCTAGTTTTGCCTAATCTTTTTTATACAAAACTTTGAGTAATTCCAAACATTTCCAAGTTATGTGTGGATTAATAACTTAACCTTTTTCAGATGTTTGAGTAGCATATTTTATGCCTGAATATTTCAATAATAGCAGAGGACAGTAACATCACACCCAGTTTGTTTTGCGGTGGGTTTTTTTATTTTGTTGTGATCTAAGAAATGCCAAGCCTGGAAAAATGAATATAATTGTTTCAAAGTTATGAGTTTTAAATGAGACATTTTCCTCAAGAAAACTTTGTCTGGGTTTTTTTTTCTCACTCTAAAAGGACAGAAACTAACAATTTCAAATGCACTGGGATATCTAAATATTGAGGTTCTGGTCTCCAGGGCTGCTGACAAGACCGTGAGACAAAGGTCCCATTGTACTTAGAACCTTTTAAAGTTATGGCACTGTACTGAGATATAATGGATTCAAATACCTAATTTTAACAACCTCTGGGATTGCGTAAGTAAAAAACACTGAATCCTACTTCATCCAGTACGTCATTAATGGAACAGTTCAAGTCTTTCACTGAAACTTCATACTCCTCACTTTGGGAATACAAGTCTACTCATGAGACAGCGTTCAGAAAGGTATCTGAAGTTGGCGAGCTGTGTGACATGTTGCCACTCATCTTTTTCCATAAGGACAGTGCATCACCATATGGAATATAAAATGTGGATGGTTTTCTTCTCTTTCTTGACTATTAGTGGATTACATGAAGTGGATGATGACGTATTTATTGCAAGTTGTCTGAAATACCCCTTACAGGGACTTTTTTCCTAGCTTAGTAGGTGAGTGCTTATTTACCTCAAGAGACAACCTGTAGTCTTCATAGCTGTTCTGAAGCCATAAAGCTATGTAGTGAAGCGTATGTTCAGGTTTAAAAGACATCTGTAACTTCAGCAAAGTGCTTCAGAATTAAAAAGGACATGTTGTGCATATGCGGTTTTCTGAACTGGTTCTCCATTTGACAGAAGTGAGTTCAGGAAGCTTCAGGTAAAGATAGGGGAGACTAAGCAGCAGCGAGTGACTGCACTGGAAGGGTACAACTACTGCAACAGAAAGGCACAAACGCTCCATCCTCAACAGATGGGAAATACGGGATTGGTTTACATCGCATGATTAAAGTTAAACATGTTCCTGGGAATTGTCCTGGATAGGAATGTTTTCTAGATTTGTCCTTCAAACAGCTGGCCTACATCCTTCTGCTTCACAAGACAGCTTCCCAAAGCTCTCTTAGGAGGGCTACTCAAAATTTATTTCATTCTATGGAGGGCCTTTCCAAACTCCATATGAAACTCCCTCAGTACCTCCTTTAATGGGCCAAGCACTGGGACTTGCATCTCTGTGTTTCTCTTTCAACCTTCCAGTTAACTTTTTTTACAGAGACACTTTCTAGAGAAGCGTTTCTCAAACTGGGCAGAAGAGATCTGTCTAGGTACACAAAGAAGACTGATCGTACTGGTCATTTATGGAAAATCTTCACCACAAATGACAAAATCTGCACACAGCACTCCCATCACACAAACAGGGAGTACAACAAGCTCAGAAGTTTGTGGCTGATCTACAAGTGAAAGATTATATATACTTACATTAGTACCTCAGATCCCTGTGCTAGCCTTTCTGCGTGAAACTGGTGATCACACACATGAAATAAATTTTTGCTAGATACAATTTCCCTGACACAGCTCTTTCTGATAATAGCCTATCCTCTAGTAAGCATCAATTTAAGCAGTTTGTAGTAAACTAGTAGCTCGACCATACAACTTTCCTTGGACGGGTGAAAAGCGGTGCTAAAACAGAAAGGATTCTTGTTCTATATAGAAAGGATGAGAGGCAGAGCCCAGTCTTTATTTACTACTGGTACTTACAGTGGATGACAACATTTGGGTATTTATTGTACTAATGCAAAATATATATCATGAACTGATCAAATATCGGGACACTACAAAATCTTCAGGACACAGGCTGTGAAATTTTAGGGCCCTCGGGCTCTTTCTCTGCCATTATTAACTGCTGACTCCTGAGCCCATCTGATGGGCTTGTTAGACAAAGCCTGCCGGCATGCAGTACAGGCTGATACGTGGGCGTGCAGCCCAGGCTGGTACAGACACACGCTTGCCTTCCAGACCTCCAGAGCTATAGGGGCAGGAAACTCAGGCACCTCATATCCCGATTTTTCTCTGATCTCCACTGCAGCAGTGGTGTGTTATGTCACTGTGCCTCTGGGAGAGGAAAGGGAGGAAGAAAGGAAAGCTACAGAACAGTGGAGCCAGGCCACTGAGGGAAGAGGGCAAAGGGGAGTAATGGGAGCACTCTTTGGTATCGTGTGTCTTTATGACTGGGATGCTGTTGTGACACTGAGTTATTGACCAGCAGCAGCATTTATTACCATTGTGACTGAAGCAACACTGCCAAAGTATGGGTTGTTACCTGATGTCATTTTGTTTGACAACAAGTTGAGAACACAAATATCTGCAGTTTTTGGGGAGCTGATGTTGAATTGCTGCAAATGTATTCAAATACAAAGAGACAAAACAAACAAGTTAATATGATTTTGTTTCCCACAGTGAATCTTTCTTGTTATCTGCTTTCTTGTCACACTACTGTCAAGTCTAATAACATAGGCGTCATCCTCTACTCTGAATTATCTTCAGTTTGTCTTGCTGATTTTTTCAGCAGTGAAATCTTCAATCACAGCCTGTCCAAGATACAATAGAGCATCAGCCTGCTTTTCTGGTTATGACAGATGTATTCCTGCACCACTGCTGTTCATTCAGAATGTTGTAAGGATTTGTGTAGGTTTTTGGCTAAAACAACATACTGGTTGCTCTCATTTATTCCTGTTCGCATAAACTCATGCTGTTGATTTTCACTTTCAGGTTCCTAACCGGCCCATGCCCACTCTGCCTACAATGGCTCCTTCCTATCAAGATGTCAACACCCTTCTCTGATCACTGAGTCTTAGAAGCAGGCAAAACTCCTTTCGTATGTTTTAATGCAAGTACAGAAGTGTTTTTCCTATGCTGCCCTTATGGCTAGGAGTACCCTGGAGACACAGGCCCATCTGCCCATTTGGCTTCAGGCTCCAAACTCTCCTTTACTGTGACACCTACAAACGCGTACAATACTGGCCTCCTTTTCTTCTACCAACAGCTTGGTAGCATCCTGCTCCATCACAGCAGCTCCCAGATCTGATGATAATATTGAGAGAAACAACAATAACGACCGAATCAGCAAAAGGTATTTCATAGGAATAATTTGTATGCTTTCCGCAAGGTCCACATGCAAAACCAGCTTTGTCTAAGTAATAAGAAATAGAGAAGAAAAAATAAGGGACTTTCAAACCCTTATGTAGGTGCCCTCTATACTTCTCACATGTGAATTTGTTAAATCCCTACCAATAAAAGGTATAAAGGATGAGCAGGCTTTCTAGTTTTACTAGCAGCAGTAAGCAAAAGCCCCACAGTTTATGGGCAATAACTCTTCTTCACTGAATGATAGAGATCACTGTAAATCTACCTTCAAAGGTATTTACCCGGTGTCTCTTCCTATAGGAGCATGGTATTCAAGCTATTCAATATCACCTTCCCTCTCAAAGATTGATCGCACTTTTATTAAGATACATCACTTCTGATCTTCTAGCAATTTATCTCACTTTTACTACCTATAACTGCCATTTTAAAGAGACTTTTTTAAAAGAGTGGGAGTTTCAAAATAATATTCTATAAATAATACATCCAAATGCCCATGGTCACCTAAAGCCTTTATTATGCATTTATAAATCTTAACTATAAAGTAAGAATAACAAATAATTGCATTGCAGTATATTTGGTGAAATGACTGTACTTTTCTTCACCAATGAAAGGTGAAGTGGCTGGCTAAAATGAGAACTAAGCAGCTAATGGAAGAACTTCTTTTAGGAATGTGAGGAAGTGTAATATGCCACGCATATCCTAAATTAAGTCTCATGGCATTGCAGAGCTGACTGCAAAGTCATCATGTGCATATGGGTGGGAGTCGGCAAATAGCTGTGATGGAAGCTCAAAGTTTCTCTTTAATCTTGTAATGTGTTCACTGATATTTTATTTACAGAAGCAATTACTTCTGGCTATATATAGTTAGTTACTGTAATAGTTATTTTACAGAAATAGCAACCAAGTTTTATGTGTCAACATTCTCCATTCACTGGAATTTTTGGAACCTCTTGTCAGAGAATGAATGACCTGTGATTCTGCAGGACAACAGAGGCAGACACAAGCAACCAAACTGGCCATTTCCTAGGCCTGCTAGTACTCTTAAAGCCGAGGTTGCTGGATCGCTGTTTCTTGAACTTAACAACATTGCTTTAAATCTAGCAAAGATGAGGCATTCCATATATTTATGTTACTTCCAAAACGTTGGCCTTGTTACAAAATATTGCGCACACTTCGAACTGAACAGCTACTGCGATGGAGTCTGCAAGACTGACTGTAATTATTTAGAAGAATGGTGACTAGGACTACTAAAAGCCATTTTCAAAGTATTTTTAACAAAACTGCAGGCTGCCATGCGAGAAAGATGCTGACACAGTTTACAACCACAACCAGAAAGCAAGCTCGAACTTTGCTCGGGGCCGGCCACGCCATGGTCTAGCTGTTGGCGGCAGGCATCAGTTCCAGAAGGGCTGGATCTGAAGGGAAAACACACCTCTCCCTGCAGCCAAGAGCTGCATCTTTCTTAGCTCTCACCTAGGATCAGGCTAATCCATCTCCAGCCGCAGCTCTGCTGAAGACAGTGGAATTTCAGGCAGGTGATAAAAGCCTTACGTGACTCTTATTTTCATCTCTACAGGTCTGTGGACTTGCCATATGCATAGAAACCCACTTAAAGTCTTTTGAATTTTAAAGCACCAGCTTGCTTTCGAAGATGGGAAAAGAGAGGAAGTGATGGCTGAGGAATAAAGTTCTCTAAATGATGATTTGTATCATGACATCTAGCACTATGACTACGTTTTGACTATACACAAACTTTGTTTCAAAATTATCCACAGATTGCTTGGTTAGAATTGTTTAAGTATGCTTGAACAAACTGTTGTGTCGGTAAGTAACAGACAAGTAGGGAACGTAGCAAACATCAGACACTGTTACTGTCCATGCACTGACTGGGACTGGTCAAAATTTTTATGGCAGGAATTTTCCTGTAAAATCTATAGTTACTAAAATCTAAGGTTCTTATGCAGCCCCTTTATGTGCTACTACCCGAGCGTATCATAGTCATTATTTATCCTCACACACCATTCTAGGAAATGTTGTTAGTAGCCCATTTTACCGATGAGGAACTGAGGCACAGAAAGAGTCACTCATCAAAGGTCACATAGGACATCTGTAGCTGAGGAGGAAACTGAGATTCAGATTAACATTCCCTAGACCAAAGCCCTTTTCATAGCTTGCTGAAAGCATCTGATCAATTTGTAAGCACTTAAGCTGCTATTTGAACAGACAGGAATAATGCACACACCTTGAGGCCCCTCCACTTGGCAACATCGTCTCCCGTTTTCAGAAGTGATGGATTTGGTCCCTCTGTAACAAGACACGTGGCCTCGTGGCTGCTGAAGGTCCTGTCCTGGGTGCTTCTGCAGAGTCAGCAGAGGAAAGTGGAGACTGTTTTGCCTCTGAGGCATCCTAGTCCCACATGCAGAGAACTGATAAACAAATATCTATATATATATGGCGTAAAATAAAGAGGATAAATGCTTTTATATGGAAAATAGTACAGGAATGATTGGTTTTGCTAGTTCAGTGGACTAACTTTGAGTGAAGTACTTTAGTTTTGATTCCTCCAAATCTGACTTTTTAAAAAAAACTGTTGCAGCCTAGAATAAAGTTTACTATAATCTTGAGCACGCTTATTTACAGAAATCAGAACCGACCTCTACAGAAATAGAATTGCCCTCTAGCAATCCCTAAGCCACTGTTTGCTTCTGATTCTAAAGAGGACTACTCTTTTGAAATAGATGCATGCAGTCACCCAGGAACAAAGTCTACATTTCAGTCTAAACATCCTTTGGTATCCCTTGCCTTCCTTCCAAGACTTGGTTCTTTTTCCATTCCCTTATGTATGTAGACTGGACATATTAGCATGTAACAGAGCTTCAGGAGTAATTCTGCAAAACAGTTGCCGGATCAATCGGGAGAAGAGCCACACTATCATCCCCTCTGCAGCTGTACAGTTAACAGATCACGTAGGGAATAACAACGCATTTTGAAGATGCAGAATATGGTTCTCTATCTTTGCACAAGGCATGTAATTTGTCTGTGCTTTCATCCTTCACAACAAGGAAACAAGAAGGCTGTGAGGAAAAATACCAGTGCTATCTGCAACAATTCAGAAGCTCTTCAAACACAGTCTGACAATACATCTTGCTACCTATATGTGCATAGGGACTCTACTGTATATGGACCATGCACCCTGCGTGATCCACACACAAAGAAGAGCTGCTGTGAACACCTACAGAGCAATTACACAGCAATGGCCTGTAGATTCCGTAGGCGTTGGACTAAGAAAGTTGGTTGCAGTGTCTTCTTCAAAGTGGAACTTGGGATCTGAGCATAGAGGACCCCTGTTTGAGAAGACATCATGATAAATACACTAAAGACTGTGGGGCATTCAAAGTCTGCAATGGTGGAGGACGCATCAGTATTCTGGATAGGCAGGGCATAAGCTAAAGGTAGGGTCTAACTTTCTGACCAAAGCGACAAGCTTGCAGTAGTGGCAAAAGTAACAGTGACATGGAGCTTCCATTTACAAGTGCTCACTACCACACAAAATAAAAATATTGGTGCTTTGTCCAGCTGGTAAGTAGAAAATATGAATGCAGTGCAAACTATTTCCTGACAGAGCTCTGCTTTTGCTGACTGACATTTCTATCAATCCCAAATCAAATGGTTACTTAATACAGATCACTTGTATCACTGCTGGGCACACAACAGTGTTTAGGAGTCAGAGGCAGAGATGAGGATGCCATCACGCTGTATTTTTGTACAAACACAGGCAGTGAGATGGTCTCTCTCTCAGAGACCTTTCAATATAAATAGAAGGCAGGAAGAAACAGAAGAAAATGAAAACAGATGGGGATTACAAAAGCACTTTGAGAGTATATTGGCGAGATGGACAGTAGACTCAACAGTGGCCATGTTCTCCTAGGCCTTGTAGACAAAGAGAAATTGAGGACGTTTTGAAGTAGGGCTTTTTCTTTTTTTTTTTTGGCAGATGCTCTTATGCCTGCATTGTTTGCAAAAGGCCTTTGATAATTAATTGGGCAATTACTGCTTTTTTCTTCTGCAAGGCCATGCAGACAGGTGCAGACAGATACAAGCAAGCTCTGCTCATGCTCTGAGCTGCCCAGACATAAGCTAGCTCCCGTCTGGAAGATGGAGAGTCATGTTAATGTGGCACCATGCCCAAACTAACATACCCTGCCTCTCAGCAGCGCTCATTAGCTTAGGTTCATGCAGTTATCTTACTTCTGGACTGGGGCCTTCCGGTGTTTGACAAGCTAAGGGCATTGGCAGAGTTCTGTCTTTCTGGTCTCCGCTACATACACATACCTTTATGTCATTACCTGTTGTCACCTTTTGTTGAGAAACAGACTGTTAAAAATCACCAATTCTCTTCTCCCAGCTGCACTCCTAAGGAAATTTTTGTTGGTCTGCCAAGACGATAACAAAACACATGAACATCTCATGGTTCAGCTCACACCATCACCAAAGCAGCAGTAACGGCTGCAGAAGAACCTAACTCACGAGCTGCCAAAGCGCTGAGGTAGGAAACAGGAGTACGGATTACATTCTTTATGAAGCCTGAGTACAGACCATACGACCCTCAGCATGTTCCTGCAATGTGGCCAAGAACCAGGTTGCACTTTCATACCATAAGTAATCCAGCATTCGCCCCCAACGACAAATTTTTGGGAACACTGCAAAGGACTGGATTTCCTCCAGTTCTCAAGGAGGACAGAGGAAGACCTGGCACACTACCGCCCTGGCTCACCTCCCTTCCTGACCTTTCAGGTGACATCAATTTTCCAGCTCCCAGAAAGAGAAAGAAATGCAGCTGTGCTGACTTTCTTCCCACTGACCACTGTTAGGACCCATAATCCATCACTCTACACTAAAATGACAGAGTTCACTCGTTTTATATCAAACTATGGCTACTATGGAAAAGATACAGAATTCAGTCTCCACTGGCAATACAGGGTATGGGACAACTGCACTCAATTTAGCTTTTACCTTTCTATCACACTTATGAAATTGCACTCAGCCATATGTTGCTACTGGGAACACAACATGAAGGACTCAGTGAGGGAGAAAGGGACAATTCAGGTTCCTCGTCAGATTTTAATTCTGCCTCCTTGCGGTTATTTCACTATGATTGTCCCAGAATTTTCCATGGGATGCCTCTCTTCATCAGTAAGTATTTGCACAAAGGGCAGTATAAAGATTACACAAAAAAGCGTTGCTTTTTGCTCGGCTTTGCAGCCTAAATAATACTCTTTAAACAAAGCTTAAAAAAACCCCAAACATATCAGGCATATATATTCGTATGATAACATTTATACTAGTACATAGATGAGAGATTTTACTGTGGTTATACCTGCAGTGTCTTTTGCAAGCAAGTATATGCCTATTTTGTCCAGCCTGCAGGCTGCTAGGAAGCCATAAGCGCATAAAGCTGCAGCTCATGCGCTCTCTGTTGGCAGGGCCCACTATTTCAGGTTCAGTGCTGCACTAGCTATGGCTACACAGCTTTTGGCCAGTGCAGAGCTTGTAAAAGAGCACATACCCATACCTCGTGCTGAAGAATTTTTAAGCCTGCGCTTGAGAAAGCATTCTATTCAGGGCAATACTGGAATAGACTGACACTTAAGTCCTTCTGAAACCAGAGGGGTAATCTGTATTTAAACTTAGTCCTGTGCTTTAATCTGCTTTTTTACTATTTTGCTATCCTGAATAAACGTAAGCATGTGCTTTCCTGAGTGGAGGTCTAAAAACATTAACATGCAGCAGTTCAGACAATGATTTTTTGCTGTGAAGTCTAGCTCCTATCAAAGAACAGTAACACAAAGAACACGCATTACGTGTGGGACATGAAAAGCTATTTTACTTTGTAACTATATTGCATTGCATGAGAAAGTAAATCCTACACATGTATGAGAGAGAAAAAAAGCCTCATATGATTAGACTAATTTTATTGAAATTTATCCAAATTAGGGAGTTTCATATTTTATATACTTAACTCGAATTTACAACTGGTTCGTTCTTTTGAACTGAACTCTGAAATAATTGGGTAAATGCCTTTCTAAACGTTTAGAGAAACGTCAGTCTTAATCTTTTGCAGCAGGGGTCACTATAAACAAATCTAAAAAAAAACCTGCCAGCATAGAATACGTATGCCAGAACAGACAGTAAAATTACTGATTATAGATAAGGAACGGTGTCACTGTAGGCAAGCATGAGAAAAAAAACCCAAACATTTTTATATAGGTAATTTCTTTAAAATAATTTGTACAGGCTTAGCCCATCCTTACAAGAACAGTGACCTAATTTCAAACTATTAATAGAAGAGAAATAAAGTTGACTCCATGATATGTACTTAGACATAGGAATTTTAATGCAGTGCATCAAAGGAGTTAGATGTCACAGGCAGTATTTTTATATTCTGCACGAAGTTTCACTGTAAGTATTACAAAATATAATCAGACCGAGTACTTAAATTTTTATTTTAAAGCTATTTATAGTCACAATCTTTTGTCCCTAGTTATATAGTGCACCAAGTTCCTATATTTAAAGGTTGTTTTCACATTGGCATAAGAGCAGCATCTGATCTGAAATATAAGAAATCAGAACCTTACCTATTATAAATGATGATGTTTCAGTTGAAAAAGTGTCTGAGAGTTCTACCATGATTTCACATGTATGACATTAGCTGGTTAAATTAAAACAGCTCCGTCTTAGCAATGGATATTTTCCCAGTATTAAACTAAACTACCCTTTGCTGAGCTCTTACTAGGACAAAATTCCAAGTGAATCAGCTCCAAGTCTGCAAACACTTACACACTTGATTACCTTTAAATATGTGAACAGTCCAATGGAGGTCTGTGAGTCAGATCCTCAACTTCTGTAAATCACTGCCCCTATCTAAATCAACAGAGCTGTGACAGTTGGTATCAGCTGAAGATTTGGCACCAGAGATACAACCCCATGCATAAAGACAAGTATGTGCATAAGTCTGTCTCCGGGCCCCTGAGAGCTATAGAGGTCAGGTAAACTTCAGGGAAAGAGAGAGACTGCATTGAACATTATTGTGTTTAAAGTCATTCCAGACTGTTAAACACACATTTATTATAAAGTCAAGATGAAAAATTATGAATTATTTAAGTTTATTACACCTTAGTTACATTTAAGATGTTGCTGTTCCAAGGCTGGAGGACAGCTGACTGGTAGTTATGACCACAAGTTACAAATATTTATGATACAAAGCAGAAGACCTTTTAGGGTAATGGAAGCTCGAAAGGCAGCTTTAATGTAACAGCCTACTTGCTCCACTCTTCTAGCAATGGCTCCAGAAACCAGCACCCATTAAACGTTATGTATGAGATGGACTTCACAGGATCCTTGCTGAAAGTTACTTTAGTAGATGCGATGAAAAAGGAACAGATGCAGAGATTGCAGGCAAGCACAACTTTATATGAAACTAAGATGGGTGACTGACACTTGGACACTTTTTTCCAGCATTACAGTGCAAATGTTTATAGCTGTAAGGAAAAATAATGTAAGTTCTAGTCTGCATGGGTAAAGGAACACAAACATCCTATGTCTATTTGGATCTATATGCTCTTATGTACTCAGTGGGCTGAGAGGAAGGGCATGTATTTATTTCTGTGTCTTCTGCGGTCACCTGTGATATAGTGCCTCAGCTTCACACAACGGTGATTTCTGCTTCCCAACACCGCTGTGAAAAATAACTAACCCCGCTTTACAGTGGAGTTTTTTGGCTAGCAGAAGCAGTGGAAACATTTCTAACACCTTTCAAATCCCTGTCAACCAAGAACTGAACCTAGACATTTTGCATCTCCACTCTTGGTCCCTAACTTCAGTGAAAGGCGGCTGATCTTTCCGCACTGCGGCAGACGCAGGGACGCTGGCCCCACAGCCCTCACCCCACACAACAAGAGGAGGTCAGCCGAGAACCACCAACACGAGCCGTATGGCGAAAGCTGAGAACCACCAACATGAGGGAAGGGGGGGAGCCCAGAACCACCAACACAAGGGGAAGGGGACAGCTGAGAACCACCATCAAGATGGGAAGGTGGGGAGCCCAGAACCACCAACACGAGGGGAAGGGGACAAATGAGAACCACCACCAAGATGGGAAGGTGGGGAGCCCAGAACCAGCAACACGAGGGGAACGGGACA
>VYXH01008807.1:282278-322527 GCA_013397275.1 Burhinus bistriatus
TGGCGGCCCTTTCAAACCCGGCAGCCGGCAGCAGGGGGTAATGTCGGGGGAAGCCTCCCGCCCCTCGCCGGGCCCGGGCCGAGGGCGCGGGTGAGGCAGGGCGGGCAGCGGCCTGCGGGGCTGCGCCGGCCCCGGCGTCCTCCGTGCTGGGCGCTGGCGAGCGGGGGGCTTCCTGTTGTCTCGGTTGCTGCGGTGGAAACGAGCCATTTTCTTCCTGGGCTTCCGTTTCTGCTCCCTGCCGCTGCCCCGGCCCGGGGTGAAAGGGCTGCGCGGGGCTCCCCTCGCCCCGAAAGGGTGCCCGGGTCCCGCTGTGCGAGAGCTGCGGGGGGCGGGTGAGCGGGACCCGGGGGTGCGGGCGGCAGCGCCCCGGGCGGGCCGCGGCACCCGCCGGGCTGGGGCGGGAGGGCGTGGGGCGCCCAGCCTCCGCTGGGATGCCTTCTGTGCCTCCCCGCCTTCCTTAGGGGCAGGAAGGAGCTTGTGAGGTGGCTTTTTCCCGTGGTTCTGCCTGGGAACTGATGCCCTTCCCAGGCGGAGAGGGTGACGTTTAGCTCAATTAGTCCTTCCCCTTGAATGCTGTCAACAGATCTGAGGAAAGCAGGGTGTCGTCTGGGGAAGGATAGGGCTTCAAAGTATGTAAAGGTTATTTTGAGGTCGGTTGCGTTTCTGGGCTGAAAAGCAGTGATTTGGATGGTAGTGAGTCACCAAGCAACAAACAGTGCTTTACTCTCAACTTCCCTTGTGTGCTGGCCAGGCTCTGAAAGGAGTGTTACTGGTGTGATAAACCACTGTGGCTGTCGCCATGCGGAACAGGTGCAGATCTTCCGTATCCTTCAGGAGCAAAAACATCCCGTTAAATTAAACTGGATGGGTGTGTTATCTTACGGCTGGTTTTCTGGATTAGAGGAAAGGCATAGCTGCACATGATGTAGCAGTCTCTTACTGAATCAGAAGCAGTATCCCCCTGTTTTTGGATAACATCTGCTTTCATCGGTGGTTTGAGATAAGTGATTTGAAAAAATGCATGGGAAGCGTTCGTTCCCTCACCTTCCTGATTCATTGGTAGGCTGCTGCATAACACGGGTTGTTCCTTTTCCCCAGTGGGACCACTAGTTAGAGGAACAGGCTTGGAGAGGAGTGTGCTTTCTAAGGGCACAGCCTTGGTGGTTTGCCTTTTTGATGGTACTTCTGTAAGTAGTAGCAGTAGGTGGTACTCCTGCTAGTCTTTTACCTTTTCCTTTCTGATTAGCATTGGGGAGTGTTTTGCCATACGTACATACCCCATATGTCTCTCGCTTTTCTTTCTGGTTGTAATTTTCCAGTTAGCACTGGAGTCTCCTGATTTGTGTCTGTGACTCCTTTCTCAGGCAGTCCTGACTGGCTTTGTGCAGGAAAAGTCCTTGGAAATCTACTGCGTCAGCTTCTCTGAGCAAAAGTGTCTGGGAGTTCTCCAAGGTTTTAACCTCAGGAGGATTAGAGTAAGTTGGATTTATATTTTGAAGTACAACTTAGTTGTTACAGGTGATAAAAACCTTCTGGAGTGATAGGACAATTTCCATACAAGTCACTACCATCAGTCTGCATACATTTTTTTCCTCTTTGCTGCTGCCAGTATGCTCACACTTTGATTTCTTCTTAGGATGTTATTCTAGCATGCAATGGAGGTGTCTTAAAATGACAAGCAAAATCATATAATTATTGAAGTGGGCCATTCTACTGCTACTAATAATGGTCTGAAATTCACTTGTGGGATTCGTAGTGCTTTTTATGTCCTGCCCCAGATGCTTGGTGTTATAATAAACTGTCATTTGCCTAGTACCGTGTGACTTCAGATGAAGCTAAAATGCAAAAAATTCTATTATATTTGCTGGCTTTTTTCATGCTAGAAAAATGGAGGCTGCAGAGCAAAGTTTGAGAAGCTTCCTGCATAGATAGAGTTCCTTTCTGGAAGGAACGCCATACTTTAGATTAACTGGAAAAGAGCTTTAGAAGTTTCTGTGTCCTTTTCTGCTGGACAGGGATTTTTTTGCAGTTACTGAAATGAAATTAATTTTCAAGTGTATGTGTGGTGGGGTTTTTTTTTGTTCTGTGTTTGTTTTTTTTAAAAATCCTGTACCTTCAGGTAGAAGAATCTATTTGATCGAGTTGTAAGGTGCAGTAGACTTTATTGATATTCAGATCTATATTTCTCCAGTTCTGAGGGATTTGTGTGACTTAATGTAGTAAGGTTATGAGAATTAAGTTTGGCATAATGACGTTATTTTGATCATACCATGAAGGTATTATCTTTTCTATAACTTTCAACAGTTAAACATAATTTTTTTTCTAAAGTGCCCTGTAGAAGATGTGACAGTCTATTAGGATTACTGGAGCAATTACTGACTCTGAAAATTGTTGCTCTAATGGTGGAGCTACAAAACATAGCCTTGTGCTAGTGCTGGGATTTGTGGGGGGGTTTGGGGAGTATGGTGGGGGGAAGGAGGGGTTTTTTTAATCTAATTACTTTTAAACTATTATTAAACTCTTCTTTCTGCAAGTGGTTGCTTATGCTGCCTGGATTCACATATGATGAAATTTACTTGTAATGGGTTGTTTCTTTACACAAATAGGGAGGTTGTAGAGACTATCAGTCTGTAAATGAGACTTGGATTGCTCTTTAACCTAATAAGGCCTTTAAAGCCTTGCTTTACTTATATGCTACATGCAGCCTAGAACTTCTGTTTGGGGAGAGAGACCAGAGGAATGATTTCCTCTTTGCTGTATGTTTTATGCATAATCCATATTAAGGTTCTGTACAGTGAAGTATATGCTAAAACCTACCCTGTCACTCTTCTCTGTTCCTGGTGTGGCCCAACACTGAACTACGCTAGCCTTATTTTAATGAGTAGCTGACAGGCAGGGAGAAGTGTGCTATTTACAGCCATCAGGGTAGCTTGAGTGCATTGTGGAGCTCTGCATTGGATGCAGAGAATAGAAATGGTGGGAACAAAAGAACTGGCAACAAAACTGATGCCAAACTATTTGGAGAGTAGACCTGGGAGATAAATATATCTACAATAGCGATGATTTAAATAGCTTCAACTCTTCTTCATTGGCCAGCGTAATAGCTCTGTGAAGTCCTCTTTCTTTAAGCGGAAATACTTTTGAAGAACATGCTGTAACTCTTGAGTTTTGTGGAGAAGCAAGGCTTTAGTGATTACTGAGTGTGTGAAGTGAAGAGAATTTGGGTGTTTCAAGCAATGGTGTTTCATGCTGCTCGCTGTCATTTGAACAAGCAGAAGAGATTTAATTCCCTTGAATAGGGGATCAAGGGTCTAGTGTGAAGGTTGAGTGTTAAGGTTTCAGTCTATCACACAGAAGCCAAAGATCATATTCAGGCAGATCTGAAATGAAACAGGAGTTGAGATCTTAAGCATGTGTGCAAGGCCAAAGTTTCCAGGGCCTAGCTCATGTTGCCTGGTATGGAAGTAAGATGCTATTGGTGAGATGATTGTTAGAAGTTTGCTGGCCTCAGATGTGAGGAAAGCTGCTAGAACAGAGCTTGTAGGAATGCAGTGTGCCAGTTGGCAAGCCAGTGAAGTCCTGCACAGGATGGCTGGATAACTTGTGCACGTCACTGGATACTGTGCATTTACTTCCTTCCGGGGATAAGTACAGGAGATGTCAAGCACTGTGGACACCTGTGATAAGGTGCAGCACTACCGAACACAGACACAGGAAGGGGAAAAAAGTTTGCTCTGACCTGATTCTGGTATAAATGTTTACTCTTAAATTATTCAGCTTTGTAGTTGGCTCTTCTACAGCTATGTAGAAGACTTTCCTGGATTTGTGAAGGGGACACAGATCTGTGCAAGCTGCAGTTACTTTCCTCTAGGTAGAAACCAGCCCTCACTTTCAGTATGGTTATCTGGCGGTGACAGAGAAGTAAGGCATAAAGACAGTTTTCCCACTGATGCTGGTCTATCTGGAAAATATGAGACAAGTGGCCAACTTCACGCTGTCTTGATCTGCAGTAAATAAAGCTCTTCAAGCTCCCTCAACACTTGAGGCAGGAGACACGGGGGACCATATCCCCAGAGAAGCAGAGCACGGAGCAGGCAATAGCTTGTTTGATTGCCTTGTCATGTAGTCAGTGCAGTCAGTATTGTAGATGCCCCATGTGGAGCAAAACTGTGTTTGCCTGTTTCTTGAGTCTTCCTGCCTCACTTCAGGGAATGTCTCTAAGCTTTTTTAAAAAAATCTGTAATAGTTGTTCATCACCATCAGTGGCATTTAGACTCGTTGCTTTTTCATCCTCTTCCCTGCCTCCCCCTCCGCAGTGAATCACAGAAGGACTGTTTTTCTTAGTCATTAACTGTAGGTGTTAGCGCACCCTAGCGCAGGCAGCTCAGGAGGAAAATTTAGCATAAAGCTGTCTGGCAATTTGGAATCAAATCAGAAGTACTTTTGTGGATTTGAACAAAAAAATGTTTCTTTGTAAACAAAAAGAATATATGGAACAACTGCAAGATTCTTTTTCTACAAATATGAAGTACAGTTAGCTTGGTGTGTACGTTATTAGAAGGGGATGTGGTTATGACTTGGCCCCACCTCACAGTGAAATATCGGGACTTTTTTTTTTTTTCCTTTGTGGTACCCCATGTTTGATACTCACCTCACAGATGCGCTTTGGTATTGGGCTTTTATTTTGAGCTGTAGAACTCCATTCTGGCTTCTGACCATGGCTTATTTGTTCATGGAGATTTATTCTAAAATAAGTTTTGTGCTTTAAATTCACATCTTAGTTCAAATTAACTTGAAGTGCAGGTACAAAAGCCTTTAGGAAGAAAGTTACCACTCTTATCAAGAAAATTTAGTAGATTAGTAATATAATTAAAGTTGGAGTTTATGTATCTGAGGCCAGTCCCACCTCATTATGTGCTTGTAAGAACTGACACAATGTTGGTGAGTGGGACAGAGGACAAATGCTGTGTTCATCTTATCTTCTTTGATCTTCTGGATCAAACATACTTCTCCAGCTTTTTGAAGAACTGCACCAAACACTTAAAAGATGATCTAATTATTTTTTTTAAAGTGGAAAATCCAAGAAATCAAAAGGAAAAAAAACCCCACAAACATTGAAGTGTCCCATAAAGACTTAGCCTTGTTATATATCACTTTCTCTTTTATTTCATGCTTTCCTATGCATTTTTATATTTGCTGTATGGTAATTCTGTTTCATTCAGTGCATTGTATGAAGACAAGTAGGATGTAGGAGCAAATACTAATCTGTTCATGAAGAACGTGGAAAATGCCTAATTTCATAAACCAGGGAGCTCTTCTCCTATTCTTATGCTGATACGAAGAGTTAAATCAGTCACCAGCATTGGATTGCAGGAAGTACAATTAGCTTTATACGTTAAGCTTTACTCCTGCCATAATCTCGCTTAAGGTAACAATACAAATGTTGAGATATTTTGAGACCCTGCCCTTGGCCACTTAAGGTGAGAGGGAAATATCAGCAGAAAAAAGACCTTGTGGATGAGGCTTTCCTTTCACCCGGCCTTTTGGGTAAGCCTGAAAATTATCATGGTGATGTGCTGAGTGTCCAAAACTGGCAGGGAAGTTCAGAGAGTGGTGTTACATAGGGGGAATGCTGACCTCAAGTGAGAGAACATGCATGTCGGCTTTTTCCTTCTTCCTTGCCATGGTTCAATAGGTAAATATGAAGAAGCCGGTTAGAGCATTTAAAAACTGATCACTGGCTTCTGAGATTGCCTGGAATACTAAAAAAACCCCACCTAGTTGGATTAGCTGAAGAAGCGTGACCGATAATGATATTGTAAGCTAAATACCTAGTTTGAAAACAGAGGAAGGTGAGACTTGACCGTGTGAAGAGTGTCCCAGTGCCTGCAAAAAGATGGATCGGAGATACCTAATTCTGGAAATCTTGGTGTTGCAAACACAAATAATATTTTTTGGTTTTCCCATTCACAGATTAAAATACAATATAAAATGGAAACATTATTTTCATGCCTCTGAGGTAATGTGAATAAATATATAATTAATTCAGGATTATGATAATGACTGTTCAGCTATAAACAACAAAGGAAAACGGAGAAGCAGAGTGGCTGGGTGAAGTTGCAGGTGAAAAGTTACCTGGGAAGTTAAGAAGGTGAGTAATATTTTTTGTGTTCTGTGGTGGTTTGTTTTCCTGTGGTAGACATGTATTCTAACCAGTCACATAATGAGATTTCAGTCCATTGACTGAACAGCTATTGCTGTTTGATGTGGGCCTCAATAGTCCTCCTTCTGCTGCGGTGCTGAAAATTGTCACTTAAATTGTGGTACTGCTTTACAAGGAAAACTTGCTGAAAGCTATTTATTACAATAGTTATGCTTCTAGTGCTTGAACAGAGGCCAGAATGGCGTTTCGCCCTTGAGTTAAATGGCACTTTGCAAAATACCTACCCAGTTTGTATGTGTAAACATGGGACCTTAAGGCTCGCATCACAGGGGTAAGGCTGGATCAAAGATCAAGGTGCAAAACATTGGAGAATTGAATGTGAAGAATGATGAAATGGTACCAGATATAGGTAAAAGCTTATGAATTTTATAGTTACGGAAACGCTTTATGGGTTTTTTTGTTTGCTTATTTTTTTAATTTTAATTTTCTGGCAGGTAAAATTTTGAGGGTACCTAAAATTCTCTAAATTGCCAAATATGATTATTGAAATTCACAGGCCCAACCACTGCCAAAAATTCTATAACTGATTAACTGAAATGCAGCTATTGTATAGGTATGAATCTCAGGTCAGGAGAAAGTGTGCCTTTTTACCTTTGGTAATTGTTTTATGCACTTTCTGTATGCTAATGAGCAGGTCTTTCAAAATCTTTTTTATTATGCATACAAACAATGGATAGTCTTTAAAGGTGAAATTCTAGGTCAAAATGGACAATCTTCTTGTAGTCCTGTTCATGTCAAAACCATATACGAGCTCACTTCAATAGAGCTTAATTTTATTTTCTGTGCTTCTTTGATGGCGGAAAGACTTGCACAGTATATAAGTGACACCCAATAATATGTCTGAGAACCAGGACTCTTTTTGCTAGGATAGCTTTACATGCAAGCCAAATAATTCCCTCCATTTTAAGAGAAAAATAATTTGAGAGGCTATAGTGCTGGTTTGTCTGTTTCCTCAGTTGAAAAGAAAGTTGAATACATGCTGCTGTGGCCTAAATTCTTGGGTACTAAGAAATCCAAACTTGCTCTAGAGGAAACTTCTGTGATTAGTGAAGACATTATGAGGGCATACTTGGCAGTGAATTAAAGGGCTGAATAAGAGAATACAACTTCAACCAAATCTTCTATTTCTCTCCTTTCGCCTCTGTTTCAGATGTCGTCTCTACCAAGGAGGGTGAAATCTGAGGCCAAAGCCCATATATCAGAAGATGATGAACTACCTTCATTTCTAAACTCGTAAGATTACTTTTTTCCTTAGGATGTTTTTTAAAGGTTTATGCTAAGCGTGAGCAATAGCGTAAGAGCAATGCTCAGTTTCTGAGAGGTTGATTAAAAAAGTTTTAATATACAAAGCTTGAATTATAAAACACAAATTACCTATGCTGTTTCATGCTTGCAGTGAGATAAGGTGACGCTGAATTGCCAGTTGTCCACACAGAATCAGATGTGTACACATCCCAGTGACCAGCTTCAGGAAAGCTTTGTAAATTATTCCAACCATTAGCTGTGCAACATCATGAAAGACCTGTAGTTGTTGAGCCTGCCTACCTTTCTGTTCATTTTTCCTGCTTGCTTCCTTTAATGTCAGAAAACACTCAGACTGGCTTGCTTATGTATTTTTTTTACTCTTCTCACAAGCAATATTATTCATTTGTTTGTTTTGCAGGAGCTCTGAATCAGAAGAGGAAGAGGAAGAGTGGGAGCCAAAAAGCAAAATCGTCAAGAGACCTCAGTTGTCAAAGAAAAATGAGGCAAAAACTAAAAAAGTTGCTGCTCCACGGTCAGCTGTGGCCAGGAAAAAGGTCAAGAAGGTAGCAGTAAAAGAGGAAATGGTGAGTATCTGTAAGCAAGAGACATTTAACTACTGTGGTTGGCAAATAGCATGGGCAGAATATTTCCAACTCTGAATCGCTTAGTTGTCTGAGTCTGATCAGCTCATCTGATTCCACTGATACTATGAATATTCAGTATATTTGATAAATGTGGCTTTCTTATGTATTTAAGTGTCCCAGATCTAAGGACCCTCCTTTAGAATTTTGGCCAACGATGATGGGACGTGGTTTTTCCTCGAGATCTTTCAACAACAAAAATAAATACATACCTCTGTTCTTTCTGCAATGAAAACTAAGCACTCTAATATCTCTGGTTTCTGTTGCATCTTTGGTGTCTTCTACCTCTTCACCAGCTGGGTACCACAACAAAAAAGGCTTGTACTTATGTTTGCTTGCATGACTGTTTGACCCAGTACGGATCACACTTTTATTATGATGGATATAAGAGGCACTTCTATCAGAAGTTACTTACTTCTGTCAAAGATTAACATCAGAGGTGAGATCATGACAGAAGCCAGTCCTTCTGGTTTATGCTAATGTTTCTGAATGTTTTGACACATGTGGCATATTGAGAAATGCATTCTTGGACTCTGAAGATGATCTCTGGGAAAATTCAGGAAAGGCGTGGCCTGTCCAAGGTTAAACAATATCTTAGCAGACCCAATCTCAGTTCCAGTTCCCATGCTGCACCTAACCCCTCAATAGAAGAGTGCTTACCTGTCCTGTCGTTCCCTGTTTTGTTTAAATAAGTGGAGGCGAGCACTGTAGGTCAGTGTTTTGAAGGACAGCCCAATTAAAGTCTTTCCAGGATAATTTGTTTGATCTTTTAAATCACAGTTCTGCTAGGGTATGTTTGTATCTTTTCCTCCACACAAGATATATTTCAGGTTACTTGATTTCTGGCCTGTCATTTCCCTGCCAGACAAAGACATTACTTGGGAAAATGATGTCTGGTATCAAGTCTTCCTAGGTTTTAACTGAAAAGTTGAACCAGTTTGTAACAGTCAATGCTTAATATGGTTTCAATGCCTTTTTGTCAGGATGTATCCTTGCCTATTGCTGCTGCAGAAGATAATAGAACACAACTTCTAAAACCTAAGGAAGAAGATGTAGGCACTAAACCAAAAACATTAAGTCAAAAGCCAGCAGTGCCTAAAAAAACAGAAACAAATTCATTCCAAGGGAAGAATGCGACGAGTTTAGAAAGTGATGAAAAACCCTCAACAAGCGTTCCTGTAGTAGGAAATCAAGTGAAACATGAGAAATCTGAGGAGGATTTTGCAGCTGATGAACCACCTTTTAAAAAGATTAAGTCGACTACTTGTCCTGAAGGAAAGCCAGTTAAAAATCTAGGAGGCAACAAAATAAAAGAAGAATTTGAAATGAACTGGGATATTGTACAGGTATGAGATCTTTTCCTTTTCTGAGGTATCAATGAAACCATTTCCTACATAATTAGCACTTAGAATCTTTAATATACAATTTCATTCCTCTTGGCATGAATTGGAATGTCAGAGAGTCATTGTGCTGTTAAGTAGTCATTTAACTTCAGCTTAAATTGTCATAATACATGTATAAATGTAAATGTTCCTTGGTAACTGTTAAAACTTCAAACTTTAATGTTATTCTAATATCTGTGACTTAGGCTGTCCTTAGCACAAAGCTTTCCTGTAACAGTTTGCATGTTTCCTCTGTATCAGCACATGGGATTTTTTTTTTGTGGATATAGTCAATTGAAACTGTTGCAGGAAGGGATACTGAAAGATTTGGGATGTCTGTGTGCACAGTTTCAGAATTTAAGATTTAGTTAGTGTGGATCGTTTCATTGTAGAGACTCATTTCAGAGCGTGTATCAATTTACAGTACCATCAAGGAGGAGATTGCATTCTTGGAACAGCAATGACATCAAGGGAAATAATAATCATCTTTGTTTTCATAGGATGTTAACTTTGAAGCTGTTCAGATGAAGACAGTTTTAGGATAACTCCTGTTCTAGGAGGCTGGGTATGGTTATGGAAGATTTTAAAATGAAAAGAATGGAAATAGACTGGGTACATCCTATTCATCAGCCTTAGTACTGCCTGCTTAAGAAAGGTGTAAAATTTTGTGCCTGAGTCTTCTAAAGTATTCCTGGAAATGCAGGTGGAGAATTTGATCTTTATGTATTGCTCTAAAAGCAGTGAATATGATTGTGCTGGAGTTGTTACGTTTTTAGGCTTCAAAATAAAACTTTTGGAAGGCTTTTATATCAGCTGTCTGTGGGAATAACTGTAGCAAAGTACAAACAAACTGTGTTAGTTAAAATGTTACTAAGATACTTATATAGTTTGTCCTCAATTCTGTATTGATACACTATAACTTTATCTTTAGAAAACCCAATTTGTACAAAATCGTGTTTAACTTTGTGAGGCTTGGTTCATCTTGAAACCTTTTTTAATATCATGATAGTTTCCAATTATTGGTGGAGTGGGATCTGGATCAGATCAGCTCTGGGTCTGTGGGTTTTGTTTGTTTTGTTTAACCACAAGGTGTGCCAGTGTTGGTTTAAAAAAAAAAAAGTTCCAAGTTTTCTGAGTTGCTATATGGAGTTTGTTGTCTTTCTGATTTTTTTTTTGTTTGTTTGTTTTTTTAATTGTTTGGATGTTTTTCTGTTCCCAAGAGGCATTCCTTCCTGCATATTTTTATTTTTTTTTCTGTTGTTACAAGTTTCTGGAAACATTGGTTGCTGCATGTCTTTCTGAAGTACTGAGTGTGGTGGCTGACTGCATGGGAAGCCTGGCATCCTGTCTCACAGAGGACAGTAGTCCCTGCTGGGCAGCATAATATTCTGGGAGTGGTTTTGAACTTTGAGCGAGAGACTGATTAAAGCAGTCTATCACCTTTCTTAAATCTTGGGGTTTTTTTGCTTCTGTCAGGCCTTGTCGGAATTAACAAATGTTGAACCATGGGTATGTGCAAACTTAATTCGCCTCTTTCAAGAAGAAAACACAATTCCTTTTATTGCTCGTTATCGAAAAGAGCTCATCAATAATCTGGAGGCCGATGCCTTGCGAGAAGTGCAGCAAACATTGGAAGAGCTACGGTAAGTAAGTTCATACAGGGAGATATCTGGGGGGGAGGTAAGTAACAGCCGGCTGCTGCTGCTTCTGTGTCCCTTGTTTTGGTATTTTGTGTACACTACAATTATAAAAGTTTAAAACTGAGGTAATTCTGCTTGATACCTGTCTTTATTTTTTTTTACTGTAAGTAACAAGAAATCTAGCAATATTAATTGCCAAAGAAAAATTAAGATCTTAGTTTCTCTGCAGTTTACTAAAACTGCAGGGAAAAGCTTCTTCCTAAAAGAGTACTTTATAGGTTCTGGAGATATGTAGCCTGTTAGATGTAAGCTGCACCCTTAGAATCTGCACACTGAGAATCCCTTGGCTCCCTGCTTGGAGCAGAAAAGCCTCTAGTGAAGAGCACTACTTGAGGCTGTAGTGTACCAGGAGGGCAGGCTAAACTATCCCAGACCGTTGCAGTGAAGAAACGATCAGCAAAGCCTGCTGCAGCAGTGGATAAGACTGCTCTCATTCCTTCTTGCTTTTGGGTGGCTACATGTTCTTGGGATGTCAAGGGAAAAGACTTGCCAGCTGTTCTGTCAACATGGTGTCTTCCTCCTTGTACTCCCTGCTATCCCCTAGCAAGAGATTCTTTCCAAAGAGGGAAGGTGGCCTGAGAGAATTCTTGTCTGACCAAATAACTTCAATCATAACAAAATATCTTTGCTGCTTGCAGTTGCTCACAGGTATCTTATTGAAGGTCTAAGAGTTTGAAATCTGGTACCCTGTACTTGATGCTGCAGAACTATCTTGATATGAATTACAGCTGTAAGTGCTCATCAACATGGATTTAACTTAAGGCCTTTTTATTTGGCTTCCAGGCCAGTGATTTTGCAAAAATGTATATAGCAGCAATTACTATCAGTATTGTTTGATGGTTTTTCTTAAAGCTACCACAAGATATTTTGATACAGTTTTGAACTACTTGGAGAAAGACAGTAATAGTTAGAAGCTCTTTTAGATTATCAGTCTTGGTTGGTTGAGCATTAGCATGAGATACAATCTTGAGGGGTTTCAGAGAGCTTCAGCAGTGTAATAAACAAGGTCACAATCAATAGCCTTTTTAATCCACTGTGAAATGTGACTGTTAATATCAATGTCTTGCATTTTAGTACTGTTGCGAAGAAGACACATACAATGATACAAAAGTTGAAGAAAGAAGGGAAATTATCTGGATGCCTTTTAACAGCATTATTAAACTGCAGAACTTTGGAAGAATTAGACCACGTGGTCAGTACACTAGTCTTTTTCAGATCATCCTTAGTTTAAATGTAATCTTGCGTAACTAAATAGTGCATAATGCTAAGTATGTAGCATGACTGAAATATTTCCTTGCCTTTTAATAACTGGTTTTTTGTTTGTTTTAAGTCTGCACCTTATAAAACTGGGAGTAAAGGCACCAAAGCCCAGAGGGCCAAGCAGCTGGGATTAGAACCTGCTGCTCTCTCCCTCCTGCACAATCCTATGGAACTCAATCTCTTTTCTTACATTAAACCCAGTACCAAAGGTAAGTGCTCTGCTTCTGTGAGCAGTAATGTCCTGAATGTCTGAAAATATTTTAAAAGGGGAATCACTTTAATTGTTCTGATGTTACTGGAAGTTATGCAACTGTTTTAAATTCAACAGTTCTTTTAGCAGCATTTGGTAAGAGTTTACATTTAATGCAATGGCTGTCCAAACTTTCTTGTCTTTTTGTATTGTAAATAGTAATAATTCTGTTATACAAGAGACAGAAGTCTGGAGATGTTGTAGTTGATGTCTGTATTTACTGGTAAGAGAGAGGGAACTACACCGCACACCTGAGACCTCTCCACGGTTCTATTTGAATTGTTTACTGAAGATTCAGTGCTGATTGTACAAGGGGCTTGTGCTTATACTCTGTACTGTCACCCATCAAAGCGTATCTTAATAAAAACTGGCCGTGGTGATTGGGAGTGAGTGGGAGAGTCTTTGTTACTGAATGACAGTAGTGATTGGAGAAGATGTAATTTCTGAAATTTGAGCAGGATCTTCAACTGTGATTGTCACCTACAGACTGCAAGATTGTATTTCTTTGTGAATGCAGTTATGGGTGAATCTGTAGGGGGCAATCTCTGACAATAAAATACAAAGATTGCTGCAACCTTCTGTATGGTGTTAAAATAGAGACATACTTTTATTCTTCCCTGCCCCAACACTTACATTTTGAATTTTAATGTAAAGGTCCTGAACCTCCTTAGTGAGGCTGACTCTTACTCTTCTCACTTCAGCTCTTCTTTTATTTTATTTAAATATTGTTTAAAAAATGATCCTAACTTTGCATTGAAAATCAGTTACCAAATATTCTGATTGTTTAATTACTGCATTTTAGCATATTTCACTACTTTATACAGCAGTATATTGCAACCACATGTCTGACTATTCTGACAGTGTCTAAAGAGCCAAAAGAAAATCTTCACAGTGAAAGCTCAAATAAATTATTCAGAGTGCGTTCAGAAGGAAGTGCTATTTGTTGGAGCATAAACATTTCAGTTTTTGAAGATCAGTACACCTATTTTAAATTTTATGCTAAAAATAATGTTGCTTAGGTTTATATAATAGTTTTCATTTGAAAGGCATATCAGAAATTACATAAATCTATGAACTGGGTCACTTTTATTAAATTGGGAGCCAGTCTGATAACCTATATACAGCTTAAGATCAGAGTGAATTTATTTTAAAGGGATGAGCCATTTGCCATACAGAAAAGTTTTCAGCAAATCTTAATATTCAGTTCTTTCAAATTCGTGGTGTTTTTGAACTTGCACTAAAAATAAACTGAAACAAAGTTTCAAAGCCAGATATTTGAAAGTTAAGGAAGCAACTTCACCAGAAAACTTTGTTCTTCCTTTTAGTTGTATGCATGGTGAAATATTTCTCTAATTACATGAATATGTGCCCTTTTTGCAATTGACACAGTAAAATTCCCATGTGAGTGGTGCTTGTTGAATGGGAAGGTTTTGATTATTTCTTTAATCCTGACTGGTTTTGACCTATTCTATCTCATTCAAAATCTCTGCTAGAATTAAAATAATGTTGCCATGTACACTTCTGGTACTTGAGTGTCTGAATTTGTATTTGATGTTATGCATGTCCTATAATTCCCTTAGATTTGTATTCTGACGTGACATTACTTTTACCATAAGAAACACTAACTTATAGATGTGAGGATCCAAATTCCACAACTTCTGATCAGTTCATTCATTTAATAATGTATTCTTATTCTCACATTTCTATTTTTCTTTCTGGTGGGTAAGTTTACCTTCCCCTTCTTAAAAAAGGGCAAGATTAATTCTTTTTGTGTGTGTAACTCTATAGCCCAATCAGAAGCAGGGTTCTGGATTCAATACAAATATTTGTTATTAGAGCTATGCAGTTCTTTTTAAAATGGTGTTAATAAAGCTGTTTCAAGATATTGCTGGTCCATCAGACAGCAGAGTAAAAAATAATGTATATTTAAGGAGACAGTTAGCACTGCATCTGCCAACTCTAGAATTCTTATTTTTTGCTCTGAAGCATTTGTTACTGACTGTTGCTAGAAACAGTGTTAGATATATTGATTTAAAATACAAGATGTCAGTTTTACTTCTTTATCTTCTGGGTCTCATCCAGTTCAACTAGTGTGCTAAGGAGAATACAGTGCCACCTCTTCTGGTCTTTTGAAGAGAGGGATGGTTCTGTGTGTTGGAAAGCTGAATGATTCTGTTATCAGCTCTCTAGAATACTTGGTCTGTAAAGACATTTTATAACTTAACCGTTTGAACAGTGTTTCATGGAAGAGGATGAGGGTACCCTGACCTCAGAAGTGTCACTGTGTAAACTCCTGCTACAAACCAGTTGAAATACAAAACTGTTACACAGAGAAAAGACAGGATTGCCTGCAGAGATTTTGGGCAGTTTCCATATCAGTAGCAAAACGTGTAGACTTCTGCTGCAATTACTCATTTTATTACAACCTCAAAAATTATAATTAAATATCCAATTTTACTATTGTAAATAATTAACTTGCATCATAAATGTCAAGATCTGTTTGCACCAAAGTAAAAAAAAATATTTCTCTCATTTTAATGTCATTTTGACTTACGATACTGCATTGGTTGCTTTGGGCTCATTAAAAATATAATGGTTTTAGATGTTTTGGAAAGCAAGCTTAATTTAATAAAAAAAAAATCATCTAATGAATTAGGATTCTTCATTGAAACCTCTGCAAATCAGTCTATCTTGCATCAATTTTCTTTCAGCTTGTATATGTTTTCTTAGTGCTTGTGCAGTTGTGTAAAGTAATTTTTCATATTGGTCTTTTTATAATTAAGTGGTCTTTTTTCTTCTAAGGACTTTCAACTATCCAGGAAGTAGAGGCTGGAGTACAGCATATTTTAGCTGACATCTTTGCCAAAGATAAAGATACGCTGGATTTTATCAGGAAATTGTAAGTTTGACTCTTACTTTCTAAACTTTCCTGATAACATGGTAAGATGCGGTCTCCTAGTGTGCAGATACATAACTAACTTTTTTTTAGTGATGTCAAAACAGTGTTACTGTGAGATTGATTTAGGTTCATTCCTTCACTTGTACTGGAGGTACATTCTTGAGCTTTTCTGCCCATCTGGCTGTCAGTGGAAGAGAGATCTGCTGTGAACATGGCATGATGCTGTGACTCCCTGTGGCTCGCTGTGACTGAGAAATACTCTGTGGCTCTGCTCCATATAGAGCTAATCTCCCTTGCAGTTAGTGCTCTGTAAGGGAAAGCTTTCTCTCCTTGCACTTCCTTCAAGCTATAACTTTTCAGAGATGCATCTGCTTAAGCTGTTGTGCCACTATTTACTGCTTGACACCAGTCAGTGTAGTGAGTGTGCAGTGATGTTTGATTTTGGCATTGGTAGTCAATAAGGCAAACAAATATGGCTGTTTTTAAAGCAGGAGTTATTGATCCTTTGACTGTGTTAGCTGAATTTTTTCTTATGTTATGTAATGACTTCAAGGTTGTCATGTCTTGGGGGTTGGTGTAATGGAGTAATAGTTGCTTGTTTTTTTTTTTGTCCTCTGCTATGTACTGTCTGGGACAGAGTGCAGTGTTATCAAAGAACAGGTAGCGCCTTAGGACCATGTAGTGTTGGTTTGAATCGGCTGAGTTCTGTTTAGGTGACCCTTGTTTGCTGTTTATTGTGAGTAATGGCCAACTTCATCAAAAGGCTAGAGCACAGCAGTGTGATAATTTCAATGAAGGGGTTCTTTTTTAAAGGATGTGCTGTTACTACCAGACTATCACTTTCATTCTTTTGACCACTAGAAGCTCCTTAATTGGATGTGCAGGGCTCTACAAATGTATCCTGTTGATCTAAAGTGTGTTGTATATATAATAATCATGAGGAGCTATCTGTTTGGGATCCCTGTTACTCCTAAAAATAATGAAAATTTTTATGGGTGTTAAGTGCTTAAAGCAAGAAATTTATTCTGAGACTGGGTAGATTCAAGAGAGATGTTGCATTTGTGTAAAATAGATAACTACTAATTTTTTTTGCAACTTCCCAAAATTTGTTGTGTGAAGTTGAACCAGTAACTGACCAAACTGAAGTTCAGATAGTGGCTTTTGAGTATTCATTCCCTTCAGGAGAAGGGTTGTGTTCAGCGTTTTCTGAGGTCTGCTTGAATTTCTTCTCTTGGTGTTCCAGTCAGTATATGTTATGCCAGTCTCAGCACTAAGATATGTAATACAGTTGTGCAGGTAATTAGAGTTAACATAACTTGTAAGTGGGCAGACTGCAAACTTCATTTTTATTTAATACAAGCACTAATGACTTGTTACAAATTCATGCTAAAATACCTTATTAACATTTGTTTCTTCTGTTCAGATGTCAGCAAAGGTATATTTGTATCCAGTCAGCCTTGGCAAAAGTGTCTTCCAAAAGTGGAAATGAAAAAGATATCAGTAAATTTCAGCTGTACCATGAGTTTTCTTGTAATATAAAGAACATTCAGCATCATCAGGTATCCCTACAAATTTGTATTTTTTTCTTAGAAATTTAACTATCACAAAGATGCCTTTGTTTTTGAATTTCGTTGCTTAAAACTGATTCTAAAGGTACTTGATCTTGCTTTTCAGTTGTCAAAGGTAATAGAGACTTTCAGATTCTTGAAATGCAGGACTAAGCTGTTAATCTCTGTCTTAAGGAACTGAGCAGAGGACTGCTTATTCTGTATGTCCATAGTCTAATTAATTCTCACTAAACAAATATTTATAATGATTTATGTATCGGAGATTTCAATACTGATGTGATTTATTTTCAGCGTATGTCACGCCCTCCTTCCATTCCCCCAGTGACAAGTGCATAGCAAGTGTTATCAGGAGTGGCATTAAAGCTAAGAGATAATTTATGGTCTGTAGAGGTGGGACTGTGTTGTAGTGGTGTAGTAGTGGAAGCTGCTTGGTTGGAATGTAAGTGTTTGAAGCAAACTTGGATTAACTTATTCCTTGTTTCCTTTGGATGTTTGCTGCAGCACTGAGCCAGAGTGCTCTGAGCCATTTGACACTAAATCTGTCAGGTGAAACTGGTAGGAAGTATCAGGGAAGGATTCAGAAAATTGAAATCAAAGGTGACCTACGAAAGCAGCTCTTGTCAGCATCAACTTCGTGTAAAAGTTGAACAATCAAAATAGAAAGGCTCAGGAGAACATCCCATGCACTATTGCAAAAATATATTTGTTTTGCAAGTCATCAGTATTCCCTTCTGTGAAGCATCTTTGGTTATCCAAAGACCCAAGCCTAGACCTATATGACTAGAAAAAGATATGAGGGACAAAGCAAACTTACTAGCTGATGAGAAGCTGGTGACTTGATACCTAGGCTGCCCCTGTTACTGAAGTTCAAAGGCTGCAATGTGATTCACTCAATGCAACTGTCAAGACATTTGCACTGATTCATTATTAATCAACAAGTGAATTGTCGCTTATTTTGGTCACAATTACCTAGCTCTAAAAATAATAAAAAAAAAACCTAAACAAAAAAAACCCCAAACCAAAACAAAAAAACACACAAAAAAGACCCTCTTAGCTACTTCCCACCAGAAATGTCCTTTTCTTTTAGAAGGCTGCCTTATTTTACAGCACAATGCTTTTCCTTATATCTGTGATACGCTCTCATTTTCTCTGTACTTGCTATTTTAAAACAGTGTGATGTTTTGAATTAATAAAGGATTTTCTTGCATGTGTTGAAATGAATTTATTACAAAAAATATTTCGCAACACGTATGGGCTAATTTTAAACCCTCCCCCTCACCTCCCAATATGGGTGGTGTTAGATGAAAGACTAAATTACTACAAGTGATTTCAGTAGACAGGCCTTCTGCGGATGTTTGAAGAGGTACCTGTAATTGTTCTCTTTATACTCAGTATGAACATTTACTGTAGTTCTATCAGTAATTTATGTGGTGAAATCTTACTTCTGGAGAGTTTGGAAAAGTCAATAGACCAAGCTGAGACTGCTCTGGTGACATATCACAAAGATTTGTAGATTCCTTAGGAGAATGTTTTGCTGTATGGATTTTTTGTTTGCGTGCTTTACTGTTGAATGAATACTTTGGCTGTCAAAGACTGTTCAGTTTTTCCTGCACTGAGAGTGGTGAATACAGAGATATGCAACGTGTATTGGGTGTACAAACGTTTTCTGGGATGATGGTATGATTTACTACTTGTTCAAGGCATCTTTTTTTTTTTTTTTCTCCTGTTTTCATGAGGAAAACTGTTGCTGAGATCCAGGGCTAGAAACCAAACTTCCCAAACCTGGTCAGCACTCTGACTGCGTGGCTGAACTGTTTCTTATCCAGGATGTGTCCTTAGTTTGTCTGTTTGATGTTAAACCAAAACAGATTGAGTTAATCTTATTTCTCCTTGTGTCTGTCTCTAACCTTAATGCCTCTTTCTTTTCGTATTCTGGCTCTCCAGTTAGGTAATAACCACTGTTATTAAACAGTCGGTAGTCCTGTAATCACGGGATGTTTTAGCACTCTTATGTGCTGTCTTTCGTCTGCATATTACTGCTATTGCCTGTTCAACACATTGAATATTTCTGTTAGGACTCTTAAAAATCAGAGTTGTTTGTGCTTCACTGAGATTTCAGGGCCCAAGATATGTCAGGACTCTTTTGTACTAGTTAAGGAAAAAATGCATTTTGTGATCACCTCCGACATGTACGGTTTGCAGAGTTCCCTATTTCGTAAAATTACTGTAACTTCTCATTTCTTTTGACTTTTGGTTCTTCATTAGTTTTCCAGTTCCTTTCTTTGTCTCCCTTTTGTGTTTTGATGACGAAATAGGGAAAGAAAAAGTGTTTTCTTTATCTACCATTTCTTCCTTAAGCTTAAACCCTGGTACTGTACTTTTGAAAGTCTTTCTCATAACTTTCAATTTCTTTATTACCTGACCTTACTGCCCTGCTGATGCAAACAATCATTTTTTTCCTCTTTTTCTCTTGGGTTATAACCATCCCTTTTAATACCTAAAAGTCTTTAGTTTCTCCTTTGCTTAAGACTTTGAGGAAATCCTTCTTTTATGCATTAAAAAAGCTGGTTAAAAATGTGTTCTTGAATGTGGTTTGGGAGAGATGTAGATGTCTTCAAGTGAAGAAATTCTCCAGTTTGGTTCAGGATTTTTAAAAGAACCTTATACGTAAAAAAGGTACAGGGAAGCCTGAAACTGAGGGATTTATAAAATTTACTGATCCCCCAGGACTGCAAGTTAAATAGCTGTGTTTGAAGAACACTTGCAAAATTCACTGTTTTGAAGCTACTCCTTTGGTGACTGCGCACAGACAAGTGTTCTCAATGCACTTAGCTAGAGGCAAAAGTAGAAGTCAGCTTTAAATCACCTCTTTGCAGAGTTGCAAATAAAGGAATCCGAAAAACACTGCACTGAAACTGGTCGTTGCCCAAGTAAGGAAGTGCTAGTAATCTTAAAGGTCTGTGTACAACCCTAACTCTGCTCTAGCTTACATGTAAGTAAAGGCGATGGACAGTAGATGAGCATGTTACCTGTAGGAGAATAAGCTGTGTCTGTATCACCAAACCGTTTGTCGCTATGAGTGTGCCTTGCAGCGTGTATTACAGTGAGGTAAATTGGTGTGCCAAAAGCTGCAGCGTGGTTCTGCAGCTGTCATTGCACACTCTGTAGTTCTGGGTTACTTTCTGTGCCGTTGTCATTTTGTGTGTTGAGATATGCCATGAAATAATCAGGACTGGCATGGAGTCGGGTTGTTTGACTGAAAAAGTTAAAATACTGAATCTGAAATGAAGAAAAAAAAAAAAACCCCCAACCTTATTTGTTTAAAAAGCCTGGCTCCAGATTTTGACATGATGGGATACCTGTGGGTGTTTCCAGCTGGAATGTTTTGCTGTCGGGAGGTTCAGCCTCGGTTCCTTCCTTTGACAGCAAGAAGAACCTAACTGGACTCTTAGGAGGTAGTTGGGTAGCTATACCAACGTTGTAATAACTAAGGAAAAGAAGTCTTTCAAGAGTTTATTTGAATTTTTGACTAATTGTAAACAGTTCAGTGTTTGTGTACGCCTAGGGGTTGTTTTTCTCTATTTAGAGATGACTGAATTGGAGGAAAAGAATAAAGTGTAATGTTTGAGGCAAGTCCTCTATTTTCAGTCTCATACTTAAAAAGGAACTGGAAGTTAAAGTCCTTGGCAAAATATACAAAACTTATTCAGTGAGTGTAAGTAAATCTGGAACATAGAGGAAGGCTGTGCAAATTGAAGGATGTTGTATTTTTTTGATAAACAGAATAAGATTTGATACATCTTGTGACTAGATCAAATTATTGGTTTTGCTTAAAAATGTCTGTTGTTTTTACTAACCCTTCCACTGGATCTGTTCCAGTCTTTCTCCAGAACTGAAAGCTTACTTTGTTTCTAGAATAGCTGAATTTGAACCAACCAAACAAAAAACCCAACAACAACAAAAACAAAAAACAACCCAAACCACCTTTGTTATCTTAGGGGGAGAAATTCAGTAATTACTTTCTTAACGGAGCATTTCTTGGATGATAATTCTTCTCTGAATGCATGTAACAGAACAGGCAGATTGTTTAAAAATGTAAAAAAAATTAGTGACTGCAATACAGCTGGTTTAAGTTCAGGTAACTGACACATTCTGCAGACAGAATGCCAGGAAACAGAATGTGATGCAAATATTTACCCTGCTAACAGTGTGCTGAATGATGACATGATAATTCTATCAGATATGTTCTCTGTTGTGAGCATCATTTTGATTTCATTTTAGCTTGACATTTAACTTTGTCTCTTTTTTTTTAAATAAAATCAGAATAAACGTGAAAGCATTCAATTTGTTAAAATGTGTCTTTCTAATCTCTACATGAAAACATTTGCTTTGGCAGTCAAGGTACCAGATGCTATAATATTTCACATGCAATTTTTATTATTAGCTTTGTTGTTCAATGATATGTCAGGCCTGGTATGTCACAGGAGCAGTAAAGCTGAGGAATATAAATTGGTAGTATGTCCTGGAGTCATTTTAAACCATTGTATTTAACATATGTGACATGTCCGAGTTAACTAGTGATTGAATTAAAGTTCATGATTGACACAGAATGCTCTGTTGTGACAGTGCTCAGGGCCTGCTACATACAGCAACATGTGTAGTCATACAGGAATGTCAACTTTGAGCAGGTTTTTTTTAATTTTTACACTTTAAAGTATTTTGAAAGGGAAAATGAAATCTAAAAACATGTGGTTGTTATTTGTAGCTGCTTCCAACTGTTGTTCTGTTTCTAAAATCCCTTGAGCAGTGAGTTTTCTTAATAAATACTAAAAGGATTGCTTCAGGTGAACACTCAGCATCTTTGTAGAGAGGTTGGACTAGTAGACACCCACCATCATCCTCCAGGATCCACCACTCGTATTATGATCCTGGTTTTAAGTGCAGAGCCACAGACTTCCATTTAAAATAGTACTCCGTGCAGATAGCACAGATTCAGCTTTAGATCATGAATATGCAGTTGTGTACAGAAGACTTTGCCAGAAAAACACACATACGTTTTAAGGCTGGACCAGTAGTATTAATGTAGAGTGTACCTACAATATTTTCAGCTATTTATGAACTAGGTGTGAATAAGTAGAAAATTCATCCACTTTCAAATTAGGCTTATTACCTTTGTATAACAAGTTCCAATTCATAATTAATTTTAAATATGGATTGATCTTGGGAATGAAAATGAAACCTGAAGCTTAGGACTAACTCTTTCCCTTTTTGATCTCTAGTTCTGATTGCAATCGATTTCAATTAATTTCTTGAGTTTTAATTTGGGTTATTAAACATGGTTATTACACCAACTAAATTCATGCTGACTTGTATTATAAGTGTGTTTAAGATAAACTGTATCTTGAGATTGCAGACTCCAGGAAAAATGTATGATTTGTTATGCCACGGCATGATTTAATCTGTGTTTAAATTGTGGATATTATCCGTACATGCTAGTACTTTGTGAACTGATTTACTGTACCACCATCATGATTTGCTACAGAATGTCAAGCAAGTGCGTACACAAATGTTGATAAGTTTATCTTTTGGATATTTTGTGTGTCATCTGTCTCTGCCATTTATGTTTGCACTCAGATTCTGGCCATTAACCGAGGGGAAAATCTGAAGATACTGACAGTGAAGGTCAACATTCCTGACGGGGTGAAGAATGAATTCTGTTGGTGGTGTGTCAATGAAAGGTCTGCATGGATATGTATTCTTACAGAAATCTTTTTTTTTTCTATAGACAGCTGCATACTGAAATGTACCTCACGTGTCTTGTTACATTAAGCGAACAATTTAAAAAAATACTTATTAGATTAGATGAAATTAGCAAGTGGATAATTCTTATTCTGTATTTCCAACTGCTGTAGCATTATGCTGAAAAGATCATACATTGGCTGTATTTGGGGAGTTCTGGCACCGTTCTTCAAGCAGCTGAATTTTTAAACATTTTGGGCGATTCTTTTATTTCTTACTGATTTGCTCTTAGAAGTTGCTTCTTTTAAGCCTGTAGTGAGATGTTTAGTGTTGCATAAATTTGAGGGTTTTTTGCAAAGGTTTAGGTTAAATATATGTTGCTTTGTGCAATATCTCTCTCAGTCTTTTTCTTGGAAACTGCACTTTGATGTCCTCTGTTGGAGAATATTGTGATCCAAACTGTGCATCTTCCTTGTGTGTATAAAATTCAGGTTTCTTTTTCTCAGTCATTTGAGATACTTGGCATTGTTCTAAGGATGTCTTAAAAAATCCTACCTGTGCATCCTAAAATTGAATAACCAAAAAAAATTGTATACTGTGGTATTGCTTTAGTGTGTATTTTTCTTCCACACCAAGTCCAAGAAATGGATGTGGTAAAAATGTTCCTTTTCACTGTAGAAATTTAATAGTTCTGTTTCCAACACTGAAGTCTCTGAAAGAGTTAAAATATCGTTTGGCCAGATAACATAATGTGATCTAGCACTAATAGTAGGAAACTTTTTTTTTTCCCAGGAAAGTATCAGGATTCATAAACGCTCCTAAGTTTCATTCTAGTTTTAATACCTGTAATGGCATTTCTGTCCTCCCTGCAAGATGTGTATTCTGTAGGCAGAACATATCTGTCAGTCTTGCTTTTACTGCATCGATGACAGAATTTGGAAGCACTGTTAGCCACAGATAATGGAACAGCTTGTCACTGCTACACAAATGAAAGTGGGATGTAAATGGAGATATTTTTGGTTCATTACACTTTTGTGAGTCATCCTGAGATAAAAAGAATATTGACCTTGGAAACGGAACTACTTATTAATACTTAGCATTCACGAGGCTATATATGCTTATGGCTTTTTACTATTTACGGACAACTTCACCACCATCAGAAAACTTCAGAAGGAATGATTTTAGTAGATCTTGGTCTATTAACATCTAGGACAGATCCTGATCATCCTCATTAGATTGACAACTGTGTTATCAAATTGACAAATAGTAAATGTGTATTATGCCCCTGCAAGCTTGGAAATGATTGTCCAAGGGTGGGAGTGGCATTATTTTCATTACATGGATTTACTGGTGAGAGCAGAAGGTTAAGAACTTTCGTTTGAAGCAAGGATTTCAAAACTTTGCAAAGGTATTAACTAATTTACTGAAGTTCACACACAAAATCAGTTGCAGAACCAGAAATGCCATGTTGCTACAGAGTTTGGTCAGTGTTCTAGCCACAAAATAGTATCACTTGCTGCCTATTGAATTAGTAGCAAATATGCTGACCTTTATATGTTCTTCTGAGGCAAATTTTTTAGCATTAAATGCCCCTGCGATGGAAAGTGGGTTTGGAAGACTAGAGTTCCTCATTATTGTATGAGCTCTATGTAGATGCTCTCTAAGATAACTGTATTTTCTTTGCAAGTTCAGAATATTTTTAGCCTGTAGAAGCAGCTATATTTGCTTGAAACTCAGGTTTGTGCTGAAAACTCAGGAATATCCTTATGCCTGGCCCTATGGACTGTATTTTTCCCCAGAAGATGGCAAATCTGGTTTGATGCAAACTTAGCTCCATTAACACTGGAACTGCACTGGTTCCAAAGACTTAGTTGTGAAGCAGGACACAGGAAAAGGATCAATGCGAAACAGCCGGAGAGGGGCTGCTTCGCTAGCCTTGAGTGTAAAGACAGCATGGAGTTGTTCCTTGGGAGAGGGCGAGATTTTGTTCTGAAGTGGGATTGCAGCCTTGATAATGAAGTTCAGTGTTTGACAATCTTATTTCAGTTTCCGGACAAAATTCTCAGATCCTGTGTAAAGTCCATGGTGCAGGCCTTAAAGGCTACCATCTTGGTACAGGTTTCATATAACTTCTCGGAGGAAAACAAAGCTCTGCTTTTTATGCATCAGGTCTAAAAGCCTAGCTGTGCTCTTCCTGGAACAGTTGTTCATTAATGCTAGTGGTTCTTAATGTGGGCTATGTTAATTCTGTTGATGTATGGTTTCACCCTCTGAGGTGTAGCAGTAGTCCAAGCCATTTATGCTTATGGTGGTCCCTGTTGTGAGCACCCACATGTGGAGAGCTGATGAGCAGGCTAAGATGATATTATTTATATGGAGTTTTTCTAAATAGGGCTTCATTTAAAGGGCTTCAGAAGTCAGCTCTTGATTAAATAATCAAGAAAAATCTGTTCCTAGAGGGAAGCTTAACTAGGCTGTGATGATCTTTAAAAATATACACACATGCTTTTGCTTTGGTTTTTGCAGCGAAGTGGATTTTTCTCCTCACAAAGTACTGGAATGATTAAAATGCAGTATTTGCTATGGTTGAACTTACTGTTTGGTTATTTTTGCATTTGTAGCAATTTCTAATAGAATGTTGCCTAAATAACTTTTACTTGCATATAGGCAGGTAATAAAAATATCTGCTGTGATAACCTATTCACAGAGGAGAGGTTTGCTAACTAGCTTTAATGGATGGAAGAGAGGGGGAAACAGCTGCCAGGTTTCCTTATTTGTGCTGAGGATACTTTCTGGGGGAGTGTGGTCATACTTGCCACCTGTAAAAACTTCATGTTTATAGAATTGGATGGCAATAAGAGGGTTTAAAGCCTTTGCCAGTTTTATACAGGTATGGAAAGAGTCTCTAGTTACAAATAAGTATAATAGAACTATTTGCAAAAACTGTTAGCAAAGTGATGAGGTCATGTGGCTAAGCACTCACAACTCTGGATGTTGTAAAACTAAATGGTAAGCTTAATTCCACTCCCATGTCTGTCTATGTTCATGCAGTGTTGACTCGATCACACATTTCTCAACTATTATATGCACAGACACTTGGAAAAGCTGTTTCAGGAAATTGTAGATCCCCTTAAACAACTGAAAAGCCATCTGGGTAGGAGCAATTTAGGATTCTCAGTATTTCTGAGTGCAGTAAGTGAAGTCAAAAGCAAAATTCAGTCCTGTATTTGCCTCAGCCTGCACGTGGACGTATTATCAAATGGCCATAATTCTATGATGTTGCATTTAAAAAAAAAAAAAATAAAAAATCAAACAAATAAGAAAAGTTAGAAAACTTACCAAGACATATTAAAAAAGTATGTATGTATCTCACTTTGCAGTTAGGGACCCAAGCATGTTAAAAAAAAAATAATACACTAAACAAAGAAAATTCTGAATGTTATCAGTATTTCAAAAAGAAATTTAAAATGGGTGGACTGTAATAGAAGATGTTCATAGTCTGTGTTTCTGTTTGAGTATAGTATCTGGATTCATCTCCTCAATCTCTTTCCCTTCTCATTGGGTGGACAATCTCAGTGAGTTAGTTGTGCTTGTTCAAGGACTTCCCCTCCTGCCCCACCAGTAATGTTGCCCAAAACAGAAAGAACAATAGAATAAATATCTGGCATCTCTGTTCTGGGGAGCTTTGAAACTGAGGTGTATTTTAGGATGAAATTTGAAATAATTGTCATTATGGCTATGACCACTGCGCGCAGTCTCCTTAGAAAGGAGAATGCTCCAAAGAGATTGGCTTAGAAAAAGTTGGAAAATGGTCTTGTGTGTGTTTGGTATTGTTTATTTCATTTTCCCTTTTTCTAGAATATTATTTACACTTTAAATATATCACCAACAGATAAAATAAAAAATAATTTGCAAGTTGTTTTTTTTTTTTTTGCTGTTTAAGGGCTATGGCAAAATTGATAGATTTAATTCTGAGTTTGAATAGAGATACTCAAACCATTCCAAATAAAATTTGAATTGGGTTTCATTAATTGACATAAGCTCTTGAATTTCTATCTGGACACAGTTGCCACAGTAGCTCTGCAGTGACACTCACAGAGGATATTTAGTCATTTTTTTATCTATCAAGGAATAGCAAATAATGCAGCATTAATGGTAATATGGAACCAAGTTCTTCATTCAGATGTGGTAAGCTTTGACTTCTTAAAGTGAAGAGTAACATTTTTTCTTATATATTCTTTAAAACAGAAAATACGATTGCATTCTAATACCTAAACAAAAAAAAAGAGAAAAGATAGGCCTTGTCCCATGTCTGATAGCAGAACCATCAGCAACTTCTCATTCCATTCATATTTGAAGCTATGATTTTATTGCCTAATTATTGTAGTAATTCTCCAGTTTGTAAGACATTACACTCAATGTAGAAGTATTTTTTTGAAAATTCCCTTTTTATCTGAGTTTTTGCATATATTCTGAAAATATTTTTTGATTTTTCTTTTCCTATTCTTCTGTAGATGGAGACCAAAACAATTTTTAAAACCAGAATTAATGAGGATACTACGGAATTCGGTAGAGGATGCATATAAACGCCTTATATATCCTCTCCTCTGTAGAGAATTCAGGTAAGCCCAGAGTGAATGTGTATTTTCATACTACCAATTTCTTAAAAATTCCCTCCCCAACTTTTTATTAGAAAATCTTTTATCCATTTGAAAATATCAGCGTGTTTTCAATACTCTGCTTACAGAAGAAATTAACTATGCAGTCTTGGTTCTGTAGATTTAATTTGTGACCCTATGCAGTTTAGGCTACAGTAGAGAAGTGATCTTTCTGTGAAGATGTTTTACATGTTTACATATTTGTTGCTTGTACATTTATCTAATAAAGTACAATTTAGATACACATTGCCATAATAGTTGAATCTTTATCCTCGTATTAGCATAAACCATTATGTCACTGAATTTTCCCAGAATCTCTTTTTGTCATTGCAATAGTACTGTCAGTGACATTGTTCTGCCTCCTTCTCTTTTACCTGTTTGAAAGAAAGGAGCAAAGTAATTGTTGTGGATGGAAGTGTCCCTCGTGTTTGTCATCTGCACTTTGTGGTGAATGAATTAGTGTTAGTCTGATACCATTTTGTGGGTATTGTGATGGTTCTAGAGAAGTCAGTAAACTTATTTCTGGTGATACTGTAGAAATGATGTCATCAGGCAAAGTGTCACTTTTAAGATCTGTAATATTTTTCTAAACTTACAGGAAATTTAAAACTTAGTATCAAAGTAACATTAATTAAATAGGGTATTTTCATGATGTAGTATGGGAGTTTACCACACAATTGAAATAATTTAATATGTCAAAAAGTCTACACTCTAAAAGCATTATCTTCTAATGGCTAACAGTACTGATGCTGTGATTCTTCTCTTGAATACAAGAGAAGCTCCACAAAGCATAACATGTTTGATTCTGGCAAGGGTTTCTGATACATGACCTAAATTTTAATACCTGTTTTGAGGTAACTCAAATGGAGTTTATTGAAGAGACTCTGTTTCTTGGACCAGAGATGTTGAAATGACTCATATCAAAATGACATGTATTGGTTATTCAGTACCTAAAGTCAGCAATCATATTCTCAAATGTAGTTCTTCTGGACCTGCCTGGCTGTGCTCTTATATTTCTGTTCAAATTGGAGTTGTTTTCCTGGCACTTCTTTTCATGAGCATCATTGGCTGCATGTTCTGTGTTCTTCCCCTCTGAAAAGAACTGTCAGCTGAAGTTTTGAACAGCAGATATTTCTGATTGCTTTTGGGTTTCTTCATTACAGTATATTGTGCTTGCTCACAACTTTGCAAGCAAGATTGCTTCACCTCTTCTGATGAGTCAGCCTGTTTTTTGCTACTGTGAATTTCACAGATTTTTTTTCTTTTTTGAAAGTGCTGAGTTCACTTTTTTTTTGTGACCACAGTACATGTAACTACTTTAGGGGAGGCACTGTGTTTATTGTTTGGCCAAAATGATGAACATCTCATGATGGTGAGTCCAATTGTCGGCTTCTATCACGTGAGTGTGAAAGTAGTTGTCATTCCTAGCCTTCTCCACAATCAAACTCTTTTAAAATAAAGAAAAAAGACTTACTTTTTAGAGGGGTGTGGTTTTATCATTAATAAGCAAACTGACATAAGGGTTCTTCAAGGCTCTTCTTGCTTTGTGGTTCCTACCACAGGACTGTTGTGACCTGTGTGTTGCGTTTAACACTACGAGGGCTGCTGCAGCAGTAGGTTGCTTGAGGTTTTCTGTTCTCTTAATTAAAAAAAAAAAAAGCTTTCTTCCCTACTGCTTCCTAGGTATAGCTCACAAGTCATAAATGCAAAGAATATGAAGCTTGCTGCCTGTTCCTGAGTGGATGTCTGCTTATGTTTTATTCTCTGTGATAACTTTGCATTATTGGTGGTGTCTGGTTAGGAAAAACTGAAACATCTCCTGTAGAGAGGAAAGCAAAGCACCTGCCAGGAGTATTCATGGTCCATGACCACTTAACCCTTATCCTTCTTTTATTCTCCTTCCGCCCACACCAGAAGCTGATTTTTAGGACTGTTGCAAAGGGCTGCTAAAGTATTCAATACCTCCTTTTAGCATTAATATTTCCAACCCACCCCCCACTGTTCTTCTTTTCTTTTCTTTTTATTATCATTAAATGTTGGAACAGAAAGTTTCCAAGAGTGTATTGAAATTTCTGGTGCTTCAAGTGATCAGAAGAATGAAACTTGCCAGCAAGACAGTTATTTATTTTTTAATTTCCTTTCTTCCACTCTGTTAGATACCATCATTTCTTGTATCTGGTATAATAATGTCCAGTGTTGCTTTTGGCTCTTTGAAATACATTTTATTTTGTTGCAGTACTGCATGGAATGATTCCATCAGGATTTGATGCAAGTGATGTGGCATGGACATATTTTTTTAATGGATAATCCTTTCCTAATTTTCCATACTTTCTAGAAGTGAGTGCTTTCTCTCCTGTGTCTTCAGGGACACAAACATTTCTCTGTATATCTTGTTTCGCACCTGAAGCTAGTTTGCAGATATTTTTCCACGGAAAGGATTGCCTCTTAGACTGTATATGAAAGTGGGGAGTTTTAAATCTCAATTTAAAAACTGACTCTTATAACATTGAATATAGAAGCTAGTAGGTCATGATTAGGTTATTTGCTTTTATTACTATATAGTTCTTAGTGATATACAGTCTGGGTGCTTCATGGAGTTCAAGGGAGGGGCTTGAAATTCTGACTTGGTTGATACTTTTTCATAAAGTAGCAACAGAAGGGTTTTGTTTTTTAGGAAGTAACCATTCCTCTTGTGTTTAGAGAGGAGGATTGCTATCCGCCTCTGCCTTATATCTCTGCCATATTAATGAGAATTGTCACAAATTGGAAAAACATGAAGCTGGGCATCTTGCCATTTGGATGGAGCCGGTAGTGTTCTGAAAAAGAAAAAGATATTAGATTGTTTGAGGTAGCTTGATATTTGTTCAAGGATCAAATGACTATCCCAAACTTGAAATTAAGGGCCAGTACTTGGGACAGTAGATCATGTCGTTGATACAAGTGTTGAGTGAGAGACAGTTAGAGAGAAAAGAGAGGTCTATATTTGAAATTAAAAAATACAGGATATTATGTAATAGAAAGGACATACGTTACGCTCCCCCTACGCACCTGGCACTTTCAGTAACATTTCCTGTTACTATAAAAGTTTCTGTATATCCGTGCCAATTTTAAACATGATTTCCATAAGGTGCACGTAACTAATAGCATGTGTTTAGGGGCAATTTTAATTCCTGCACAAGTTTCCCTTCACAGGTGGACTGATGTGAATTTGCAGTGTGGGAGGACTTTACCTTGTGGGCAATAGGGACCCCGTATCTCTGGGGTAGATGGAAAGCTGGAACTCGGCTTGTCTCTGTACAAAGCCTCCAGTCCGAGAGCATTCAACCTTCCCTTGTTTATAAGCCACTTTTAAACTTCATTTCTATGCATGTGTGGCTGGTTGAATCTCTGTTGTGTGCGTGTATGTAGAAGATCCCTATGGTTTTGAGGCTTAGCTATCTGCTTTGTTCTCTCTGGTCTCTCACAAGTGGCATCAAATTGTTCTGGTGATTGCATGGGCTAGAATTCAAGCAACACCTCTAGCCCATGTCCTGGGCTCTCCCTGCAAAAAGCTTGTTCCGTGTTTTGGTTATTTTTGTTTAATTTTTTAAGAGTGGGAGGAGGATGCTGTAAGACTGAATGACCAGGAAGTGAAATGACAACTGAAATTCAGTGGAGATGAGTGTAAAATGATGCTTGCAAGGGGAAGTAATTCTCTCTATATATAGAAATTATGAGCTCTGAGCTACTGTGACACTCAGGAAAGACACTTTGGTACTGTGGAAGGTAGCTCCACAGAAATGTTAAGTTCTCAGATTATTTACTTAAGGAATAAAGACAAAGCAGAGAATCATTGATATAGCTGGCCCATATTTAGAATATTATTGGCCATTTTGGTCTCTTCATCTTGGGGAAAAAATAGTAACTGGAAGATTCCTTAGAACTGGAAAAGGCCCAGTGAAGGGAAACAAGGTATAAAATAATTTCTATGTGAAGAAGGATTGACTAGGCTATGACTCTTCAGCTTGGACAAGAGAGGAGTTAGAGATGAATGGTGTGTGAAGAGTGACACAGGATTTCTAGGGATAAGTTTTTACTTTCTTCCAGTATAAGACCCAGACAGCCATAAAAATTAAAAAGAATCAGTTTCCAACCAAAAGGTGACAGCTATTTGCACGACTTGTGATGGATGTGCAGAACTCACTGCCAACAGACTTACGTAGATGCAAGAAATGTGCATAGGTTCAGTAGGAGACTGTGTAGTTGGATACGAGATCTGTTATGGGCTACTATAGAGACAAATCATGTCAAGCTCAGGAGATACTCTGAGCAGATAAGATTGTGGGACAGGTCAGGTATACTAGTGCTGCTGTATCAGCTCCTGAGGCAGCTGCTTGTAGCCACCCTTGGAGACAGGATGCTGGGATAGAGGGACCACTTACCTGAACTACTGCAGCTGTTTCCATATTCTTGTATTCAGTAGTGGCAATATACAGAGTGTCTGCTCTTTGGTACTGGGGGCATGTTTGAATTGCTAAAGAGTCTTGGAATGTATATATACCCTCCGCCACCTAGTTTTAAATCATATCTGTGTTAATTTGGTGTACTTAATACAGAACCAAAAAGCATGGGGATATAAGGGAGCCTTTTGGTGTTGCACACTTCCTTAGAAAACGTTCGATCAATGATGTGTGAAAGAGAATCTAGACCTAACTCTAGACCACTTTACAAATGAGAAATGATGAGGACTTTAGAGGCTCTTTCTGTACCACTGTGGGATGAGAGAGGGCTGACCTGGTTGTTCAGTTGGATCCTGGGCAAATTCAAGTCAGACTCCTAAGTTCTTCCACACCTGAAAATTGCTCAGGACAGCTTGATATCCCATCATGTCGAATAACCCTTATGAGGGTTGTCTTTGAACTGTTTGTAGCCTGCTTGTCATGCGTTGATTGACCTAAACAACTTGAGTAATTTCCCCTGCCCTGTTCTTATAGGGTTAGTTAAGTGGAATGCAGATTTTTTCTTCTGTAAAAATATTACAGAGGTATTACTATTTTCAATGATAGGTAAAAGGAAAAGGAGAATAAGGGCAGTGGTTACCCTTGAAGTTGTATGAAGGCTTTACTGGATAGCTTTTGCTTGCCTAATTATTGTAGTTATTGACAATGTAATGCAGCTGAAAATGGCAATGAGTACCTGCAAAAGAAAAAAAACGGACCAGCTAAGTGATGAATATTTGTGTCCCTGTTACTTTTTCTTTTTTGCTTTTTTTTATATAAGATGCCATACCATGACGAAAATACTTGTCCTTATCAGTCATTGTCTTACTGACCACATCTGACAAATAAGACATTGTGCATCTTGTACACCTTCACTCAACAAGACTGATTTGTTTCTCAGAACACTGTGCAGTAAGTGTTCTTGCTTAAAGTCATCAAAGTCAATCCTTGCTGCATTAACTCACTTCTTTCTGTTGAAGAACATGGAAAAGAAAGGTAGGGAACATCATGGCCCCATCAGCTTTCTAGTTTCATTCTGAGGAAGCAAAATACCCTTCTAGAAAGACCTCAAGTCTGTGCACTTCTGTGATGACTCTTAAAGAACATAATTGGTAGACAAAATTAAATGCCTCATGAGTCATGGTGTGTTAGCAATTAATTGGATAGGCCCTTCCAGTTTCTGTGCAGTACCTCTCAACCTAAATGATGATCCTTTTTTTGCTGGATAGTGATTTTTCTCCAGAACTGGGAAGTTATGATGAATTCAATCCATGCCTTCTTCAAATCGACTTTTCTTTGCAATTAGGTATCAGCTTTGGGAAGCTGTTCTTCGCTCAAAATTATGGTTTGATGTTTGAATGTTAGTTGGTATGTGTACGTTCTCATAGGTGTTTCTATTATACTCTTCATGTTGATTTACTTTCTTAAAACCAGAACGAGATGATCACATAGCTGATTCTTTTTTAAAAAGTGTCAAAAACTTGATTGGAAGTGTAATATTTAAAGATAATGAAAACATGACTGAAAAAAGCCTTACAACTTTAGAACAGTTCAAAAGTACACTTGAAAGCTAATTGAGGGGAAAATGTTTTTTGCTTTTGTCCTTCTAAGATCAAAGTTGACATCTGATGCAGAGAAAGAATCTGTGATGATGTTTGGGAGAAATCTCCGGCAGTTGCTTCTGACCAGCCCTGTGAGGGGCTGTACTTTGATGGGAGTAGATCCTGGCTACAAACATGGCTGCAAGTTGGCAATTATTTCACCAACCAGTAAGTTTCGATTCCAAATATCTTTGAAAGGACTGATAAAAATATATTCAATTAGAGGAAAGGATAGTTTCAAAGCCTACATTTTTTATTAAATTGATTTTTTTTTTTGTTAAGCTTTTAGTGTTTTCCATTCATCCTGTCATTCAAATTCCTTTCTTCAGGCTTAAGGTTAGTTTTCTGGCACCTGGATTCCAGTGTCTCCTTTGGTGTTATTAATCGTCTCTAAAATAGAATTTAAAATCCCTTCTGCCTTCTTGAATACAGGTTCAAATAATAGTGCCTCACAGTAGTCAGCAAGGAGAACATCTGGCACTTTTATTGTTTAACAAAGAATTTGAATTTAAATACTTTCTGTAACTTTGCTTTTTTCAGGGATAATATCTTGGACATCTGGACACTTTATCAGCCTTTTTTGTTTAGTAGTATGTATGTTAGTTTGATAAGTCAGAAACATTGTGTTTGCAGAACTTCTTAGTTCATTTTTTAGACAGATACGGAACAGAGCCTTTCCATTTCATCCTACTCTGATCTGGGGATACATACCTCTTTAGACCCGTGCGGCAATGGTTTGTTTTCCTTTTATTTTATCGTAGCGTTTTGTCTGAGAATATATCTACCCAGGGTGGGTGTAAGGAAAGATGTGTTCTTGACACGTGTTAAAATGGCAAAAAAGGTAAGGTAAATGGTTATTAGCTTGCATTGCACCATGAGCTATCAGTACCAGTTAATACAGTTATTTCCAAATGTGATAGATGGGATGATGGTGAGAGCTGGCATTGGCGTTCTAGAGCTCCTGGACTGCAAGTCCCGAGACTGCATTCCTAATTTTCATCTCTCTTTACTGGATCTGTAAAATGTACTGGACTAGAGCAATAAATCTTTTGCAGTGAATTGCTGTTTTTCTCTTTGATAATATAATACATTTTATTTGCCTAATATAACTAGATGCTCATATTTGTTATGTAGAAATGTGCACAGGGAACTAGAAAACGTATCAACTCCTTTTGCTTTGACAGCCAAAGCGTTTTGTCCTCTGCCCACCATACATTTCTTCTAATTGGATACAAAAATAAAAGGGGAAGATGGCTTATTAAGAAGCTTGCTTTGTGAATCATCAAATTAACTTTAGTAGTTCCACAAGGTATAGCTTTTGGATCTTTGTGTTTTTTATCAAATGGCTTTGCCTTTCATTGTTCTAGGTCAGATACTGCATACCGATGTCGTTTACTTGCATTCTGGTCAAGGATTTCGTGAAGCTGAGAAGATAAAGAGGCTTCTGCTACAGTACAAGTATGATAAAGAAACTTCCATTTATTACTCTTTCTTACCAAACATAATGAAAATATCCACTATATAAATACTTGCTTTTGTGTGGAATAAGAATGCTACTGATTTAACTGGAATTAATCTTTTTTTATGTAGTCCAGAGCTTGTTTTTCTTTTAGTCTATGTTCATGCTTTTACACTATGTGTATGTTAGAGGCATATGAAACCAAGCCATGGCTATGACTAAGGCTGCATGACATGTATGTATCACCATAAAGCTCTGTCAATCCATTTATTTTTAAGAATAGAAATTAACATTCAGCTAAGGAATAAGTTTAACCTCACTCTTCCTGCCCCTACTCTAACCCCCAAACCACTCATCGATCTTTCCCTCTTCCAGAAGACACGTTTAGTTTTTGGAAGAGTTTTATTAAGCAAAGGAAATACTGCTCAGATAGGTATTCAGACAGAGTTGCAAATAGGGGCAGCGTGATTAAAAGGTTATTGTATCCAACTGTTTTGGGATGCCCTGTGGACAGACATCTGGTCCACTGCATCAGCTGCTGAACTGCCACAGCATACAGTCCAGTTTGTCTTTAGGCATTAGATTGGCTTTAAACAAGGTGATATGATGGCTGACTGGCTGTGGTAGGGGCAGGCAGAGGCAATGGCCTTGCAAGCTATTGCAGACTATGATGTTCCCATTAAGGAGCTAAGATTCTGATTGCTTGGGCTTCTGCTTTCCTTAATGACTTAAAACAGATGAGGGAAATATGAGGTGAAAGGGTTTGAGGACTGTAAATAACATTATATTTCTTTTATGAATATGAAACATCATTTTGGGGGTTTCTGCAGATATTACCACTGTTCAATTCCATTACAAATTAGTGAAAATTTTGACTCGTGTCTTGAACTGTCGCATGGAAAACCTGTTAAACACAATGTGATATTACTAAGAATAAGTTCTCATTAAATCCAGGCCTTGTGTTATATAAAATAAAATGTATTCGTCACTGTCGTGCATTGAATGCTATGTATGGAAAAAATCTAAAAGAATAATTAAGAGTAATTTTTCATCTTTTTACCCCGTGCAAAGCTGTAGCACTGTTGTGATTGGCAATGGCACAGCCTGCAGAGAAACAGAAGCTTACTTTGCTGACTTAATTATGAAGAAATATTTTGCACCACTGGATGTTGTTTACTGGTAAGATCGCTTTGCTTGCTGCGATACTCATCTGTTCAGCATATTTTAACTTACCACGTAGTTTTAAATGTAATTTTTTTGAAGTCTTGCTTTTTATTGCCTTGTCTGTCTTTTTTGAGTCAAGCTTTGACCCATCCTTCTAGCCAAAGGAAAATGGCTGTAGCTCTTTGGAGCATGAAAGTAGTTCTCTGGAGTCAATAAGAAAGACTCACTGAAGCATTTTATTTTCTCTTCCTGAGGTCTACTGCGTTGCTATTATCATTGTAACAAAGTATGTAAGAATAGCACCTCAAACAGCCAGGGACCTGTGTTTGGCATTGTGTGACTGTTTCTTGATAAGTGAGGTTTAAATGCCAAATGATAAAGCTTGTGTTTTCTGACTATGGCATGGAATGCTTGCTAATCCTATAGGTATTAAATAGTCTGGAAATAAATATTTCATTAATACCTAGCAGAAAGTAGTGAAGGTATTTATCCTCTTTAAACTTAAAATTTTATCCATTAGTTTGTTGAATTCAGTCTAAGGTATTTTGCTTTTGGTTTGGATGAAAACTGGACTATATTGCTTTCTTTTCTCCCCTGTAGAGATGCTCTGTTTTTTTTAAATTCACACCATTTTTTAAAGCAATTTTGGTGATTTACCTTGGATTACCTTTTGTGCTGAAGTTTCCAAGCAGTATTTATTTTTCACTGTCTTAACATACTGAACTAAGGTACCTAAATTTTTGAAAAAGTTATGGCCTTTCTCTGTTCAAACTACTGTATACATTTAATGGAGCCTTTTCTCCATAGTTTGGGAAGTTATCTTGTAGAAATGTTCAATAAATATATTATTTCTACTAATTCATGCTACCATTTGATTGCATTTGTTCTTTGTTCCTAAGATTTCAAAGTAAATTTGCAGCAAGATCTGATACGTAAATCTCCTTTTTGTTTCAGGAGACATAGTAGGGTTTTTCTGATTAATTGTTTGCAAAGGAAGGAGTCTGTTCAAGCTTCTGGAAAATTAGGCATCGTCTTTCCTGAATCCAACTTGAAAACAGTGGATTTTTAATGACTGTAGAGAGTGGAAAATACTTCATACTGTGTGGTTTTTGGCAAATGTTTAATTTCACTGTTGTTCACTTCATGTAGTTTGAAAATCCATTACATTGACATAAGCACTTTGTCTGAAAGGGTAGTAGTGATTTTATTTATTGATCATATGCTACAAAATGTAAATAACTATTTACACAGAAAAATTTATTAATGTAATGCTGTGGCGGGTGATTTTCTCACTGTGTTTTCCTCTTTTGCTTTAATATTTTTTCCCTGTTTATAGTTCAAGTTTACAGAATTTGCAAAATAATTAACAGTATTGATTTTTTTTTGTTTTTGTTTTTTTGTTTTTTTGGCCAGTAGAACTACCATGTCCTTGGAACTGATAAAAGCTCTTGTGGAGTAGGAATTAGTGTAAATGCTCTAAGGCAGGAGTAAGGTTATAAAGTTGGTTGCTGTTTCTAGTGACAGGTAATCTTATAACCTTTCGCTTTTTCTGAAACTTGTGATATTTATAGGAAAAAATATATAAATGCAGTTGTGTAACCTGCAAAATGAATTGCTGGAAGTGAAAATTAGCATAATCAAACCCATTTTTGCTTTCAGTATATATTTTGTATTGTTAATGGTTTTCTTGTGCTGTGCTCATGTATGGTGAAGAGCTAGTCCCTACTTGAGAATTTGTACGCAGAACACTAAGGTATTGCATATTAAACTAAAAATCAGAAGAATGTAAATTTTTTTTTTGTGCTGCATGCTATAGGTGACACATTTGATGCTGTTGACGTTTGTAGACTGCTGATGTGTGCGTTTATATATGTGGGTTTACAAATAAGCTGGATTTGCAGTCCTTGTGTCTCTTGTCACATTTGACAGCCTTAACTGAGTTTCTTTGTTGAAGATCAGGGTTCCTATGTTGCCCTTTCTGCTGAACTAGTTTTATGTGCTTCTCATTGCATTACCCAGTGCTGGGGTTTCCCAGCCATGCCATTGAATCCTGCAAGATAGCTACTCTGATTTCTAGCTCCAGAAAACTTTCTCCTTAATCTCCTTGGTATTTCTTGGCAACAGAAAGGAATGATGAGTCCAGACATCCACCCCTCCACTTCTGATAATCCAGTGAAATGCCTGGGATTTATATCAGTCTCAGTTAAAAAATGTGGTGCTTGCTAAATGAGGACAATTAGTACAGAATTATCATTTGAGCAATAGGTGACAGTAGGCATACATTGTGAGAACTGCTGTACCTCTTGAGGGGAACTATGAAAGACGACTTGGAAGAATGTTCTCTGCTGATCCTCTTTTTTTTTTTTTTTTTTTAAAAAAAAAAAATAGAAAAAGTCCCCCAGGGCATGCGCTCTCAGATCACAAAAAACTTTTCTGTTTCCATGTACAAAGTCTTTCCTTGATTATATTGTTTTCTCGTGATAGGGGAAAATGAGGGCTTTGTTTACACATAGGCTGAATACAGATCTGTAATCAGTTCTGTGGAAACCCATGGTATGCATTTGGATCGAGTGATCTTTATAAATCTCTAAGAAACAATTTAAGTAATGTTGGAACAATTCACTTTTAAAGATCTGCTTCAGCAGGTTGCAGTTGTAACTAAAAAATGGATTTACAAATCAATTTATTGTTTGAACTGTAAAAAACAAAATAAAAACAACAACAAAAAAACCCAAAACCACCAAAAAACCCCAGACCAAACCAAAATCCCTCCAGTACCTAAATTGTAACAGAATGAGTCAGTTGCATCTAACATGATACCATTTCCCAAGCATTCAGCTTCTCAGAGTGATGCACTGAGTTGCATGAAGGTGGAAATCCTTGCCCAACAAAACAAAACTCAGTTCATTGCTGCATGCAAGTTTCAGAGAATTGCCAATTGTATTTGCGTTTACAATCTTTTTCCTTAAAGGAGTCCAAATGTAAAGTAGCTTGGCAGATGAGACTGGATTGTTTTACAGTGCTTTAAAAACCAAAATCCCAATCAACTTCTATAGCTGTCATTCAGAAAGGTGACTGATAGAGAGTAACTACAGACTTTGGCTTCCTTGGCAAATAAAATTTTTAATATGATACTACTTAATTTTTTAGTTAGAAGTGGAGAATGGGGTCAGAAACGACTATAAAAAAATAAAAATCTGTTACTACTTTTATGTCCACTTTATTATATGGAACTTGGATCATGCATTTCCAGGGAAATGAGATAATAATAGAGCCTAATTTTACAAAGAAGGCGTGTGCAGTTGATGCATGCACAAATAAACTAGACAGGTATGCACTGTAATGAAGGTTAATGATAATAACCAGCTGAACCCTTAATTGATTGCATGTATGTGCACTGCATGCTGAAATAGTCTGTCTACTACTAAAGTCCTGTACGATAATTTCAGAATTATGCATGAAGTTATTCCTTGGCTTCAGTATATGACTCTAGTGAGCCCTTAACTATAGACTTAAATGAGAACACCATTTCAGTTTCTTTTAGTTGTGTGGCAAGAATCAAATTAACTCGTTCTCACTTTAAAATATTTAAGTTGTCAGTATCAAAAAAGACTTCCAAAATAATTTTCTTCATTTCAGTTTCTCTCAAAAACATTACAATATTTTGTGTGATGACTGGTTTGTCTTTTTTAGTGCTAATAAATATATGAAAAACAATTAAAATAACAAATCCTCAGCAATAGCAAGTACAAATCACGTATAGTTTTACTGAAGTTTTCTAAAGAGAAGACAAATCAGTGAACACAATAGTAGGAAATGAGGCATATGGCATGATTTTTTGTATGGCTTTAAAACCCGTCTGGACTCAGTTTGACAGTTTTTGATTTAAAGCAAATATTTTTCACTATTTTTGTAACCAACATGCTTTCAGATACCTACATCCAACCTAAATAACTGTAGGACTTTCTTTTTTTTTTTTTTT
>VYXH01008807.1:322568-425936 GCA_013397275.1 Burhinus bistriatus
GTTTTTTTTTTTTTTTTTTTTTTTTTTTTTTAAAAAACGTAGTTTCCCTTTTAGAGCTATGTTTATTGACTTAGATTAGGACTGGACTAGAGCCCAGAGACAGTCATATCTAGTCTTCAGGTTTTTTGTTACAAATCAGTTTTTGTTACAAGGTTCAATAAATATTCTTGACTATTTATGTTAGTTCTATTGTGAGTTCTTGCCAAAGATACATTGTATTATAACCAAAACAGATGTTCTGTTTTAGACAAGTGTATTTGTTTTAACAGGACCAGAAATGTAAATTAAACAACAGTGTGTTCAGCATTAACATGGCAGATGATGAACTCTTAGGATTTTGTTGGCCTTTTTGGATTAAATGAAAATCTTGAAAAAATATTTCAGGAATCTCATTCTGTATTTCGTTCACTGCAACTGTTTTTCTTTGATTGCTGTCAGTTGTAGGCATCTTGGAAATGAAAGCTGTCTGAATGACAGGCAAGCTATGCTAGAGCAGGACAACACAAACAGCTCAATCATGGTATTGGGAAAAATAAAATCACCATTTTTCTTTCAGCCTCAGTAGTTTCATTGTCACAATGCAAACATTCTTACCAGTCTTATTTTTTCTTATGTGCTTCTTACATTAATGCACACTCAGAATAAAGTATTTCAGCTCATATTTAAAGGAAAGTTTGATAGGTATTGTGAATTGTTAATCGTTTTCAACAAGCAGTAAAGAATGCAGCCAGGCAAGTGTATTTTTTGTTGTTGTTTTTTAGATGGCTTGGTGTTTAATTTCTGTTATATTTGGTTTTAAACTTGATACCAAATCCTCTTTTGCTGCTTTCAGCAAAATCTTTTCTTGCTCTTGAGGCTTTGTAAGCAATGTAATTAATAATTTACTGCTGTTTAAGTTCAAACACTTCTGTACTGTGACAAATAGGGGAAAGTCTGTAATGTCTTGTAAAGTTCTCATTGGGTTTTCTTTAATGTTTAAATTGTCTGCTTTAGAATACTTAGAAATGTTCTGCTAAGGTAGAATAGGACTGTTTAATACCTTTTGAAGTTGGACCTTGGTGGCAAGAAATTGATTTGGAAATGTTTGTTCTACAGGATTTTAGGTCCGCTTGTATTTTATAGGTGTCTGCACATGCTTTAAATATCCTTTTCAATTTAAATGTGTGTTTTATGTTGTTGAATATCTACATTATACTCTCTCAGCTTTAACAAATGCCACTTTCAAGTTCCATGCCTCTACATTTCTAATGTTACACTAGCTTAATTCCCATTACTTTTCTGCTTCATAGCACTCGCAGTTTGAAAGGGACCTAACATTCGGGTTCACATTATGATAATTAGGTTTCAAAGCAGTGTGGGGGGATTAAGATGTCTGAAGTCTAGTTGCCGAATAAAGTTCAGAACTACTTGTAAAACTTGTTTGAGTGGTTAACAGAAGTGGTTTTATTTATTCAGTGCTCATGCTGCATTAATCCGTATTTCATCAGGTACCCCCAGTGCTGTAACTCTAGATATGACCTTGGGACTTAATTTACCCCATCTCAGTTTTCCTTATTAATGTGCCATGAAAGAGGTACATGAAAGATAGCCAACATCAAAGCACCTTTTCAAATAAAGTGGTTGATATGAATCCTCTGGTATTTAACACTGTCTGTCAAATGTTTCAGCTGGTTTGCATCCTTTTACAAGCTATTGCTTGCTGCATTAATGCAGTTGTTTCAAGTCTGTTGAGAGTACAAAGGGAGGTAGGGATATGGCAAACTTTATTCCTATTTCTTTTTTATTATATTTTCTTTAAGCTGTTTGTCTGTTAAGCTATATAGCTCTATTGATGACACATTTATGTATGCACACCTACACACTTTAGGTCATTAGATGTCTAATACAGAAGGTAAAAAGTAATTTGGAGGGTTTTGGCAAAAGGAATACATATTTAGCGGAAACAATGCACACATGTGAAATGTGCACTGAAGAACCTTTGTTCTGCTTTCATCTTTTTCAAGCTGTAGTGGAGTCATGTGAAGTCCTAAACAATGAAGAAATAATTTGAGGAACAGACAGGTTTGAAATGTGTGTAAAGAGGATATAGTAAATGAAAACAAATTATGTAGTGATTTCCAGCCAAACTGTCTTCTGTCCCGTACTTAAAAGTTACTTTTTGTTGTGATTATTTATCACACCTGAGTAACAACTCATGATCATGCACACTTCAAATGAAAAATAATTTTGTGTATATTTATATCTGCAGGAGACAGTCCTGTAAATTGGAACCTCACTCTGCGTAGAGATTTCTCCCTACTGCTACCCTTGATTATTCATAACTTTATGTAGCACTTAAGTCTATTGTTCAGCACAGCATGGACTGTACTAAGTGTCTGCATTTAAAATAGTATCTGATGTTTGTTCCTGGTGTGTCCACAGACTGGTATCTACGTTGAGCTGAACCCGTACTATATTCAAAAGGGAAATTCAGAAGTCATCTTAGCCTTTTGAAGCAGTCCAAGAAAGCAAAGATTCCCCTCTGCCTCAGCTCTGCTGTTTATTTTAAGTTTACTGTAGACAGCAGTACCATCTCTGGCCATGTTTTTCTGAGGGGAGAAAAAGAAATGGGTAAGCAGTGGGACAGGTGAAATAGGAAATGATAATTTCTGGCTTGTATATCATGAATTTGAAACTTTTTAAAACAAACTTTATAAGCGATACGCTTGACATAATTATGGAATACCATCTTTGAATTCTATTTCAGAGAAATAAATTCACAGTTTTTAAGACGAGAACAAGGACTAATTGGGAGTATGTCAATGTGGTTAAAGAGACTGTGAATTCTTTTAAGTTCAGAAAAAGAGTAAGATATATGTGGAGTCTAGACTTTAGCAATATGACAGCAGGGGGTCAGGAAGTAAATATAACTAGCAAAAGAAATCTAAATCTTGAGGAAAAAATCCATTTTTCCAGAACACTAGGACATGGCATTTGACTTGGGTCCAGGGCAATCTATGGGAAAACAGTCCTGGGGGGAGAGAGGAAAGTTATTCATGCAACTTACCTTTTATGTTTTCTCTTTCAAAGAGAAAATCATAGTAACAGTAATATCAAACAGTGATTTTAAAAGTTATGTATTCTCAATGTGTAAATCTCTTCAGACTTCTAAAGGATACTAAACAAACAAACAAACAAAAATAACTGTAAAATTAGGGAAGCTTTTAGGATGAAAAGCTATTAAACGTGTGACAATATGTTCAAGGGCAACTTTGCATACTCAAACTTTGCAAACTTCCATTTGAAATGTACTGATCTCAGATACTCTTGCAAATCAGATAATAAATATGAGAAAACTAAAAACATTTACAAACACAAAACAAGAACAAGTTGGAAAGGTAAAAGGTTATTGAGAGATACCAGGCAAAGGATATGCGATGAACAAGTGCTACTGTTTCTGCACAGAGTGTGCCCATTAGGTCCCCTGGAAGCAGTTGTGGAACGTATATATTGCACGAGGTACATTCATAGAGCAAGACTGGGCGTTTTATTCTTAAAGCTCACTTAAAATGTTATCACATTTTTACCAAATATGTGTAGCAATGATTTTAATGTTCAGCATAGAGCTACTAAAACTATACTGTGAGCAGAGGATTTTATTTTTGGGGTGTGTTTGACTCAGCAGTAGGAGTCTTTAAAACACTATTTTCATCACTTAACATTGTGTGCTGTTGGTCAGTGTTTCCCGTGCAATCTCCTTCCTTAAGAGCTTCCTATGATGGCGGTGAAAATTACTCTGGCTTAAAGTCTCTTATTCAAGGCTACTTCCAAAGCTCAGAAATGAAGAAGGATTTAATAGATTTAAAGAAAAATGGATGACTATATCCTAAATTTGCTAGATTGCTACAGTGAAACAAAACTAGTTCATTTGAGTGTTTGATATTTTTGAGGGGTGGGGTACCTAACAGGCTGAAAATAAGCTTTTTATTTCAGACTGAAATGATTTAGGTTATTGTTTAATGTGGTTACAACTTTTGAAGTTTTTCTGTGCCATTTGGTCAACACCAAAGGTTCTTATCGGTTTAATTTCAAAGAAAGATTTCCAGGGAGATCTTATTTAAAGGAACGAACATAAAGCAATATTATAACATGCCCACTTCTCCCAGAATCAGTATTCTTATTTGGTCTGACATCCTTCTTTCTCTGAAGGATCACCAAACCATCCTTCCTTGCGATGGCAGCTGACTCACTTGCGTGATATTTGGAGCATTAGTAGAGATATTGAAGGATGAATTTTTCAAGTCGTTGTCTACGTCTGAAAGGTTGCGTACAGGTCTCTGTACTGTGTGTGCCATCTTGTACTTTTTGGCAAGAGAAGGCAAGAAACCTTAAGAGGTGTCTGAGTGGTGGCCAAGCTCTAGGGATGCCTCGAGGAATGCTAGAAGCATGAGGAACTGGGTAGCTGGTTGAGGAAGTGGTACAGAAAGAACAAGTGTATAGTCGGGGAATAAGGGGCAGGGCACTTTGAAGGTACTTCCTCTACACAGAGGCACTGAAGTACAGTCTACGGGAACTTTGTACAGCTTTGAGCTCATTTGAGCTGTCCGTTCCTTGACTTCGCAATGCAGCGGGTTATGTCAAGAGAACAGTTCCCTTTCCTCTTCTGTTGTGAGTGTGAATGGATGGTGTACAGTCCAAGCTTAAAACTGAGGTTTGGACTTCAGCTGAAAAATGTGAACTAATGACATATTACTGCTTCTCACAGTGAGCATTGGAGACAGACTCTCAACAGCTGCATCTGAGTCTTTTCCCAATACTATGTTTATTTATTTTTTTTTAATTTTTTTTTTAGCTGGAGTGAGCTGAAGTATGCTTGTTCCATGTATGTGTTAAAGTGCTGTCTATTCATCGTAAGGCTTAGAAGGTTAGGTTTTGGTCAGTTACTATGAGACACCATGTGAAGGAAAGGAGTCATGCTCCTTACGCAGCTAGCGTTGTGAAGATTTAATGATGTGAGCCTTAAACATTCCAAACTTGGTATCGATACTGATCTCAAACCAGAAAAGCTTAGGCTTTTAGGTAAGCTGCTGTAGCGCTATTTTAAGAGCTTCTAAAATTAGCATGTATGGTTCAGTGTCTCTGTAGTTTTAGGTGGCTTTTTTCTTTTAAATAACAACATGCATAGTCACCTCCATTTCTCTTGTAGTGAAAATGGAATGTAATCAGATTTGGATGTTACCTACTCAAAGAGAAGCCGAGAGAGGTTAGATAGTGACTAAGCTGAATGATGGTGGATCTTGGAAGTATTCTTTTTTATCTGTAGACCACTGAAAATTCACTGGTGGCAGCGTAGAATTCATTCCAGAGACTGTAAGCCTACTGACAGTGGGCTGGTTTCTTCCATGTCCTTCGTGAAGCCCTTGGAAGAAGCTTGTGAACGACAGGTTGAAAACCACTGGGTTTGGACGTGAAAATAACAAGACACAGAAAGACCCAGAAACTTCTTATTTAAAATAGGTGAAATTGCAAATAGGAAATTCTCCCTCTCATTTGTATCTGCGGAACTTTGATTACAGAAACTTTCAGTGTGTTTTTTATTACCCGTGTCTGTGCATTTTACACTGCTAGCCCTTACCCATTGCCTGAGATGAAGTAGCATGGCTCCACACTAATATGGTATTGCCATGCTAACAAAATCTTTGATACTGAGAAGTGAATGTAAATTTAAACCATTAAAATGTTAACTTATGATTTGTATCAATATTGCCTTTCTAAAATAAGTGATGCTTGTGGTGTTTGGGATATTACTGTATTATCCTCTTCATACTTAAGAGACATCAGAAACATGTTTGTGTGTTTTAAGTGACTTTCTCATGGAATAGCTGTGGCAATTGGTACATTTTCACTAGTAAAGATTGGGAAAATTCATTTAGGCTCCTCACTATGTAAAAAAGCTCCAGCAGGAATTGTGGAATCCTGTCAGGAGTTAATTTAAATGGAAGCATCCAAATATAGAGTGTAATTAATACTAAGAGCATCCAGATTAAAATTACATAAATACAAGATGTATCCTCTGGTTTGTGAGGTACTGAGTGTTGTTGCACAGTCTGACCTGGTTGTATGTTTGGATAGTGTTTTGTCTTCAAGTAGACATTCTGTAGGAACCTAATGGAGTAGTAAGCATTTTTCCATTTGTGTGATATTGTCAGTAATATGGTTTTACTTAAGTTGAGATTCTGCCAAACTTCATACCTATTCATTTGTGAAACCACATTTGGTGTTCTGCATTTCAGCTCTCACTGGGCTTTCTTTATTGTTGTGAGATGTGATACACAGATTTATTTATTTATTTGAACATAAACTATGCTGTTATCGTTGATGCTGATAGCAGAAGCTTAGGTTAGGTGGTTAGATTACATTAGACTGTCTAACACTGTACATTAGATACCTTAATTTCAGTGGCTTTTAACTAGCCACTGGGATGAAATTCTTCATCCTAGATCTCTGTTAGAGAGTATATACGTACAGGTTGCATGTATTTCTAAATAATAATGAGAAATGTTTAAGAAAATAAAGGAGTGAGCATATGCACAAATGCTGTCATTAGTGGGGAAAAGGTTCTTTATTCTTTTAAGTATCAATACTGTTGGGATCTGGTAAAAAGGAAAGTTTGTGCGCAGATCCAAAGTTTGGATAGAAGTCTCCCTCTGAAAATACATTCGGGTTTGTTTTGAGTAGTAAGCCTCAGGAAATTGCCACTTGTACAGCTGCTAATAAATTCCCCTAGTATTGAGAGAGCAACTATTACAAACCTTGATTTTTTTTATTTTTTTTTTTTTAAAAGACAAAATGGCTTGGATTTTAGGAAGATTTGAAAACTAAACGTTAATGACTTCTACATGTCTGACAGCCTGAAATCAGGAATAGAAAAGACAATTTTATGTAAGTGCAGAGGGAAAGAGCCCTTGCTTTACTGACAGACATGTCATATTTGCCTTTCAGTCCTGGAAGATTCTCAGGCTATTGGCTCTTAGAGGCTGTTGGCAGTGCAGGAGTGAGTGCTATCCATGTTGCAGCTTCACTTGGAGTCATTTTGTGTGATCCTAAAACTAGGGGCTGTGCTTGCCTCGACTCATTTAGCTTTTCTTATCAAGAAAGTGCATGGCCATCTTAAAACCTTCATGAATGACATTGAAAGAAACCACAGCAACAGGAGATGCTTCAGCGTACTTCTGATGTTTTCAGGGCATAAGAGGCAGAGAATATAGACATGCTGTGTGTCTCAAAGGGCCTTTAAGTAGGTTATTTCAGCTTGAAAAGGGATTAGATTTAGATGGCTGCAGTGTCAAACTGTTGTAACTGAAGGTGCCTGTTGAGGGTAATTCCTTTCTATAACTGGATCTCAGCAGTTTTGTCAATGATGAGTAAGTGGAGGGAAGGAGAAATGATCCATTTGTCGTGGTGGATGATATGGAGGCGAGAAAGAATACCTCTGAAAGGAGACATCAAAAAGCACAAGCTATGTGCAGCACCTTCTTCAGTACCAGGCCCTTGTAGCAGCAACAACTGGGAACGACAGGCAAGCGGAGGGGAAAGGACAGAGGAGAGACTGGTGCTGGTTTTCCCATTCCTTTTCAATTTGGGGAGATTTGTGTTGCTTTGGTGGCTTCACATACAGTTCTGAATGTAATGTCTATCTAGCAGTTCTGTACATTAGTTATTTTCCTTTCCTTTAAACACCCAATACTCCTGAAAGCAAATTTGTTACTGACAAAGAAATAACATTTTCACTTTAATCCTGTTTGCAACTGCAAGTAATATCACAGTTTCTAATTGTATCAGATTATTTTATGTAACAGCAAATACTATTCAAACAGCTCAGATGTCTGTGGAGCTTTCTAAATAAAAAACCTGGAGGTGGGGGGGAAGATGTCCATCTATATGCAGTTACAGTTATTGCTAAGATTAAATTGGCTTTTCACATAAAACTTCTCTCTCAAACTTAATGAATTTTTATATTTTGTTAAACATTTTTGGCAGCTAAGGCAACATGCCTACTGCCTGTTCAGTTCTTTTATTGGGTTGAACTAGAACTAATGTTTGGATAAAATACATTTTGACATTTGAATTTGACATAAATGTTTCAGGGAAATGGTGTAGACATGCATCTTCTATGGGTGATTCTCTTGTCAGTGTTATGATGTTGTACTGTAAATATACTTTGGAAGTGGGCTTTCAGTAAAATCAGTGATGCATTTATTACTTCTTCCTGGTCTATTTTTCCCTCATAGTGTAAAATCACAGCTCAAAGTTACTTTGTCACTTTTTTTTTGTTAAAGTTATTTTTTAGAAGTTAGTTTGTCATTTTTAAGTAAATCAAACTGGATGTTCCTGTATTACTTCTCAGTGATAGTGATTCTCGCTGCTGAAGGAAATGTTAACTCTAATCTTAGCTATAAGAGTAAATAGAAAGAGACATTGTCAATTTGAATGTTTTAAAATGAAATAATTTTGAAATCATGATATAGTATCCTTTTAATATATCCCATTTCTTTACCTAACAACAACAACAACAAGACTTTTTTAAAGGGATGCTTAATTCCTTTTAAAGGAGTGCTTAAGGCTCTTCTCTTCTCTGTTGCTCTTGTTTTCCCAAACTCCTGTTGACCCCGGCAGGCTCTGCCATTATCCTTGTGTCTCTTTTACCTGCTGGTCCACAGCTGCTTGGTGCCTCCTTGGTCGTAGCTTTCTCCTCAGGGAAACTGCCTAATGACCTCTTGGTGTTTCTGGAGAAGACCACTCAGTGGAAAGGCCGTGCTGCTGATCATTGTTAGAGGAGCAAGTTAGGGGAAATTATTTTTCCTTTCACTGGCTTGTTTTGATAAAGCAGTTAAAGTAGGTTGTAGGTTACTGGACTTCTGACGTGAGCAGGAGTAATGTTTTCTTAGTGAGACAGGATTTTGAATAAAGGGGTTGTTCCGGTGCTAAGTGAAAAGAAAAAACTGGTGGCATCTAATTCAGAGCAGATTGTCTTCAGTTTTATGGTCTGTAGGGAAGTTCTTCCAGCTTTTTATAAGGCAAAGATACAGATTAAATGTTGATTATAATGGTTTGTGTAAATATATTTTATTTAATATGGAATGCAGAAAGTGCAGAGTTGATTACTTTTTGGTCAACCTTAAATACTAGCATTATGAAACCAAGCTAATTTGTTGTTAATATTAGCTTGTGATAAACTAACATTTGTAATTAGTACAGTGAACTTTGGGGAAGATGCTTTCTTTACGTAAATTGTCTTTGGGTCATCTGAAATACCAGTTTTTGCACTCAATACAAGTTGAAGCTTTTAATGATTAAAACAGGTCTCATGTAAAAATTTTAATAGAATACGTGGGTATGGTTTGAGTTCATGTCTACCTCTTAGTTATAAAGCATTTCTAAGTAAGTTAGTTTCCATTGGATTTAATGACAAAATATAAGTTTGGGGTTTCTTCTTTACTGTGCCACAGTCGATATAATTAAATTGCATAAATCACATAGTGCTTGTTATAATGGTGTGGTTGTGAGCCTTTATGAACTTCAGAGGAAGTTCAGATGTAAAGCTTGTGGAATGTGTGTGTTCTGGTTCTCAGAGTTTGATTAAACCCAAATCCAGGACATGCCAGTTTGTGGTATTAGTAATTTTAAAGTTTTTTTTTATATTTTGTATGAAAATGTTTCAACTTCTTGAACAGAACTCTGAACATACCTACGTATCTGTCTTTGGCCAACTTTAGAAAATTTTCAAATGTGTAGTTTAGAAGTATTTACATGGCTTTTTAGATTAGATTCTCCTTTATGTGATTTTATTAATTGGGGGGGGGAGAAAGTGGCAATTAGACCCTTAATATTACAACTTACATCCATACTTCCTTAATATAATTTGAATCTGAATTAGCTGAACTTTTATTTGTGCTTAGACTTGGAAGCCTATCCTTTCTCTGGGGGCAAATATTTAATGTTTGTACCTTGTTCTTTTGGTGGAGGAGGAGCTTGTTACCCTATCTCTGCTGTGAATGGAAGAGATGCTCTCAACCTTGTAACAACCTGATGAATAAAAGCCCCAGAACGGTCCAGTGCAGATCTCAGTCGCGTTGTTGCATGTGCCGATGTTGTTGTGTGAATGTGAGCTTCGTGCTGGCTCAGGGCCACGGTGATGCTAAGGGCAGAGATAGCGCTGCCCTGTCTACCAGGGGCAGGCTGAGGACAAGGCTTGGCTCTGCCACCTTCCGCACTAGCCAGCAGAGCTGAGCAGGCGCCCGAGGGCAGAAGATGCTGTGCCGCATTAAAGGGTGCTGCGTATCCCACCCTGGCATATGTTCTCCATAACCCCCTGTAGGAGTTGTCTGCATCAGCTGGAGCGCCCCCGGGGCTCTTTGCTGCTGCGCTGCTGTGGAGTCAGATAAACTCTTGTTCTCGTCTGGACAATTATTGTTTTAATGTTGTGTTGTCTCTTCTTCTATAGCCCTGATCTCCAAATTGTTGGTTTTTTTTTAAGTAACAGCTGCTAGTTATCAACTGCAAGAATAATCTTAACAGTTTAACATCAGACACTTGAAATTAAGTGGGCCTGCTCTGTTTATGCAGGAATCAGCAGGACGCATTTCCATTCATTTCATTTTCGAACAATTTCAGGTTTTTCTTTTTGCTTATAGCATTTGAGGAAGCTAGGATTGTTTAGTGAGTTTTCAGTGCACCATTGTTTGAAAACAGTGTGTTCACTTTTTAAATCTCAATTTGTTTCTCAAACACTGTTCAAGGGCAGAGATATACTTTTCTGAAATGTACACATGGTGCTAAATTTTTAAACTGCCATTAAAAAAAAATTCTGAACCAGAGTTTAATATTATGAAAACCTCTGTTCTCAGATACAGAGGATCCAAGTGTTCCTGTTAATATATAGTAGGTTTTGGCATCTCCATTCATGGAAATATTTGAAACCTGACTGGACGCAGCCCTGAGCAACTTGCTTTGGCTGACCCTGCTTTAAGCGAGGGTGTCAGCCCAGCCGATACTGCAGGTGTAGGTTCTGATCATCTGCACTTTCTGTGTAATGCTCTCGGGAAGACTCTTCAATCGAGTTCCAGCGTACCTTTCTTTATTGCTGCCCAGATATGAATTGGCAGGAAAGCTCTGAAATAACTTGCTCTCATTTTGAAGTAACATGTGCGATGAGGAGAGAAAACAGTTTTGAATGGGTGAAGGAGGAAATCAGTAGTTCATTCTAGGGCTTTCATTTTGGGTGGAAGTTGGGCTGTTGATGGGTTTTACTTTTTTTTTTCTTTTTTCTCCCTTACAAGAAAAAACTGAATATGAACTTCCTGGTGCAAACTTTATAATCTGTTAGACAAAACAACATAGCTGTATTTGAAAAGTATGAGTCAACCATTTTACCTTCATCAGTGCCGTTGTTTAAAATAATGTAACTGCGACCCACAACTCCTCAAATGTTTCTAAGAGACTTTACCATAACAAAATGGCATTCAAAAAGAGAGCTAACATGGTTAAAAAGATGCATATTCCAAGATTATTTTTTTTCTCATATTTGTCATTAGCCTCGCAAGTAATTAGATGTATAAATGTGTTAACCTTTACGCTATTTTAAGATATTTTATTGCTGGAATTGCAGGTGATTGAGTATCTAAGTACTGTGTAACATACCTATGACTGGAGAATAACTTTGAAACTAGTAGTATAAGAAGCAGGACATAATTTAGCTGCATTTTTATGATTTAGATGTAAGGATAGCTCTTCAAAAACTAGAAGGCCATCTTATCCTATGCTTTCATATTTGGATACCTTAAAAAAAACCAAACCAAAACAAAAAAAAACAACAAAAAAACCAACCAACCAACCAAAAAAACCCAAAAAAACCTTCCACACAAAACCAAAAACCCCCACCTATTTTATAGTTGGGGGGGGGGGGCTTGAGTTTAAAAGTGATTGGTTAAAAATGAAGCATAAGAAATTTCAGTCCAGAAGAAAATTTTTTTTTTAAGTGTTTAACTGCATGAAAAAATGTGTTTTAAATGAAATGGTCTTTCAGCATATGTTTATGCCAGTTCTAGTGATATTGCTCATGGAAGGTCTCCAGTGTGGATCTGTCACAACCTGAGGGAACAAATTATTCCCTTTTAAGAGAAGGTGGAAAACAAATATAGCACTACCTAACTGAACTTCTATTTCACCATTTCCAGATATTTATTTTTGTCAGTTTTATCCCCCTGTTGGTTGCAGTCTTACTAAGGGAATTTGTTTTCTGTAAAAACATGCAATTAATTAATCCCCGCATTAATTGTGGGGATTCAGTGGTTATTTTTATTTGTTTTTTCACTGAGGTTGATACATACTTCTGTTTGTAATACAAAATAAGACTGCATCCACTATTTTAAATGGTTAAAAGGGTAAACAATAATACACCTAATGTTTAGCTCACTTTCATCTGGAGATGTATTTGATACAGATTAGCATCTCGTACTGTAGATGCCCAGTGGCTGCATACAATATCAGTAAAATAATAGTATTTAAGACTATGACGATGAGAAGCACCAGAGAAGACATGAAAGAACCCCAGAGGCCTAGAAAGAAAAGTGTACAAAGCACTCAATCTACATATGTTGCTCTACGGACATTAGAGGACATATTCTTACCTTTACATCTGTGTCTAAGAAAAGTAACTCAGCTATTAAAATATGCTTGTTCAGGTAAAGCAAGCTTCATTTGAATTTTTTTTTTAATTTTGCATGAAAAATGTTACCTTTTTCTGAAGAATGAGTAACCTAGTCTTTTTCTTAACTTTCTTGGGTTTTTCCTGGTCTGTTGCTATAATCCTTTTTATATTGTAATGCTACAATTCCTTCACAGGGGATTAAAAGATTTTTGTAGAAGCGCTAAACTAGTACTTCAGTTTTACAGCGTTTTTTCCAATGAAGATCAACTTTCCTTGATGGATAGAATGGAACACTTGTTGATCAGCGTCAGCTTTGAATAGTCACAAACTAGAGTACAGGAAAATGTCAAAGCAAACTGTCTTTTTTCCTGTATTAAAAAAAAAAAAAAAAAAGACAAATGAGGACTTCAAAAATTGTAAGAGCACTGTCATGATTAACTTTTCAGAAATTACTTTTGAGTGATAACAGCATTTAATTTTGATCAGGTCTGCATGAAGCACCATTTACTTTATGTACCATCTGTCTCAAGTATGTTGAGCTGGAGAATAAACACAGGAGACGAATGTATCTTCTGTGAACTAAAGTAGACAAGTTTGTTGTTTTTCTTTTTTTAGGTGAATTCCAAATCAAAGTAAAGTAAGAAAAAACAACACGGCTAGAAAGATGTGGTCACACTTTTGCTTAGTATTTAATACCTCAAAGAAGTTTTCCTGCCAGCATTCGTTCTGATTCCAGAATTTATTTTGAGCTTCTCTATGTGGAAAACCTGAGTACTTCAGAGTTCAGTAAGATGTGCCAAGAAGTGTCTGTAGGTTAAAAAGCTTTAATATAATGTCTTCAGATAGAGCCTAGATGTTGAGGGATGGGGAGGGAACAGAGGAGCAGCAGCAGAGGATCTGTGATTCCCTCACACCATGTGGAGAGTCTATCTACATTGCATTGCTCAGCCCTAATAGAAGGGGGTAGAGTTGACTCCAGCCTTCACTTGTGGATCTGTGCTGGGGAGAGGGCAGCTTGCTAAGGAGAGATTGAGTACTAAGATCAGTGATATTGTAGGAAGAGGGGGAAAAACAGAATAAAGCCTGACTCGAGCCAAAGCTACAGGTCAGAATTTTGCATGAACTGGGACTGTGGAGGCTGCATGGCAGCACTGGCTGCGCTGCCTCCCAACTGTCCAGAGTGAGCAATAAAGAAACTGACAGTTGCTGGAGGTGCCGTTCTCCAAGAGGCATTTTGCTCCATATGTTGTGGTCTTGTCCAGTTATGCTCTGCTCTGGGAGCAAAGTCTCCATGAGAGTTAATGTGACTCTAAGCTCCAGCCTTTGGTCTGGCTTAACTAAGTGTGTTTTAGCCACAATTCTTGCTGCATCTGTTGCCCATTCTACCAGACAAAAATGATTCCTGAGACCAATTATAGCAACTGAATAGCATGTTCTTGTAGCCTTTCTAGATAATTTCAGACTGACTGTTCACATGTGAGAATTCTTGATAAATCTTTATTTGACTAAATCTGCATGCTGTATGAAGTTCACTGATAAACTGGTTGAGAGGTCTGTATTCACTGGAGAACCTGATGGACTCTCCTTAGTGTATCGTCTGTGTCTTAAATGTCCTGTGTCCTACAGGAGAAGGATGGTGTGAGTAGGACAGTGCATGCAATAGGGATATGGTTTGGTTTGAAAATTAGACAGACTTAGGCAGTCATCAGTTTCCCCAATTATAAACTGCTGGTGACAACACCAAACATAGATGGTACTAGCAAAGTCTAGGTATTGCTTTATAGGCAGGAATCTTTTTTTAAAAAAAGTCATTTATTCCCAAAACCGTAGTTCTTGGTACTTAATAATACTCCAATGTGAATAACTATGCATGAACTGCTGAGTTCCAGGATTTTACCCTTTGCATCTGCTGTTTCTAAAAGCAGCTAGGATGGGTCTTATCTCTTGCAAGATCCTGCGTGGCTGGAGATGGGCTGGATGAAATTCCAGCTTTCCCCATGTGCTACCACTGCAGGGGTTTCTGCTTGGCTGAGCTGAGAAGGAGCTGCTGGCAGGACAGCATTGGTGATGGCCTTCTGCTTTGGAACTTGCAGGTTCCTGTGGTCGGCTGTGTTTCATGGTGTTGGGTCAGGCTTGTTGGCTTCACCAAGCTCTTGAGAACTGGGAGGGCAGGGGCTAAATAAGGCTGCTCGTTGAGCTCTTCAGTGTGGAATGGTTTTGCTAGGCTTTTGGGGGATCAGCATGATCTTTTTGGACTGTGTCATGTTTTTAATGTATGCATTTAGGCAATTTCCTTTCAAGAGTCTATAAATATATAAAATGTGAGTGTTTAACATCACCTAGTGTTTCTCTTCTTTTTGAAGCATGGCTGCCAAAACCAGTTGTGTTTGTTTCCCTGTGCCCCCGCCCAGTGGGTAAAAAGAGGTTAGGTAAAATCTTGTCAGTGTTTGGCTACAGTTTTTAGCATTGTATATACAGTTTATTGCCCTGAGATCACTGGGATAATTTAGTTGTGTAAAACTGAGTGAGTGCTGGCAGGATTGGTCTTGAAATTGAAGTGTATTCATAAGGACTATAACTGTTTTCATGCCTATTATATTTTTTAGAAGTGGACTCTAGGGTTTTCATTTCCTATGTCAGTCCTGAAGCCTTTTTTACTGTCTCTCCTTTCTTCTAATGTTAATGTTAATTGGCTATAGATAACTTTTTTAAGATATTTGAATATATTATCATTAATTCTGCTTAGAATTACTTTAATGCTATTTAACGCTATATTGTAATCACATAAAATGTGCTTTTTTTTTTCTGTTTAGACTTGTCATCTTACATTAATGTAATATTGTATTCTATAATGTTATCTACATTGCCATGATTTCTCTTCATGGCATTGCTGCAACAGGGAGAAGAGCTGTAGCTGCATTCTCTCTCTTAAGTTCCTACTGTACTACAGTGTTTAAAGTAAAAATAAATGACTTAACCCTCCAACTAAAAAGCAGTTAACTTGGAAGTAGATTTTGGACCTGGAGTTCAGATTTTATAGCTCTCTGCAAGAGCAGAAAGGAGCTTCAGCTCCAGCTGCTTTATGAGCAATGACAGGACCTGTTTTCTGAAACTGTCAGTGAACGTGGTGGGGGCAGTCACAGGTGACTGTCACCTTCAGTCTTGAGACATGCCACCCTAGGTCTTTCACTTTTCACTGCAGACATGGGGACGTGTATTTCTTCTGGGGATGAATCCGCAGCACCGGTTTCGTTCTGATAACAGCATCTGGCACTAGATTGATTTAACAGGCTATGAGGTTTGCTCTTTTCAGATATGCACTTGTACGGCAGCTTCTGTGCTGCTCTGACATGGCCACACGCTACTGTTGTTTTTTCTGCCTCCTAGCGCCACGTGTGAAGCTAAGGCTCTTTGACACCTGCCATTTGGACCCTTTTCTTACTGAAAAATGTCATCGTTTTCAGACAAGATGAAGACAGATATCTGATCATTCTTCCCTTTGCAGGGATGTGCTGAGGGCATGATTCATACACAGATGAATAAAGGATTCCAGGCCGTAGCTATACAGTTAGTTTTATTAGTTTAGTATGGTAAGTAGTTTTTGATTTAGGGATTCAGGGACTAACATCTAAGGCAGAAGAAATTAAAGCATAGTAACTCATTGTTACATCTTGCAATAATTCTCAAACCTATTTCATTCTGCTGCAAGTAGCAATAGTCTTACTGTTTTAATGGCAGGAAATTTCACACCGCTTTTCTTTGGAGAGGGGAATGATGGTAGTTGAGGAATTGAAATCAGAAAATTTTGAACTCTTCTCATTCTGTAATCAGTAAAATGTTTTATGTGGGATATGCTTTCTGCATTCATCCAAATCTGGAAGTTAGTAGAACTGGGCTGCATTTTCCAAAGTAGTAACTTTTTTAAAGGAGAAGCTTTTAAATCCTGTGCCGCAATTGCTTTCCCCATATTCTTGAAACCTGTTTTGTGCTAACAAATAGGCAATCGGGTTGCGTGGCTCAGAACATAATTGTCCTTATGTTTTAAATATCCTTCTATTATGTTTGATTACAAGTAAAACGCTCTTAGAATGTAAAATCAACCCACAGCCCTCTTTTACAATGAGAGTCGAAAATGTTGGGCTTTGTTAGCCCTAACATTTCACAGCTTGCAGGGAAGTGGGTAATACTTGAAGGTAACTTCTCAATAATTGCATTTTTTAATATACTTACTGATTTTTCTGTCTTTGTCATACATTTCTTCTGAGATTTGGATGTATGTCTTTTTAGTTAAACTGGCTTTGATTTCTTGTATTCCTTTTAATTTTGTATAAAACAGACATTGAGGAATTCTTGCATTTTATCTGACGTTGAAAGACTGTAATTTGGTAATTCAAACCATTAAATTTTTCTCTTGCATATTGTTCTTCATCTGAAAATGCATCCTTCAGTTCTGTAGTGAAGTTCTTCAGAAGCACGCTGGTAAAATGGAAAATCAAATATCGTTCCAAGACTTAATGTTATCTTAAAATAAGTCACTTATAATGATTTGAAGCAATGATACAAACTGTGATTAGATTATCTTGCTAAACGCTGATAGAAACAGGCCCAATTCTTCTCTCTTCAGTAGGTTCTAAAGATCTACACTGTCCACCAGAAAAGCTATCAGCTTGACTGGCACTAAATATCATTTGTGTCTGAACAGGAGAGAAATAATCCTTAATGCAAGGATTGTTGCCTTGAAATTCTGTCATTTGAGAAGCTCCTTTATAAGGTGCTTATTTATTGTCCCTGCTGTAGGGTCAGCAAGCTGTTTCAAAAGTAGGGTTTGTGACTGAAAGACATACTGTTGTTCCGTGTTGTAATTTGCTGCATGACAGAGTTCCTGTTTTGAAATATTTTATTAATTTTTACTTTAAAGAGTAGATTGAGTTGGTCAGGAGAAAAATGCTTTCTTCTTTGCATGGTGTAATTTCTGGTAAACTTTGTGAAATACCGAGCAAACTCATTTGTACATGGGTAGAAACATTTAAAGACTTTTTTGTTGAGAATTCAAAACACTAGTTGTAAGCAGAATTTCATTAGTATTTTCTATGGAAACTTACAGAATGTGGCTGAGCAGCAATGCAGGGTCCGTATCACGGCTTATCACTTGATGTGCTGTCTGAAGACACTTCGTGGGCTTAACTTCTTGTGTGCTTGGGAGCTTCTCAGCAGGAACTGTTCTTTAAAACTTGTTCTCCCCTTCCTTCCCCCCATCTAATTGAATGACGTCACTATAAGCTTTTCTGTAGTATCTTTGAAAAAGAAGACTGTAACACCTCGTATCTAATGTGACTGGTTTTGAAAGGTCGACTTCCATATAAGCAAAACTTGTGTGGTATGTAGTGACTAAAATGTTTGAATGAAGCAATGGAAATTTGATGAAAATTCCATTCCTATCTAACAGTATATTTGTCATTGTAAAATATACTTAATACCGGAATATCTCCCGAGTTCTATATATTGTTAAAAGTTAAAGATAAATCCTTAGGTTATCTAAAAGCACAGATGAATTGTATGGGTTTTGGCTTGATTCTGTTGAATTATGATTGCTTTCTAGTGTAATGTTTTTTCGTGATCCTAACATCTTCCTTTGCCATACCACTAGCTCATTGGAGCTGGGGGAAAGACTAGATTTTGAATTTAAGCTCATCTGTCAGAATGAACAGGCTTTTAAAAATCTTCTCAAGCTTTTTATTCTTTGAATACATTATTGAGTATATACCAGAACCTTTTTTATCTTGCACTTCCATGACATATGTTCCTCATAAGAAAAAAAAGTAATGGCTTAGCTGTGTCAGAGCCAGAGTCTGTCAAGCCTGGTATCCTATTGTTCCTGTGGCGAAGTGCGTGTGGCTGAATAAATCAGTGTCTTGCTCAGCCTAGTCTGGACTGTAGTCTCCAGTCGGCTGTATTCATCACCTCCCCAGCAGAAGGAACTGTGCTGTGTATGAGGACCGGAGTGCTCACACAGACGAACGTGAGACCCTGGGAATGGCAGATAACTGCCCATACGGCAAGAAACCTGCAACTTGCTATTGGTAATGAGGAGGAGTTGGAGGGGCTGTCAAAGTTGCTACTGCCATGGGCAGTGTCCCTCTTGACAGGAAAGGAAAGAGCGCGACAGAAGTCAAAAATGCAATAAAGGGATTATTGATGTTTCATATGAAACAGCTTTGACCTCCCTGAGGTAGTTTTCATTAGTCACCAAAAATGGTTATGTAGGGAGATGTATAAGAACGGACGCAGACATGCTATTTCTCTAGCACTTAGTAGCACTTAACCATAATCGATTTTAGGCTCTTTTGGAGCTAGTTGTGACTTTTGTGTTTTCAGTAAGGCCCCATGGATTTCTCTTTCATGAAACAGCCCTATCATCTTTTGAGCCTGTACTTAATTAAGTCTTCCCTGCCCCTCCTCAGTTTGTTTTTAATCACTAAATCTATCAATATAATTAAAGCTTCTAGCATTCCAATCGAGCTTCTAAATGTAACATTCTTTTTTAGCAAAAAAATTTGTCATTTTATTTCATTTTATTTTTCTGTCCTGGGTAATTCTTAAGCCAATTATTTTATTAAGTAACACTGAATAATCTTTTGACCCTTCTGTACTTCTACCCTTTGTGGGAGTCTCTAGCTTTTGTTGCCACAAGCTTATGGTGAATATATTTATCGGTTAATATGTAAAAAGTTGGGTTAGAGGAGTTAACCACAATTACTAAATTTTGATTGGGAAGGGAGTTATATTTTGGCAGATCATAATTTTATGAACAAATATGAAAATCTGGGCCCACTTTGAGGTTGATATACCCTTTGCTTTTAGAATGACCACAATTTTCTTCCAAGTATTAACACTGTTCTCTTATTTGTGCTGGTATTGTTTCTTAAATTGTTATTTTAAAGGCTTCAAGTTGTAAATCAGGGGTTTGGATATTGTAGGAACAGTAAGTTATGTAAAGTTGGATAAAGTTACTTTTTCTTTCTCTGTAGGTTATTAATCCAGTGTTGCATTTGATTGTGGGGAAATGACTTCAACGTAATAAAATAGTCTGAAATGTTGGTAAGGTTCATGAAAATGTCGGGAAGCTGCATCCATATTTAACCCTAGAAGCCTTCAGCCTGATATATCTTTTTCGTTATACATACATTAGGTTTCTGCACGTAGTTTTGACACAGTTTTCAGTGAAAACTTGCTACCTAAGAACCCTGTAAGTTTTAAAATATGTGCCATTGTATGCATGTACATGAAGTAGTAACGTATTTGACAACTGTTGATAACTCTAGTTTGTTAAATGTGATCTCTAGCATTACGCGTTTTTGTAGGTATGCAATAGCTTTAAATTAAAAAAAAAAGTAAGTATTCTCAGATTTTTTTTAACCTTTTAAAGACAGGCTTAAGGCTTTTTTCCTGTAAACATTAAGAGATTGAAAATATGAATGTTCTGAACAGGTCTTCAACTTATCTTTTCATAATAAATATATAGTGCTTATTTAAGCTAAGTAAGAAAATAACTTGTTCTAGTAAATGTTAAAAGGCTCCTTAAAGCATTTAGATCACAGCCGACATGGTCTCTAGCATGAAGCTGAGGGCCCACCAGGTGGTGCTAGTGGAATATATTTAATGTTGGTTTAACTACTTAAAATGTGTCTTTACAAATGTGAATGAGAGGGGTGCAGTATACAAAAACTTACTTTCTATGCAACAACTTTGTTTGTACAATTAAAAAGAGTAAATCAAAATATTATGTAGCAGCTTTGTGGTTGGGGCATTTCTAATTTTAAGAAGTTGGATATAGATGCTGAGGCAAAAATCTTATCTGTAGGATGGCTAATGTGGCAAGCAGACAATATGGAGGCATGTTCCCAGATTCTTTACCTGCTTTTTTGTTAATTCAGATAGCAGTTTATGAAACTTGTCTGTTTGTGTATTGTAAGTGTTTAATACCATGACTGCTTGCTTATTTACCTAGTACATTTTGACTTTATTAAAAAAGTTATTTTGCTACTGATTGTTGTTTTAACTGTTAAGATTTTGGTCAGTGCAAAAATCTTTCCTCTTAGGAAATGCACAGAAATAAGGATCTCATTTTATGAGGGGGTGAGGACTCTAGTTTAAAAAGTCAAAGTAGAACCAAATTCTAGTTCTCAACATATACAGATTTTTATATGCAGTTTTTACCAACACTTATGAGGGCTTTCTTTTGACTGTCTTGAAAGTCATATCCTTTATTAAAAAAAAAAAAAAAAAGGGGGGGGGAGCGGNTTTTTTAATAAAAAAAAAAAAAAAAAAAGGCGGGGGTGAGCGGGAGACGAAGTTAGAGAACAGTGTGGACCACAGTAGTTTGGAGTAAATTTCTAGTTCCTACTGATTTGAGCAAGTTTGGGTTTGTCTTCATGTGCCCTGACATAAAATATGTATGTTCTTTGAAAGCACGATACAGAGCATTTTACAATATTAAGTTAGCGTAAATTATCCTATATAGCATCACCTTTTTAAAGAGGACTATTAAAAATGAAAAAACAACAGAAAAACCAAATGTTTCTAAACCAAAGTGACTGTCTCTTGTCTAGTCAAAAAGCAAAATCCAGAACAACTGCAAACAAAATTCTCCAAACCTATTTTGCTTGTAATCTTAGTGTTGTGACCAAGCTAAATGTTTTAGTATCGTATGTGCCAGTGTCACATTAGTAACCACCTCATTGTAGCTAAAACCAACTAAATAAAAGCACATGAAAGCCACTAATAGGTCTCTCAAAGTTCGGTTGACTATGGTTGAACAAACCAGAAGATGGTTTCTTTGGAGTTTGTGTCCCTATGCATTTATTCTGAGCAACAAATTTACTTACCGTTTGGGTTTTACTGTCCTAGGCACAGCAGTATGGGGTTCTGCATGAGCGGAAATTCTTCCCCTTCTTTTCCAAGTCTGCTACACCAAACACTTCGTAGAATAACTGTATGCATACACAAAACCATCTTAGAGTGGATGTCAAATAGCCAGTGTATGCGGCTTCTGAAAGTGCTTTTTATATCTTGTTTTCCTGCTTGAAATAATTTTTTACTTGGCTTCCCCTCCTCCTTCTCCCCCTGGTGTATAAATGTTCTTGCACTTGAGGAAAGGAAATGTGCTCTTTTCAAATGTTTCTTTCTCCCATCCTGAGTTTAATTTTATTTACTCATTTTAGCAAGGAGTTTTTGGGCTACCTACCTTTAAAATTTGGCACAAGTCACTTACTACCATAGAATGATAGTAGTATTGCATTCCTCTCACTTCTGAAAGTTGTCAGTGTAGCATTAACAAGAATCAATAAAATGTCAAGTGTATTAAAATTCCTATCCATGCCACTTTGTTTTTTCACTACACAGAAAACTGGGAGGGATCAAGCAATAAGCTGTGTGCAGTAACACAGTTTATAGTACAGCACTGTAAAAATGTGTGCAAAACACTTTTTAATTTTTTATTGAAGTGTAATATCAGTGTATTAAATCTAGAAATTGCATGAGAGGTTAACTTTTGGATCTGTTCAAATACAAAGAGATTGAAGAGCAATTAGTTAAAAGCTGTTAGAATTATGTGCTAATGTGTGTGGTTTTTTTGGAAGCAATTTCCAAAAAAGGAGCGCTTGCCAGATGCTGCCTTTATAGGGTGTGAACAGGTTAAGAAATACATTCTGCTGCATTGTTCTTTAAACTACCCGTTCATCAGAAAAATCAGTTTGAGGAGGCTTCTGTCAACATCTCTGTTTTTCAGCAGTTAGATTTTTGTGATAATGCCCATATTCCCAAACTTGTGACCCTCAGTTATTGTCTGTCATGGGACTGTTTTATGAATGCCATTTAGAGAGAGGGAATGCCCATAATACTGAATTACTTTTTTTAAAAAAGATCATGTAAATAGTTTCATTTTCATTTGCCTTGTTCAGCCTGTTGACGAACTGGTCTGAGCAATTTTTTTTTCTTTTGTAAACTGGTTGTTTGAATAGGGATGGAGTTATGCTAATACAAAAGAGAACAGGATTTTATCCCCTGTATTTGTTGAAAAATCCAGTTCGTCTGTAATATTAAAATGTTCTTTTGAGTTTCTAGTAACTATAAAATCTGACTCGTATGTACAGCACTCTACTAAATTCCATTTTGATTGTATAAATAATAATTTATATATATAATAAAACAACTGTAAAAACAACAGTAAGAAAATAATACCTTTTATATCTGCATTTTACACTATTTACTGTTAACGTGCTTGGAACACTGAATAGGAATGTGTTTTATCGCTGAGCTATTCTCCAGTTTTTTCTGAAGGCAGGGGCTTCTAGGTATCAGTTTCTTTATTTAAAAATGTGACCTACTAAATGTTCTGAAGAGGAAGATTTATAGTCTAGTTTTAAAACAATATAAAGCAAAGTTATGATTTTTATTGAAAGGTCTGGACTGTGGTTTCCCTCCTTATGGCAAAGATAAGTTTATTCTGAGTGGAATAGTAAAAGTAAAAATAGTTAAGAAAGTGATAGTATTCCTCTCCAGTGCAGTAGCTGTACGATGCCTTAATTATCAGTCTGAAATTCAAGATCTGTTGAAGTTATTTGAAGAAATATAGTTTGTTGATTCAGTGGTGTCAAAATTTCACAGCTGAAAATAGACTTATACTGTGAATAGTTGATTGCTGTTTTCTCTTGAGTGGAACTAGAGCACTCGAGGATTCTTTAATTACATTGTGATTTGAATTGGTGAGTTTATCATCATTACTGAATGAGTTTGAGGTGTGCGATAGATACATGAACTGTAGTTTAAGTTGCTGAAGACATGCAGTCTGTGTTATTCTTTGGGGATGGCAGTGAGAGCGGGGAGAAGACAGTATTAAATGCCGCTGAGAAGCGAGCTGCAGCTCTGTGGCTCAGTCTGTATCAAGTTTATCTTTTTTTTTTTCCCCTGGGTCTCTTAGGCAGCTAGTTTTAGGCAACGTGTGTGCACACTTATGACTTGGGTTCATATAATAGTTTGATTGATGTTAGACTTTAGAATCTAGGTGTTTTTAAACAAATTGTCAGGTAGGTTTTTGTTTTGTGTATGGAAGCTGGTTTGCCTCTTTACTTCTGATAACACTTGTTTCTCGTGTTCATTTTCTCTGCTGTAAGATTACTACAAGGGCTGATGTCACATACAGTATTTATTTATAATAGGGCTGGAACTGAAAAAGAATGGATGTTGCAGGTCAGGGAGGCCTGTTTTGGCTTACATGGAGATCTTTTGTTTTGTCTGTACTGTCTTACTTTTACAAGTATTCGGTTGATTCAGAATATCTTTCAAACATGAGGCTTTAAAAAAAAAATCCAAACGTTCAATTAAGTCACTTGCTGAGTGTTTCAGTTGTGTGATGTTTTGATTATTTGCCATTTTATTTTTCAGCATTGTCAGTGAAGCAGGAGCATCTATCTACAGCGTCAGTCCAGAAGCGTCCAAGGAAATGCCAGACCTAGACCCTAACCTAAGGAGTGCAGGTATGAAGCGTATTTCACCAGTTCAACATGGAGCTTAAGTCTCAGACTGTACTGTTCATAATATTCAGTATAATAATAGTCACAGGTATAAAAAGTGAAGGTTTTGGATGTTGGTTTTTTTAAACTTTAATTCTTCTATCATTTCACATTTGAAGTCCTAGGTGTGCAAGTCAATGACATCATCTTCTACTAAGGCCTGTAATGTAAAGGTCGTTGTGGATGTATTCCTTCAATAGGCTGGTACAGGAGAATTTATGGGGATTAATAGAACCAATGATTGCATAAACTTTCACAGTTGGACATGTCCGTGCCCACAAGAGCTAGACCTTCGCTCTCTTTTCTTGTCCCTCATATATACACAAATGTCTCTAACGATAATTAAATGTTTGAAAGGCTAGAGAAAAATGTAAGAATAGAACAGATAATTTAAAGGTGTGCATTCATTGTGATCAGTTTGAAGTCTTCATGTAGCTGAATATAGTCCTCAAGAAATACTATTTAGTTTTAGTTTTTAAAAACTTACCTACTTAGGCATAAATGTCACTGAGGTATAATACAGTCCAAGTTCTTAGAAATGTACAAGTGTTGCCACTGTTACAATTTCAGTGTTTGGTTAAAGAGTAGTCTTTGTAGATCAATTTCCTAGCAGCTCTGTTGGTGTCCAAATTCTATTCATGGATTTGGTTTATTGGGAGACAGCTGTAAGGGCAGGTCTGAGGTTATTTTGGATTACTTCATTTGTGTATTTTTAATTGGGTGTCTTTTTGTATTTGTTTTTAGCAGCCCTAGTTTTTTATTTTCTTGGTTTACCTGCAATTTGCTGTCATACTCAATCAAATAAAGCACATTTGAAAATGCAGTAACATTCTCATATAGAAATCTTTTGCAGTCAAAATGATACTATTCTTAATTTTATTGTTAGTTTAGCAGGTTACTAGCCTGGAAATCCTGAGAAAGCTGTAGAAGTAGGTTAGCAAAAAACAGTTGTGAAGTTATGGGGTATTTGGGGGTAAAACTTTCTAGGATTCCTCACGTTCCCCTTTCCTCTTATTTCCAGAAGGGGAAAAGGGGATTTGTGTTAACTCGATATTTCAAGTGAAAGATTTTACAGGACAATTCTTTAAATGTCTGTATCGGCCTTTCCCTTTGCAGGACAGGCCTCTAGCTTCCTTTTGTTTGACTCTTTCCTCCCTGCCTGCGAATGGACCACCTTTCCTGGGCCACAGGTTCTGAACGTGTCACAGTATGGCCAGAGCAAATATTAGACATATGACATTTCTGTATTTGTGACCGATGCCACTAACTTTCCCTTGGGCCAAAGGTTTTTATGTTGCTGATACATTAAATGTGGGTTTAGAGTTGATGTAAATGAACAGAAAAACACTGAAGAGGAGGAAATTTAACTATCAACAATATGCTTTTCCAGATGTACATGATTTTCCTTTTTTCAGAAGTTATTTTTTGAAAATTTCAGACTTTTATTTAGTGTTGTACGTCAAATACAGTAAATGAAAATCGAACTTGTAATATATAACCAATTTCAGTATTAATTATCTAGAATTCATAACTTCTCCATTATTTCTAGGAATTACTTCAGGCATAACTTCCATGCTGTTGCATCTGGTTTGAAAAGCATCAGCAATTTTAACGTGCCGCAGCAGTACCACAGAGTGGATAGAAATTGAAAAGGGGTAGGATAGAAAGTGAAAAATAATTGCTTAGTTCCCTGGATGTCAGCTGTTATGGAACTGACAACTAGAAGTATATTTATTATAATAGAATTTTTCCTAAAAGTTTTAGACTTTCTTCTTGTCTTTTCGTGTCGATTTGTAATTAGCTGCACTAAAGCTGTAGACATATTTTTTTTTAAAGCTGAGCATAAAAATCTGACATAACATTAGAGGGAAATATTAACTGATGTTTGGGATTTTTTCAAACTTTTTCTTGACTAGCTTTTACTTTTGTACTGTTGATTTTTCTTTTAATTTGCAGCAAACAGAAAAGTGACATGGTGTCAAAGCTGACTTGCTTTTTATTTTAATTGTTGTGTTACATCATGTCAGGTTCTGTGCTTACATGATAGCATTTAGTACATTAAAGGAAGCTGACAGCTGCATGATAAAGTGTGACATTTATAGTTGAAATAAAAGGTGCAACTGACGTGAGGTATCTGTGATCTTAACGCAGTTTGCCACTTTAACATTTTTCTCAATACAAACTTTATAGAAGGGTTTGGGGTTTTTTTTGAATTACACAGGTAGGCCTCTGTCCATCAGGTACATAAATGTAAAATATTAAATCATGCATATTATATGAGAGCTTACTTTCACATCTTGTGGTATCTTTCAGTTGTATTTGCAGTACTGTTAAGCAATTGTGTCTAATAAGTCTTCACTTCATATAGAGAAATAGAAGACATCAATCCTGATAAAAATATTTATCTTATAAATTTCTCCTTGGCTAAGTGTTGTATATAGGTGGAAAAATAGCAACCTTCAGCATTTCTTGGAGCTGCTAATTAAACATATTAGTTAAGCCAGGAACTCAATGGTGGTGTGGGTGTTTTTGGAGTTTTGGTTGGTTTTTTTTGTTGTTGTTTTTTTTGTTTTTTTTTACCTTTGAGCTGTCTTAGAAGGTCACAGATGACATGGGTTTGTGATAAATAATTGAGAAAGGTCTCATTATAAACTGATTGTGTTTGTATAAACTATAGTGGAAAGTCTTCATAGTCATCCATACAGCACTTCTAGCCAATATTGCACTTGCTTGGGGAAAAAAAAAAAGAGATAATTTCTTAAGCAATTTGCTGGTATCTACAGTGCAGATAATGGAATAGGGTCTGTCCAATTTTAGAATTGTCCTCCATAGTTGGGTACCTTCTTTCTGGCCCTAGGAAATATCAGGTCCTAATATCAATTCTTTACATTGAACTATAGGTTACCTTAAATTTTTATAGCACCAAATATGAGTATTTCACAAAAGTGCAGAAGCTTCTTTACTGCTGCTCCAATTCCTGTAAAATCTTGTGGACTGGGACTCAACTAAGTATGTAGTAAAGAACTTGATGAGACCTAGTTACTTGTGTTTGAGTAGAGTGAGAGGTATATATCCCCTTCTGACAGTCATTGTAGGATTAATGAGCGGAACAGCTATTTCTCAGCCTCACAGAATGAGGAGATAAGAGGCTTATAGGCCAGAGCAATAAAAGGATTTCCTACTTGATAGGCTGAGGAAGTTCAGCTGCAGTAGATAAGGAGGGTTCTGCCTAGACAACAAGCCACTGGAGTTCAGTAACTCGGTATTTTGGATGAACTTGCAATAGGGTTGTAGCCTGACAGAGAAGGGAATGCAAGGCTTCCTTGAATTCTCCTTCCCAAAAGCTGTGCCTAAGAACAGGCTGAAGATTTGGGATGGAAATTGTTGTAGGGGAGAATGGGCACCATAAAAAGGGTGCTTAGCAAGCTGTCGATGTTGATCATCTTTGTGAAGCATATTAATATGTACCCTCTTGAGGCTTTGTGACTGCCTGCTCTAGGGTTAGTGGAATGGCAATGAAGAGCTGCAAGGCTGGGTGGGTGAATGCAGTTCCGTTTCTGCCCCAGCGTGTGCCCTCTGGCCACCCTCTTAGAGGAGTCAAATGTTGAATTTGGTAGAGTTTTCATAAAGCCATCAAACTCATATTTACTTGGCTGTCCTGTTCTTTTGTTGTTTTACTTCCCTCCCNTTTAACCTTTGGTTAGCTTTTGTTCATGGCAAGTTCAAGTAGGAGTTTTTCACTTTAACTTGTCCATAAGGTCTTCTGGATTACTCTAGGTCTCTGTGATTGGAGATTTGCTTGTGCCTTTTTTAAGCGGAAGGCCTGAATGCAAGTTTCCCTGTGAAGCAGTTGTAAGTACCGTGCTCAGTGAACTCTTACTTTGCCTTGCAAGTTCATCAGTAATTCTCCTTGCCATTAGTTGTCTTTCATTACCAGAGCGATTGAGAAGACTGTCTTGATGTGGTATTCTTTGCATGAGTAAAAGAAAAAAACCCTAAACTTAGTAGTGACAAGCATTCCTCGCTCAAACGGATGGACTCTGTGACAATCAATGTCGACCTGGTTTTGGTTGCTGCCACTGGGCCTGTGAACTCTGGAATTAAATGGTTTTCCAAAAGTTAGTATATTCTTTGTTTTACCTCCATCTTGTCCTTTATAGTTTTGCCCAAGGTTTTACTTTGTTGTGCAGAATCTGTATTCCTAATGAAAATGAGGCTTCTGGGATGAGAAATAAAATGAGTCTGTGCAGGTGTCAGTGCGTAGATACTGCCATGCTTTCTGGTTTTTCTCTCAGGTAGCACTTCTCCAGTTCTACAGTTCCTTTTTGCAAATGCTTGTTGGCTTGAACAAGCTTGGCTGGACAAAATGGGATGACTGTGGAAGGACAGGTGAAGTATATAGAAATAGAAGTATATAGTGTAAGCATGTATGACTTGTGTTGAAGGACTGACGCACAGAAATATGGAATTTATGTACTTCCTGGATACCTGGAAGCTTTTTAAACTGTGGTGAGCTAGCGGTGGTTTTTGTTGTTGTCCTTAGTACAAGGAGGATAAAGAATGCACCAATCGTTTTGCATGTGCTCACATCAGAATTTTTTTTTCTTCTGCCGCCTTTCCACCTCTGGAAGTGCATACCAGGATGAAATGAATGTTGCTTAACAACTCTAAGAACCAGAGGAAACTGCTGAATTCTGGTGGAACAGTGGCCTGATGGTGCAGATGAGGCAGTAGTCATGATGGGATTTTACCCTGGTTTTGATATACACTCTGTTGTATTAAATGAGAAATGTCTTCATTTCATTAAATTTATGAATTACATTTCATTTTGAGATGATAGCTCTAACAAATAAGCAATCTCTTCTTTATTTTGCTATTTAAAAAGCAAAATAAAAACGTAATGTGCTTCATTGCAGTGATTTATAAAAAATTAGACAAACCTGAACACACAGAATTCTTTAAACACAGGATGAGGTGGGAAAGGGGGTTACATCTTTTCAGATATGACGTTTGTATAAACACTTGTTAGAGCAGATCTCTAACAATTGGAGAGCTGAGCCTGTCTGATTTATTTCCATGCCTTAATGCAATCATATGCATTTGTTTTTTAATTCGCAATTCGGATGCTGAAGCAAGGGCAACGTACTTGGGCTTGTCTAATGCAGCAACTCCAAGAAATGCTCCTTTTCCTGTCAGACATGAAGGGCCTGGGGTCCTCTGTCAAAGACCACATAGTTGCATCACTAAATAACGAAAGCAACAAATGTAGATAAAATATTCCCTAAAGTTACTTTTTTGCAAAAATTTGGAATACTAACAGGGCAAGCATGTGTGTCATGCTGCATGCACAGGTATGATCCAATATTGAAACTGTGCTGCTCTTAAAGGCTGATTTCTGAGGATAAAGAAGAATCTGAGAGAGCAAAAGGTCACACAGCACCGCTTGCCTTAGCATTGTCAAATCCCATCTGCTTGTCTCCTCTCCACAGGGCAGAATACATTGTATTATTGTACACTCAAAGTTCAGCACACCACTTGCACTTTTCCTTGCAAAAGAAAGCCTTATAGGCTTCAAGGGCTTGTTAGGACTTTGAGACTGTCATGCTACAGGGTTTTATTCCCTGGGGTGCTGTTAAAGATAGAGACATACAGTTCAGAGCTGTCATACTAGCCAGCGAGTAGAAGGTAGAGATTGGAAAAAAATATAATTTCTTTTGACTTTATCTTAAGGAAAGTAAAACAATTTGATGATTAGATGTGTGGGACATAGTGCCTTGATGTCTACTTGAGCTAATTTCTTTATCTTCTTAAGAGCACTACTCCCCCTTGGCTACTCAGGAGAGAAGGTCATTTTTCAAAAACTTTATTGGACAGAAGTCTTACGGTTAAACCATTCACGCTGCTTTCGAAGTGGAAGCTTCCTTCTACAGCTAATTGTAGAGGATTGGTGCAAGTTCCATAAGTTTTCAGAAAGCGTTAGAAGAAAGGAAAGTAAGCACTGAATTCTTATACATTAAAACATTTTGACTAACTAAACCCAACCCGTTTAGTTGGGTTGTGTGCAATTACAGCAGTACAAAATGAAATTGCGTTCTGTCCTTCACCTGACGTATTCTATAGCATGTAAGAATGAATTTAATTATATTGTTGGAAGGAAAAAGATGCAGTGGTTAGAAACAAAATGGACGGTGACCAGCACTAAAAGGTAAAGAAGACTTATTAGTTCTTTCCCCATAGGACCCAGTTCTCACCTATGAGCAGAAGCTCATCTGAAGGTGTGAACTGGGCTCTGCAGTTTGAATGGAAGTTGTAGCAAATCTGTGGATAATCTTAAAGAGTCCATAACTGCAGGTAGTCTGGAAATGATTTGGCCTACTACAGTTGTGCATGAACATGTGTACCTGCATCAGGATTTTGAGAGACAGAAAGTTGGGCTTGAATTGCCCAAAACTAGTGGCACAATGCTGAATGGGTTGTTACGCAGGTGTTGGATATGCTTGTAGTCTTTACTTTCTTGTTGTTCTAGACAAGAATCTGATGTTTTCCAGTCTGTGCAGGCTTCATGGCATGTGTGAGAGATGGTGTTCAACATCTTGCTCATCGGGACTGTATTTCTTATGCAGCTGTAGAGTCTAGCAGTAGCTAGAGTAGAGGAGTTTGATCTATAATCTGCAAGATCATGACCCACTTAAATTCCCCTAGGCTTCTGCCTTGTTACAAAATTAAAACAGATTATTTTGAGCTATGTGGAAACTTTTCTGTCTGTTTTGCATCAGTATTTCCACTACGCTAAGAGATCTGTGTATGTGTACAGCTTTTAACTGAGCATCATTCTCTGTGCACATGTTAAGGTTTGCAATTGATGTGTAATCTTTGTATGGAAAGATGTGATGTTCACCTTGCCTTCCTCTCATTGACCTATTTGTTATGTCCCGGACAGGGCTGAGTTCACCAGATGAACTTGGCTTGTATTTACAGAGTGTCACTTGCTGTACTTCTGAACAAACTGAAAACACCCCACCAGGTCTGTCTAAAAGTGATCTCCAGCAGTAAAGTATTAGTCCAGGCTCTGGTAAAGCCTGTTTCCCTTAGCATAAGAAAGTTATAAAAATTATTTACTTCCCTCCCTCTGGATGCAACTCTGTGCACGTGTGTGTGTATTTTCCTTAGAAGGCTTTGTTGTTGTTTTGAAGTGTGGAGACAGAGAAACAAGTACAACAGAGCACAGGGATGCTCTTCAATTTGAGGAGTTTTGGGTTACTTTTAATATAACAGTATGATGCATTACTCACCAAAGCTGCTTTTCTTACTATAAGTGTAGGAAGGGACATTCTGGTCACTTACGAAAGGTTAATTTTTATTGTTGATATAAATGAATAACTCTTGTCAGTACAGAACTTTGAGTATTTTTTTTACTTCTAGCAGTAACAGTAATCAATGCCATGGTGATGCTGTTCAAATTAGTACCAGTGGTCTGAATGTGGAAAGTGTACTGATGATTTCTATCTTTTAAGCTGAGCAGATGGGGAAAGATTCTTCTGAATTTATACCATCCTGTAAGACTTAACTCCTTTCTGTGGCAGAAAAATTACATCGGGCTTCAATTAAATGATTATATGTCTCCCATCTTACTTTGGATAAAAAAAGTGCTGTTATCTGTGATACAGAAATAACTAATACTTGAAAAGTATTTTTGAGTGTGTTTCTAAAAAAAAAATATTGATTTTAAAAGCTGCATTGTAATATTCACTTGTTGAGGTTTTCTCTTTGTATTTCTTACTTCTTTTTTGTATTCAAGCCATCTCTTTTAAAGATTTTTGTATTAAGTAAATAGAACATTGTCATTCATTATTTCATTAATCTTAGGCAAATAACAGATTATCAGTTTTATGGAGTTAAAAGTAAACTAAAAGGTAACCTTTTTAAAACAAAAACCTGCTCACTTGCCACAGAAGAATTTTGGATGAAATGCAGCTGTTGAGCAGTTGCTTAAAATAAATTGCATACTTTAAACCCACCAAGAAGATATATGAGGATTCAAAACTGTGTCACAAATCCTGACCTACTGAGAAAGAATGCTTAATGAAAAGACTACTGTACGTTTCACTGTATCCTTTGCAAGGAGGGTGAAATTCAGGTCAACAGGATAGAAAGCTTCCAGGACTCAGGAAACCTGAACAATCGATCACTGAGTAAACATTATTGCAGATACTTATGGAGAGTAATTGATCTTGAACACAATAATAGGCTTTATAAAAGGATTTAAATAAGTAGTAATGCTTCCATATCTATCCTGGTATGATATATTGACAGTAATTACATATGCATTTGTGAGTTAGTCTCTGATTACCTTAATATATTTATTTTTTTATTTAATTGACATTGAAGTTTCAACCCAGACTTCTAAGGTGTAAAGGTTAATTTAAAATGGGAGGGGGGGGATGAGTTACTTGAATGTTATAGTAGCATGTCTCAGCAAGAACAAAATACTGAGGTTTTGTAATAAAAATACAGAGTGTTCTCATTTATGACAAAATTGAGGTTGAACTAGTCATAGCCTAATAGCTTGTGGTTGCTATATATTTATTTGCAAAACACTTGTAAAACTACCCACTGCCTTCACATCTGGAAGCTTCACACTGTTTCAAAACACAAACAAATGCTCCCACTCCTATGAGGTAGCTAAACTGTCACAGTTACTGACTGGAACATGTTTTTATCCTTATATAAAGACCCATGTGTTTAAAGGAAGGAATTGGAAATCTTGGACTTTGGACCAAAAATGGTTTTCTGCGTGCAGTGGCAAGCAATGTTTGAATGCTGCTGTAACTGAAAGAAATTGGTTGATTTTTTTTTTTTTCTTTCTCCTTCTTCCACCCATAATCATTTCTGGCAGTCTCTCACGCTGCATTTGGCAGAACTTTGTATGTGTATTTTCACTCTTTCCCTACCTACAGCCATTAAACTTTTGCTTTATGGTGTGGCTCTTGCATAGAGCAATGCAAAAGGAGAGCATTTTAATATGCTATTGTCTGAACATCTAAGTTGGCAGGCTGCCCCCAAAGCAGGCACAATACTTGAAACTATTTATAATAAATTTTGTTATCTAGTTGACAAGATTTCTAGCTGCTCTTGCACCCTAAATAGTGTGCACATCTGATTTGGACCATAATGATTGCTTTAGATTTATTCCATTACTGAAGGAAGGCAGGTAGCCTCATTAAGAAGTTAGCAGTAATTCTGCTTTTAGGGGTGGCAGCTGACATGGCCCCTTCATAGATACCATCTAGAGAAATAGTTGGAAGCTTGCTTTTTGCCCCTCACTGTTGAGAGTGGGCGCTTTTTTCCATTTTTAATCTGAAAAGATTTAGCCTGAGAACTATTATCAGTATTCCAGAGTGGAAACTCTCTCCTTTTTAATCCCTGTGAAAAATTATATCACTTGCTGTAGTCAGGACTAGTAAAAACAAAGTTACGTGATGTGTATATGTGAGGAAAATAGTCTTAATCTTACATTTGTCAGTTTGGACTTAAGAGAGATTTGATCTTTTTTAGACAGGAGGAGCCAGATAATTAAGCATGTTTGAAAGTTCACGAGGGCACCATCTGCTCATTAGCCATTAGGAAACAAAACATTTTAATATAATTCCTTATTTTCTATGAAGATCAGAGACTGAGACTGACATGACTTGTGCAAGCAACTCTGATGGAGGCTTTTCGCTCACCACACTTGTTGCACTTCATTGTTGACAGGCAAAAATACTTAACTATCTGGTGGGTTTGTCTTGTCAAATAACCAAAGTATGGAGTGAATTGAGACCACCAAAAGTTAAATTGCCTTTCTTACAACATGGCAGAAAATATCCTAATGACAAGGCAGGATTTCAGTAAATATGGTTTCTGTAACCTTCTTTATTTCTCATTCCATTTGGAGGCAAAGTCCGTCTACATTAAAGTCGGTGGACCACCCAGGCCATCCTGCCCCTCCAAGCTTTAAAATTTTACGTGCATGTACTGCACGGCAGCACAATATGTTACTGTCATTCCAAGTATTGCTATAATGTTTTCTTTTTAATTGACAACTTGAAGCTTTGCATCTATTGGGTGTGCAATTCTTGTGGTGATTTTTCTAATAGAGGGCCATGTCATCCTGATCTTAATACTCTGATTAATATCAAATAGGTGGTTTTTCACATTTTACTTAGACTAGCATATTTTAAGAATGGCATCTCAAACATTTCATCTTTGGCCCTCCTGATCACTTTTGAGAAATCTGATTATCTGGTTTTGCCCTGCATGCCATCATATAGTTTATTTTGTATTTGCTTGAGCAAAACTGAAGCATACCTTAACTGTGGAAGTGAGAATGCATTATCTGTTTCATTGTCAGTCTTCTAAAAATGCATGGTTTCTAGCCATTCCTGAAATACACTTCAAGCATATAAACAAATAGTTTTAGGCAGTACCTGTATTAGTGTAAAATAGCTTAATAGGAAAAAACCTTTTAAAAAGGTATTGATTTAATTTTTAAGGGGAAAATGTAAGACCATCAGGTTTTACTGTCTCTGTCTGGTCCATGGTAGCAGGCCTTGCACTTCTGCAGAGCCCTCATGATTTCAGGAAGACTTTGCTTTATTGTAAAAGTCCAACCACGTGGATGAAATCGCCAGAGCCTCGTTGCCCCCTAAAAAGATCGGTCTATTGCAGCATGCTAGTACTGTAGCAAAGAACAAGTGGGTTTGCCTGTACAAGAGACAGTAGATGCTAATCTTGACTGAATTTGTGCCTAGAGAGAATGTGGACAACTCCTGCCTCTTCCCTATTGTTCTCTCCTTTATTTAGAATTTGAAAGATTCTGGAGGAAAATGGCGGCTTTAGTGGAATTCTGCAGGTCAACTGTCCTGCTGGTATTGGCCCTAGGAGCTGCATCCCTTAAGTCGTATAACTGACTATTATTTGATCTTCACGCTTCGATATTGTAACTATTAGGCCTGATCCAGGAAAGCACTTAAATGTCTCTGTAACTTTATGCATGTGAATAGTTTTGCTGGTTCCAGTGGGAATACCGACATGCATCTGTGCTGAAGTGCTTTGCTGGATCAGGTCCTACACCTCCGCTGGAAGCCTCCTAGGGATATGACAGCATTGTCAACCTAGCTATTATGACAAGAAGAGTCTAAATTTTACTTCTTAATTGAAGGTTCCCACGAGAAGGTTATGCTTGGAAAATTCCTGTATCAACCTATCCATGTAGTTGTCTATTTTTAAAGATATAATGAAAGGAGATGTGGACAGTGAGAGATACTTGCTCTCAGCTTATCTAAAATGTAACTTCTGAAATGTATTTTGCCATTAGGTGGAACTAAAAGAAAATTCTCTAGAACATTGTATAGCTATTAAACAAGTTGAGTTTAAGAAAACTTGCTGAAAGACAAGCATAGTATCTATACATAGACATAAATGTATTCAGAAGAAATATATAGTTTGAAATGTTTCCTGGTTTGGATTGATACTTTCATTGGAGTTTTGTTCCCCTTTTGTTTGTTAGATGACTGGTGATACATACCACTAGTGTTTCAAAGTAATTAATATGAATGATTGTTATATGCAAGCATTTCTGTAGTAAGCTAGACTTGTGTAAGGAATAATTGGTGTACTTACACTGGTTAAACTTTTTTTTTGACAAGACGACCTATGTGATGGCCTTTGAATTCAGAATTTCTCTATCAGAGACGCAGGCGTATCAGATGTCACCAGCACAGAGCTGTCTGAGCCTAGCTAGCAAACTGCCATTGTCAGCATACGTTAAAAAGGATGATAAAGGATATGAAAAGTCTTGCATGACCGAGCAGTGAACTTCATGTTAACTGTGCATTTAGTGGTGCAGAACTTTAAAAGCAAAGTATCTAATGCTGTATTTAATCGATAAACTTTGCATCTGTGGTTTGAGAAGCCTGCATAGCTAATAAATATATCTATCCACTGGTTTGGCTTCAAATATCAGTGTTTAGTCAAGTCCTTTTCTGTAGTGCTGTGAAGTCTTTAACACCCTGCAGTAGTGGTTGTTGCTGTTTAAATTAGGGCTGCAAATATGATTAATGGACTGGAGCGCCTTTCATACATGGAGAAACTGAGAGAACTGGTACTGTTCAGTCTGGAGAAGAGGAGGCTTGGTGGGGATCTTAGGAATGTGTATAAATACCTGATGGGAGGGAATGAAGAAGAGAGCCAGACTGTTCTCGGTAGTGCCCACTGTCAGGATGAGAGGAAATGGGCACAAATTGAAACACCAGAAACTCCATCTGAACACAGGAAAACACTTACTGTCAGGATGGTCAAACTCTGGAATGGATTGCCCAGACAGGTTGTGGAGTCTCCCTCCATGGAGATATTCAAAACCTAACCGGACATGATCCAGGGCAACCTGCTGTAGCTGACCCTGCTTCAGCAGGGGACTTGGGCAAGATGATGTCTGTCCTCAAGAGGTCTGTCCAACCTAAACAATTCTGTGATTCTGTAAAGGTTCTTACATATTTTTTTATCTCTCTCTCTCATATGTATATGATAATCATAATCATGCTTGTGATTTTACACATATGTGTGTATAAAATCAGCTCTTGACCACTGTAGATAGTTCCAGTTTTCCTATTTAAACATGATGTATGTATTGTATGTATTGTTGACAAACCGCCATGCATACACACATTTACTCCTGAGTCCTGCCTGTTCCTCCTCTGACCCTGTCTTGTTTTTCTTAAAAATGAATTTAAATGTAAAATAAACTTTAGGAAATGTCTCTTGGAATGACTAATGCCAGCTGTGGGGTTGCTTCTGGAGATACGTTATAAAGGATCACAGCTTTCTTCTGTGCCACCCCATTTCTCTCATTCTTGCACAAATGCACATGGTAGGAAAAGCAGCCTTAGAAACAAGGCCTGGCCTTGGTTTTTTGTTGTTTTGGAGGTTGCTTTGGTGTTTGGGGATTGGTGGTGGTTGGTTTTGTTTTGTTGGGGTTTTTGGTTTTCGTTTTGTTTTGGGACTGGGGTTTGGGGGTGATGGTGGGTTTTTTTTGGTTTTTTTGGGTTATTTTTGTTTTGATTTGTTGGGGCTTTTTTTTAATTTTGAAAAGACCTTTGGTGCTTTTTTGGAAAGACCTTTGCAATACTTCCAGACGTTCCTGTTCTTCAGCAGTGTTTATTTCACTAGGTAGAAAGTGTGTTGTAAGAGCTGCTAAACCAGCTGGCCTGTCCTTACTTTACTCAGGAGAAAAAAAGTTTAAAAATGTAATATTGGTAGAGTGGAACTCTTCTAGTTCAGTATATATGGGAGGGAGCACAGTTGCAAACACTGAATGAAACTCATTGCAAATACTGAAGGAAATTCAATATCTGCACAATTAGACCAAGGTTGAGAATGTAAATTGACGCTTTGCAGATAAGTATTTGTTCTGAGATTTGAGTAAAGGATTTATCAGTAAATATAGGCTTCAAAAGTGCAGTCTTGATTCCATATTTGGATTTAAAAGACCAAAGGTTCTTCCAATGTTCTCTTAATACAATCAGTAATGTTGGAAATGGCTTTGTTTTTTTCTAAATGTGGTTATAACGATGACAGATTGCAAATTGATCTGTTTTGGTATGCAGTTTAGATTAGTAAACTCCAAGAACCATTTTCAAAGTGAACATTGAATTTTATGGTTGAATTATATAAATATATAATATATACCTTAGGAAATACTATATTAGATAAGTAAGTCTGTCAACAGCTACTCCATTCTTTTATTAAATGTTTATTTGTTTCTACATATCTGTGATTTAAGGTTAAAGGATATTTCAGAGTTTAATTTTAAATGTTACATGTGCCGTTTTATTATGGATACAGGGAAAAAATTTAGTGTTCACAGTTCTATTTGCTAACTCTGTGGCCTGAAAAAACTTTTTTAACATCATGATTATAGTTTGAAATTTCCTTAGGTCTTTATTTGAATTACTCAGTTAAAAAATTTGATTAATATACATTTCTTGTCCTATGTCTAACAGTGAAAAAGGATTTTGCTATATTATTGATCATTTCCAGGTAAAAAAAGAGATTAAATATGTAGATTTAAAAAAAAAAAAAATAAACAGCAAAAGCAATTACATGATTCTGATTTTCAGATAAAACCCATAGTTGTTTTCTAATTCTATTTTTCAGTTTCCATAGCTAGACGCGTCCAAGACCCATTAGCTGAGCTAGTGAAAATTGAGCCCAAACACATAGGAGTTGGAATGTATCAGGTAAGATAATACGTATCATTTAATCTAAGTAATCTATCATGATGTAGAGCAACACCGAAATGCTGCTTTATAATTGTCAACTAGTTATGTCTCCTTTAAAAGACATTTATAGAGTTGATAGAATGGTAGTAAATACTTAGAAGTCATAGATTGCCTCTTTTTTTAATCTCTACTTTTAACGATTGTGATTGAGACTCTAAAATGGCTGTAGCCAGATTTATAGTCTATTAAAAACATCAAATCAGACAGGTAACCTGATCTGTAAAGCTTTCTCTTTTTTGTATTGTTACAGCAATAGGGTTTTAGCTCTTTTATGTAAAATACAATGAGATATGGATCCTCCATTTAAAAGACATTAATTTGTACTATTACATGCGTTCCTTCTTAGACGTTTGTAATACAAGCATTTGTTTTAAAGTTTTTAATGTACTAAAGCTGAATTGGAAAATGTTTGACAATTCTTATTTTTATATGTTTTTGTAGGTTATTTCTGAGAAGTAACTTTTACCTTCAAAGTGTCTTTACAAAGTGAATGGTATTGAGAAGTGGTACATAAGTTATTGTCATTTTATAGCATATTGGCATCCATTCAGGAAAGCATGTATGCATGTGCTTAAGTCCCACCAAATAGAGGTGTAAAAAAAAAAAAAAAACAAAAAAAAACCCAACCCCAAAGAAAATTCAGTGTATGCTTTTCTCTATATTTTTGAAACTATAGAATGTGAGTAAATTTGAAAGGCTGAACCAGAAGTCAGAACAGAAAGCACAGAACTTTCACATCTCTGCCGTCAGGTTAGCATGTTAGAGTTAATGGGATAGAATGCAATTAGCAGCTTAGAATCCTTTACTGCCACTACTGAAGGTGGTGTGACAAAAAAAAGGTGCTATGAAAAATTTCAAAGATATGTATATCTTGTTTTGTTTTAAAGAACTGAGGTCGACGTTTTCGTTGGTTAAGGTCTCAGTACTGCTTTTGCAAGCCCTACATGTATTGCTACAGACTGTAAAATGTACTCAGGCTGCCTGCGAACTGCAAAACTTACCAGTAAAACTAAGTTTTATATAATTAATCTTTCAGTATGAACTATACCATAGTTTTTGAGGAGAATTAGATTGAAGGGCTGAAATACTGTTGATTTCTTTAACATATATATCCAGACTTCAGTAAAAATGTGCTTTAATGATGACAGCTATAAATCAGGGGGCAGTCATCTGGCAAAAACAGGAGCTTCGATGTGAAGCATAGTTGGCTTCCTTACTTGTGGAGACCTACTGCTTTTATTTATAACAGAGCAGCAATAACAACAATAATGAAAAGTGGTACAGATTTTTGTTGGTCCTTGGTATAAGGAAAAAAGTATTTAATAAAAAAAACCCCACCTTGAAGTGCTATGTCAGCACTTTGAGAAGGATTTGGTTGCTTTTTTTTAACAAAATTTTTAAAAAATCAATTCCAAAATAGAATTTTTTACAATTTGACGTATACTGTGAATTTGTAAGTATTAGGAACTTGCGTCACTGTGGCTAGAAGGTATTAATTTAGATGCACACTCTCTACTATGGCCCCACGTGCACGTTGTACAAGCATACATCTAAAGCAAAAAGTTGTGGAGCTCGTGGTGGTTGCATGGTTTTGGGAGCATGATATTATCAGATGAACATTGCAATGAACATATTGCAGCAGTTTGCTACTGCCTCAGTGAGTGAAGCTGGTGTCATTTACTTCACACTGAAACAGAGCAGGGTAAGTACTATGTTCCTGGCCCTTTCAGGGAAGCTGATCCAGTAGATCCACTTTTACAAGTAAACACCCAACTTTGTTCATGTCCAAACTGGTTATATGAAAAGTTTCAGAGAAATATATTCTAGAAGCCTGGTAAAGGTAGACCTCACAAATTGTTCTTTGCCAGTTATCTACACTTTGAAGTCTCATCATGGTTTGGATAAATCCTCTGAGAGAGATAGACATCATGTCAGAATTCTTAATGATCACCACAGAAGCTCTAAGGTGCTTGTTCAAAGATTCAGAAATTTCTGAAGTACTAGATCTTTATGTGACACTCTTGAAAGCAAATTTGTACTCTTGAAAGCAAAGTTAGAAGCTTTGCTACCCTTTGGGCATGAAAGCTCTCTCGTGGCAGGGAAGGGGAAGGGAGGAGAAGAGGAATTAAGCTGTTGTGAGTGGTCTTCCTTCAGAGAGAACAGTCACTTGCTGGCATCTCAGAGGGCAGGCATGGGAAAAGCTGGTGTGTCATACAAGGAGTCCTAGAGTAATAGCTAATATAATCCCTCAGATAAAGAGTATATCAGGTACAGAATTTTATATTATCCAAGCCAATTTGAAAAGTTTTGTTATACTTCAATTTACAACCTAATTGCTAGATGTAGCTTTTTATTAATTTCTGGGTTGAAATATGCAATATGCAGTCGAGATCGAACACGTAACAAGCTTTTCGCAGAGGAATTTACTTTCTTAGTCCAGTGTGACTATAAACCTAGCATTTAGGTGTGACCTCTCCTTTCTTAAACACCTTGAAATTGATATTTAGGAATCTGATAAATTGAGGTTTTGGCATTCTTGTCCTGAATGACAGACAGTGATTAGTCCTGCACTCAGCTTCTACCTCTTCAGGCAGAGGCAGGCTGAGGCTGCGTGCTGCTGCCGATGGCTGTGGAAGTGGTATAGCACAAGCACGATGGTGGTTTCTTGAGGGACGGTTGCATGCTCACTGTATATTGATCACAGCACGAGCTCCCTGAAGGAGCGCTCCTGCCCTTTCTGCTCCTCTTGCCCGAATGCCCTGATCCTTTTTTGGTGCTGGTAATGGCTATGTGATGTCCTGGGTTGGCATAAGGGAGGAGCAGCAATGCATAGCTTGAGGGAGGAGTCCGGCTGGGGCTGCTGCTTTCACAGCAGCTTGAGTTTTGATTGACTTGGGACATGGCCTCTCTATCAGTTTAAGATATCCAGGGGTCCCAAACTACTCTACTTGAAAGGCAATGGCAGACACATTAATTTCTCTGTCTTTTCTGGGAGTTTTTTCTCAGAGGTTGAAGTGAGAGAGTGGTGAAGCAGAACCTGCCTGACAAAGGCTGTAGCTTTTGTAACGGGACTGTGGCACAGGAACACTGTGTGTTCAGCTGAATGACCTTGGGCAAAAGCAGCTGCTTGCTGCTGCTATCAGCAATTACATTATTGCTATAGGAAAGATTTGTCTCAGTCTTTACCGGTAAGGGCTCTAGCCACACCAGCGAAGTTGCAGAAGGCAAAGCCTGGAGAAGAGGCGGCTTTGGAATGACCTTATAGCAGCCTTCCAGTACCTAAAGGGGGCCTACAAGAAAGATGGAAAGGGACTTTTTACAAGGGCATGTGGTGATTGGGCAAGGGGTAATGGCTTCAAACTGGAAGAGGGTAGATTTAGATGAGCTATTAGGAAGAAGTTCTTTACTGTGAGGGTGCTGAGACACTGGAATGTGTTGCCCAGGGAAGTTGTAGATGCCCCATCCCTGGAAGTGTTCAAGGCCAGGCTGGATGGGGCTTCAAGCAACCTGGTCTAGTGGGAGGTGTCCCTGCCTATGGCAGGGGGGTTGGAACTAGATGATCTTTAAGGTCCCTTCCAACCTAAACCTATCTGTGATTCTATGAAAGTGGACAGGTGTTAAATCTGCTGTGCTTTCACAAAGCCTGTGGAGCGTGTGGTGCCCCCCTACCAAGAGCACTGTGTGAAGGGGCTGTGTCTGCTGTAGTCACTGCTTCCGTGGGATTTTGGATCCCTCCCATCTGGCTGCTTGGTACTTCAGGTGCATGTTTGTGAGAATATTGGTGTTTTCTAGTTTTTCTAGTGCAAGTTTTCCAAGTAAATCTGCTCATTTGGATATGGATACTTTGGGTATGGAAATAAGAGTTTTCAGGTAGCAGGAGATCTCTGGAGGGTTGAGTCCCATCAGTTGGGATTGTGTGTTTACTTATTTTAGATGACAAAAAAGATTTGAAACTTGTACTTGACCACCTGCTCTTATTCTCATTTCAAGTTATGATTCCGAGTTTATGCACTACCAAGAAAATCAGGTTTGTCAGAGAAAAATAAACAGGCCCCAAATCGAACAGGTATTTCCTTAAACAAAGAGAAACACAACCTGATTTATTAGGGCCTCTCTCAGACCAAAATTCCAATTGCCTAAAGGTCCTTGTTGTCTTTCATCTTTATCTCATTAGGAAAATTGTTCTTTCCTCCCAGAGAGGAACCAAGCCAAAATTAATTTATCACCTTCAGGCCATATTACTATGATTTCTTCTGTAGTTGAACATGAAGATGTGATGCCCAGACTCTGCCTGATACAGTATACGTTTGCCTTGCCACCTCCCCTTGCCAGTTCAAAGCTAAATTCCTGTCAGGGAAGAACCAGTTAGCAACTCAAGACTTTAGCATGCTGCAAACTGAATTCTGGCTGATGAATTACCGCTACAGTTGTAATGATCTTGGAAGATGTAGATAAGACTGAGAACAAAGCTGCTTCACAAAGACTGTGGTTAGGGAATTGAATTCCAGAATAAAGAAAATGAATAAAAAGTAAAAAAGATGCCTAAAGAAGAAGAAAAAATTCCTTCCTCTCAAATAGAAACCAAACTTTTCATAGGAGAGTAAAACAACACTAGCATAAACTTTCTGTCCACCAGTCCCCATCAAAGACAAATAGCCTCAAGTAAAAGGGGAATTAAATTAATAAACTTTTAAAAAGTCAAAACCCGAGTCCGTATTGTGAGGAAGAGAAGGGAGAAATAATGGAAAGGGACTATGTTAAGTTTGGTTGGTCTTTTGCTGTTCATTTAATGTGCAAAATCCCTGCATGCTAACAAAACAGTAACCTCTAGGGAAAGAGCTAGGTGGAGCTCAAACTCACCGGTAGCTTAAGAACGAAATACGTGGTGTGTGTTGAAGGATCAGAAGTTTTGACAAGTCATGTATAATATTAAAAAATGCGCACCATGTCTGATCTTGAAAAAGCAACATCCTGTTTGGTCTTTATAATTTTTGGAGCTTAAAAATCTCTTCGTGATATATTTTTGCACATGGTAACATCTTCAGTGTTTTAACACATTTGGAAAAATTAACATCCCAAAAGGATGTAAGAGATAATATATATGCTTTTGTAACCCCTTAAGTGGGAGGATACTCAATTCCAGATGTAGCTGGAACATTTTGTCAAATAAATAAAATTTGTAAACAATACTCTTAAGTAGCAATTCCTTCAGGGAAGAAAAATGATTGAGCTAATTCTTGGTTAGTGGCTTGTGGCTTGTCCCTTGCATTGCAGGTGTTTGTCAGCCTGTTCCTACAAAACCCTAGCAAAGATAACTTGGTAGCTTTGTTTGTTAAGCCATTATAATTCATTATATTTTCTATATAATGCTGGAAGGTCCTGATCAAAGGAGAGTTTCATAAAGCCTAATCAGAATGCCTAATAATAATTAAATTTGGAAATGCCTTTTCTGTCCCTCTTGTGCTTTTTCCTTGCTGTGCTCCTCTCATTATTGAAGTGCTTCAGTTTTGTATTTGATTATTACCTGTAGGACATTTTATTATTTCAGTTGCAATTTGATATGCCTTTTAGGCTTGGGTTTTTCCCCCCAAAACATGGGTATGTTTTATTATATGACAATGCAACTTTAGGGGGCACTTTTAATCAGATATGCTTCCTCCTTAATAGGACCAGTTCTGTCATAATTATGGTATTGTGGATATAAACCAGTTTAAAATCTACAGCCAGCTAGTTAATAGCAGGGCATCTCACTTAAGTCGTATCCCAGTTCCTGTTGGAAAGGAGGGAGGGAGGCTTTTTTCCTTTCTCCTAGAAGGCTGTGAAGAACGCTCTCTGCTCTCATAGGCCATCCCTGTGTGGGTCCTTCCTTCCCTTCCTAAGTACCAAACCATACTCATGCTGATGATGGACAACTGGTGGGCAGCGGTGGAAGGATGTAACTGGTCTCTCCTGCACATGGCTGAAACTGCATGTAGCCCTTGTAGTTTGTTGCATTCTCTAATCTTCCCCTTCCTCCCTCAAAAGATGTGCGTGGCATCACCATTGTTAAGTCTTTCCAGAACTCCAGTGGATGCCTGTGTGACAGGATGGGAATGACAGGAGCATTTAAAATTTTGTTACTCTTCTGAATGCCCATCATCCAAGTTATTACTTGAGGCAAACTGGCTGTATATTTAATGCTTAATAGTTACTAAATTTGGAGATATTTGGGAGGTGAACTATAGCCTGTTCCTACAAAACCCTAGCAAAGATAACTTGATAGCTTTGTTTGTTAAGCCATTCCGAGGCTTAACAAACTTTAGATATATTTCTTTACTGTCTAAACCCATATTTGGGGTAAACTAAATGTTGTATTGTTTCTGTAATAGCGGAAACTTGAAATTAGTGTTTAGATAGGAAGCTGGTGACAGCAGGAAAGCTGTGAAGTAGTTAGTGATTGCAAACAAGAGTTGTCATAATTTGAATGTTGACCATTGCAAAGAATCAATGTGTAGTTTAAATGTTTTTCCTTAAAACAGATACACGGATTTTAATGGTGAAATAGAAGAGACTTTGTCCTTCTTGGTATCTGACTTTCGTTATATATAGTATGCTTTTACTTAATAACATGTAGCAAAGTACTGGAGCTGGCTGATTTTTCAGTCAGAAATGTACCTTTTTCACTGAGTATTTAAGAACTTTATTTCACTTTTTTTTTGGTTAATTGGCCCATGGAGTATATGAGTAGTTAGGTGTGCTACTTGGATAGCATAGGAGAATCACTCATATATGATGTGAGAATATGATGACATATGATGTGCAAGAGCGTCTTTTTTTTTAAACCTCTGAGATGTGATTGTCAGAACAACCTCAAACTTGCTTTACTGAGCTTATTAAAACAAATTTGTGTGGGTTTGCAACTTAAGTTTTTCTGATTAAGAAAATGGGATGTCTTATTAGGTGAGCAGTACTTTATATTGCGTGATTCATGTAGCTCCTGTGGAAATTCAATGCAGCAGGGATGTTGTTTGCTGGTCAGAATTGTAGGTTGCAGGTTTCAACACCCAGTTGAACAGGCTGTCTACAAAATGCTTCAGCATTCCTTCTGTATTACTACACTGAATTTATCCATACAGTTAGGTATAGAATGAATCTCCTATGAAATAATTGCAGTTTTGTGAGCTTGCTTATGGTTTTCTGTACTTTAATTGAAATGGTTACGTAAAGAGAACCTTTGCTTAAACACTTAAGTGTCAAAGGATACCAGTGCTCACGTTTGTGTATCTCTCAGTAATCCGACCACGTAATAATGAATGTATGTCACTCCTTTCTGGCAGTACATGGCAACAGGTTAATTACGGGTGTACCTTAAGTTGAAAAAAAATTATAATATAAAATATGCTGGTGACTGGAGTCTGGCTGAAACTGTGGGATATCATAAAAAAACCCCTGGCTATTCTGATATTAAAGGAATTCCTAAACAATATAGACTAAAGCATATGTTGCCCCTATGGTAAATATAAACCAAATAAATTATGAAAGTAACAGGACAAATTTTGGGCTGCTTCTGTATTCATCTCTGAATGAACTCACTGGGACTTGAAAGACAGGGGCATGTGAGATAGTATTTCACAGTGCTCTTAGCTCTTCCCCTCAATAAAGGAAACTTAAAGCTCTCCTGTGAACCTGTAGGCTCCTGCAAAGAGACCATTGTCGCAGAAATTTTTTGCAGCATACTGTAAGGAATTGCTTGCTTTGAAATTTGTAGAAAAGGGAGAGGAATACTCAAAAGTTTTAAGGTGGACAGAAACTTTTTGAGGCATGGGGTGTGGTGGCTTTACCTGTAAAATATTGTTAAGCGGGCAAAAAAAAAAAAAACGGGTCTTGTCAGTAGGGAAAAGGTGTATTTGAAAAAAAGAAAGTGGATAGGTAGGCTGGTGAATACCTTCGTGCTTATTGCAGGATCTCTAACACCCAGCAGCTTATGGAATCCTCAGTTGTTGTGTAGTAGTGGTAAAGCATTGGCTCTGTGAGGAAACCAAGCAAAAATCATATGTGTGTTTGCCCAGTACCATTTCTAGGGTAAATGATGTGCTTTTCATTTTCAAAAGTAAAGCCCTGTGAACAAAGCTGTCTGACATCCATGGGAACAAAATCTTTTGTAGGCAGCTTTGTCAGGAAGAGGTAATCACCCCGTAATGTTTTCTGGATGCTTCCCCACCCCAGTGAAGTAGGTGTGCAAAACTTAAGATTCCTTTCCAAATAAGTTCCACCTCTGGCAATTCTGTGTAATCGAATCTTCAGCAGCAGTTTTGCTGGCTGCCAGGGATGGTTTATATATCCTGTAACTTGGCAGAGTCTCTCTGGTTGTGTCTACCTATTCTCTGGCTGGCAAAGAGAAATCAACTGTCCCATCAGCAAAGCACAATAAACTTTCACTGGTCTGTTATGGCTGGTTATAACAAAACAAAGGGATATAGAAAGAAGATAACAGTTGTGTTGTTAATGATTTATTTTTTTTTTTTAGCTAGTACACTGTATATGTTTACCGGCATCTCCAAGAAAATGTGGCAGCTCGCTGAGGTGCGATGCTGCCCCTTTAAGGAAATGAAGGAAAATGTGTGCATGTGTATTTGTAAAGAGTGCAAGAGCACAGCGGTATCACCCCATCTGCACATGTCACTCACCAAGCTGCCCATGGACTGCATCTCTTTTTCGCTGCTGTCACCAAAAATGCACTGTAGACAGCATTTGAAAGCTTGTCAGAGATGTGCCTTTGTAAGCAACCTGAACCGCAGGTAAATTTTAGACATTACTGCTAATAATTCCCCCCCTCCCCACCTTGCATCGCTGCTATTTATTATTAGAGAGTTTGTATCTGCATATGTGGGGTTTTATAGAGCTGCTGACTTTTTTAGCAAAAGTAGGGAAGTTTCACAAGAAATGTTAGTATAGTGAGGTGGGATAACCTAAGGGTGTCAATAGGAACCAGCTGCTGGACAGATTTACCCTCTCTTGTCAGTTTGTTTCTGATTTTGTTAGCAAGTGTTTTGTCACCTTATGACAACAGACCTGGTGCAAATTCTTATGATTTGACCTCTAATTGAGTTAAAATTGTAAGTATTACTGTTCATGAAAAATAGGTGTAAAAGTTGTTTACTTCCAAACTACCACAAAAGTGGCAGATAGGAACTCCTGAGCAAATTGCCCAGGTATAGGATACCCTCTATGCAAGCCTATTTAGTATTTGAATTTGAATTTTTTTTTTTTTTTTGCCTTTCCATAAGCGTACTTGGGCAGAGCTAGTTCAAACACAGGCAAGCTGAGTTACGATCCAGCCAGGCAGATTTAAACTCTTTTGAGAGGCTGCTCTGACGTGGGAGCCAAGTTGCAAGAGGAGCAAAATGGGAGTTGTGAGGCTGGGAATCCTGCAAATCAGCTTGATACGGCATCTCTGTGTATCGGTTTGGAAACGCTTGCTTGACTAAAAGCTGAAACAGAAAAGAGGATGATAAAGTCTGTCTTTCCAAAAGTATTTTGATTGAACAGCTTCTGAAATGTGCAAGATGATGTTGGGTTTCCTGTTTACATTTCAAGTGCTTAATAACCTTAAGTGAAAACACATAATTTTAGCAATGAAAAATTGTTCAGCTCCTTTCATCTAGGTTTCATTTAAATTTTCATAACTTAAGTTCTTTACATTTTTGAAACATTCTTAAAAATACTATGGTAAAAAGCAGCCAGAGAGCTGCAGATTACTTTTGGCATTACCTGTGTCCATGATGTGATATATGTGTTCATAGGACTTGCGTTTCAGGCTCAAACATTAATCTTTTATGTGAAGTAGGTTAGTCTTTAAGAGGCTATGTTATGAATTCTAGTCAGATTTTAATGTAAATATTATAATGATAAAATTGATTAAACTATTACCATGGTAAAAGCATCTCTTTAGTGTCCAAAGTCAGGTAAAATTGGCAGTGGGGATGCGAATCACTTGCTTTGCATGTGTGTGGGGTCAATTTAAACATCATGAATGTAAATATTATTTGTTAGTGGAATTCCTTAGTCACTGCTTGCTGGGCAGCGGTCATCTGTTGCATCTGTTGTTTTGGTTTCATGAATTAACAGTATATTCATTTGACTCATAAGGAAAAATACTAATATTATTGTACTTTTGAGTGATTCCATGTGAGTTCATAGCACAGCAGCTGTTGACTTGATATCCAAAAATCTGGAATCAGCAATAAATTTGTATTCACCTTCAGCAGGAGACCGTAAGTGGCAATTAAAATTCTGGTGATATTTTAAACCCGTAAATGGTTTGTTAATATGTATAGTTCTAGTGGAAGATATTGTGTAAAATAAGAAAGTAAGTACAAAAAATAATTATTCTTACTGAGTTTGAACAAATAACAAATTGTGGAATGCTGCAAAAACTCTTTCATAGGTTCACTTGAGCTATGGATTTATTTTTTTCAGTAACTGTTTACTCTAAAATGTAAGTAACTGGTAAAAATCCTACATTTTATGTTTACGTTGTAGTATGGTGTTAGTGGACATATTTGTTTAAATATTGGATCCGTGATCAAATTTTTCCTCTTCCGTAAAGTAAGATGAACTTAATGTAGGATGAATTTAAATTAGTGTTGCTGTTCCTCATAATAATCCTGTGACAGTTATGTCATTCAATGGATATCACTGAAAAGTGTAGTCTCTTTTCACTAAGAGACAATATAACATGCAAGATTTCTCTGATGTTTTTTAATTTGTTGCTTTTTAGATTTTTATCTTGCTAATAACACTTTTTCTAACAAACAGTTTTGAAAAAATCATTCTAGAAACTAAAATTATGTTTCGCTAGACAGTGATTAATAACTGTGACCTTTATTTTTGGATCAGAAACATAAATATACACTTTTTTCTGTGTCAGTCATTGTCTAAGATTTCATCTTTGTTCTGCTTTCCATTACATACCATGAATTATATGAAATTAATTTAATCGCTACTCCAAACAGAAATTAAATGTGCCCTAATCCAGAGTTACGTTGTTTGCTTTTACAACTGTAAGTCATAAGTAATTAATTTTCCTTGGAAAATTAATTCACTTACCATTCCCAGTAGCATCATATGTTGACACAGGGTTATAGATAGTTTAATATTTTTGTTCAGCATGTTGGCCTCAACTTTGGAAGACCTTAAAGCAAAACAAATTCCAATTTACTCAACTGTATATAATTCAGGGTTATTTAAAGTGAATGTTGTCTTTATTGCTGTCAACCAGCTGACAATGATGATTCTAAAATTATATTCAGTCTTCCAAAAACCTAAAGTCTATGGACAGATGTGAATTATTCCTTTAAAAAATAAAAAAATTAAAAAAATCATTTCACATCAGACATTTGGATAACATGGCCACTGGAATGACACCAGCAGTAGAAAAATTTAGCTCCTCGGAGAACAACATAACTATATATTACAAAGCCTTGGGCTAGAGGCAATTTTTTTTTTCCAACATGCCTTATGTTGCTCGAGACATTTAGTAGGTGATTCATTATTCCTGTTGCACTCAGCAATTTCTAAGTTGACTTAATTTGGAAGATTGTTTTGTTTCCTGTATTGCTGTGTACAGAAGGGCAGCTGGTTGCAGTGCCAAAGGGCAGCGGAGACTCTTGTGTGGGTGGCCCTGCTGCCCACAGCTGACTGTCCTTCAGAGATGGCATTGAGTAGTGTGGGCCAGAAGTCTTCCGGAATGAGAGAGGCAGCTTTTAAGTCTAATCTTTCAAGTTTGCCAGGAGGACCTCCTTTTTTTTTTTTTTTCCTCTGTGCAGCTCCATAAAACATGGTGTTTATTACTTTGGTTTATTTTTATTTATTTAAGTCTCCCGGGTGAAACTCCAGTGACGGCAGTGTTGCAGTTCAAACAAGCGGGGCTTAGTTTATAAATGTCCCTTTGTGGGTTGGTGGCTGCATTTTGCCTGAATGCAGGGGGTCAGTATCAGTGGCGTTTAATTTAGAATTTTGGGGGTGGAAAGTAGAAATTGACATTTAATTCCAGTGTAAAGTTACTGCTAGATCAGGCATAAAAATATTATTGCATTAGCAATCACGGGAAGAAAATAAACAATGAGCGCATTGACAATATACAGTGGTATGGCAGACTTGAGTAAAAAGAGCAGTAGATGGAAGAAAATACTTTTTCGGATGCTTTTTTCACCACAACACGTTTATCAAGTAGAGTGTACATAAAAGTATTGTACTAATAGAATTAGGTCCTACTAATAGTGCCAGCAAAGGTAGCTTCATCTATGCACAGCATCTCTTATTCATACATGCATGTATATGCAACATCGATGAATGCGTTGACAGAGATCTCCATTAAATTGTGTATCTATTACTTTCAAATTCCATTATTTTGAGTTTCCTTGTTCTACATAAGACACGATGCCACTGTGTGTATCTGGTAATGTAACAGGTCTCAATAGGTATTACTAGCTGTTTCATTATTATGGTTTAATTACTTTCAAAAGGCTTCACTATGATATTTAAAAATATAAAATCTCCTGCAAAGAAGATGTCGGTCTGCTGAACTGAGTTTGGCCACATACTTCTTGTCGACAGTCACATGTGTTACTGAAGCTGCATCCTACTGACCGCACCAGGCTGCTCAAGTCTTCCTTACCTGGGCTGTCAGATTTCACAAAGTGCAGCTCTTACCGAACCTGCAAAAGCTGTTCGTTTCTTCATTTTCACCTACTCTGTGATACAATGTACCTTCCATCTCAGGTAAATGAGAAGCAAGCACCAGGTCTATCCTTTTCTTACCCTTTTTTGCAGGAGCTTGTGCTGAATGCACGTACGAGCAGCAGGCTCAGGATACCCTGCCCCAGTGTATCAGCGTTCTCATTAGTTACCCTTCTGTGAGACTGTTATCTATGTAATGTAGGTAAAAGTGGTGCTGTGTATAAAATATTTTGGGAGCCAACCAAAAGCTGTTGCCGTTCTTACAAATTTCTTGGCAGTAGGAGTTTGTGTTTCTTTTGGGAATATTCCAATTCATTTTATGATGACAGTGATTGTCTAAATTTGCAAGAAAAATGAAGTTAAAGTAATTATTGTTTAAAAAAAACCCTACAGAAACTGTTTCTTTGGGCAAAATTTATATTTTGAGCTCCACTGTAGCTTTGGATCAGATAATTCAGAGTTAGCACTAATTCTGAAAAAAAAAAATTGAGCTATGAAGTACAATAGCAAAAAGTCCAAGAAGCATGAACAAATGCATACAGTGTCTCCTAATGTAAGTGCCTGGCTCTTTGGAGGCCACCAAGAAGTCTACAGTGATTGACGTACATTCTGGAAAAGCTTTTTTTTTTCCTCCCTCCCCCCCAACAGTGTTGAAGTCAGTCAAAGTGTATAGACAAAGCTGAGTGAATACCAGTTTCCCCAGTACAGGGGCTATTTTTTCAGGAAGTCTAACTCAAACCAGATGTTTTGCTTAGACCTAGAGTTTGTTGCTGCCAAGCATCTCATCAGAGGTCAGAGTTCTGGGCTCAGGGCCCTGCTAGAATTCTTTCACAAATTGCTATTCGGTGAGGTTTTAATCCTAATGGAAAGAATAATGTGCTTGTAAAATCTGCAGTTATTACAAACACAGTATACATATTGTGGACTTCAAATGACTACATATTTCATTCCCATAAACAGGGAATGCAGATGAATGCAGTGTGTAATAGTTTTAGACATTCAAACTTAAACCAAGTATATAGTTTATACTACTGTTAACCATTTGCATTCTTAACACTCCTGTAAAATGAATAGTAATCTGGACTAACAATTGGCAGCTCAAAACAAAACAAAATGAAAAAACCTCCAGCACGTTTTGACTTGTAAGCTGTTTCCTGAAGTAAATAGGAAACCTCATGCTTTTGAGAGTGTTCAAAAAAACACTCTGCTTGCTAAGGCACTAGGTTTGGCACAGTTTGTGTCTTTCCTTCTTTCCTTTTTTTTTTTTTTGTCTCGGTTTTTAAATAGCTTGGTAGCAACATTTTATGGTCAACTTAATCTTCCTTCAAGTATTTCTTCATACAGCTAATTATTCATCCCCAAAACCTCAGAGCAGACTGTATACACTTCAGCTTACTTAAAAACAAATGCTGGTGATACAAAGTGATAAGAACCAGAACTAGTAATGAAAAATCTCACTATATTTTTGTCGTCTTGTTGGGAGCGTTATTGATAAACTTCTGCTGTGACCCTGCTGAAGTGACGTTTGAGTGTAAGGAAAAAATCTCAGGTAACTTTGCTAGGGGGCTGCAGCCTGCAACTGGAGCTTGATTATAGTATGAAGACTGAGATTGTGGATATCAGAAATTAATGGATGCTATAGAAAACGGTGCAACAGTGTGAAATTGGATGATGTAACCGGTATCTCAGTACAGTGAGGCTATAGCGATGAGTTGTTTGAGTTTTATGTTGTGCAGCATCTTAGTTTTCAGCAAAAACTGCTGATGAATCATATCTGTTATTTTCTAACTTCGGTAACTTCTCAAACTTTTAAGTCTTAAATATGTTCAATTATATTTAATATAACTGTGCTTCTTCATCTCATTCTAATTTGTGAATTTTATGTAACTCATAAATGTGTTTTCACTTTGGTGAAAAGTGTAACTGAAGAAAAAGGTGGTGTCACTCAAAAGAGTTAATGTTATCCTGTTCGTGTGATGATCATAGTGATAGTCACAATGGGAAGGAAGTAAATATGAATGAGGCAGTACATCTGCGTTAATACTCTAAACTTTGACACAAGCTGGCGTGTTCATGTACTGTGCAATTTATTCTTTTTATTATTATTACTTTCTATAATAAGAAAACTGCCTAATGAATGTTGATGTTCCAGTATCAAGGTGTTACCTTTCGGGGGGGTGGGGGAGAGGAATCTTTTAAAAACTAGTATAACTTTTCAGTAAACCTACCTATTGGTTACATTTATTTCACAGCATTGAATATAGAGGTTTGTGAAATAAATCGCTGCTACATCAGTCTGGTTGTTGAATAAGAAATTGATGAAGCTGGTATTTGGACAGCAAATTCATTTTCAGAGGCAGTATGCATTTTTCAGACAATAGAAAAAATAGCTTTGTTCCTACTGTAGTCTTTAGAAAGGAGAACGTGGCCAAAGTGATATAGGTAAGCTGCTTTTCCATTATAGTGTACAGTTGTATAAATAGTATTTTCCCCTTGGTTTGTTGAGTAAATGTGACTTACATTTCTATGTAAAGAACTGAATTAGAAAACTCGAGTTCTTTCAGTGGGTAGATTTTAAATTTTAACTTTAAACACCTAAAACCCCATAAAGACATACTACTTTAATTGCAAGTTGGAGGATCTTGGTGCAAGCTGCTGCCTCAAGGTGAGAAAGTGAATATTAAACATGGATTGAAATTAATACGTACAACCTAATCATTCAGATGCAATAAGAAAAAGTGGAGACAAACTGCAATCTTACATGAGAAGCTTTTTCATATTAATGAGTTTCCATTTGCCAATAATTCTGTCATTTGTAACTTGAATCATTCATCACCCCTGCAAATGGTTCTTTCAAGACATTATTTGCAATTTTGTCTTGTGTTTTTGTCCTTGATGTTGTGAAAATGACCGTCTACTGTTACAGGAATGAAAAGAGATCTCATTCAAACATCTTTTGTATTTCCACTTTCAGTGAAAAATGTTTTTCAAACCTGCAGCTGGTTATTTCTGCAGGAGTTCCCACTTATATTCAGGTTTGATTGACATTTTGAAATGGCAGCTTTTCATGAAAAGCTGTTAACTTGTAGAATTTGGTTATGGTACTAAGACAGACTGACTTTGTTCTACTGTTGGGGCCTGTCCAACCTAAACACAACCCTGCATCTGAATTTAATAGTGCTACTCAGCACAGGGAGCGTGAGCTTTTTTTCTTTTCTCTTTTTTTAACACTGGTGCTTCTGATGTGTTTTTGAACCTGGCCTGTTATAGGTACTCATCCTGGTATCTTTTCTGTCAGTAATCGGGTTAATTGGCATTCTCCTTCTTTCTCCCTCTCCTGAGCTAGCAAGTTTTGCTAGGTTGCACTTCCGTAATTTGAGTGTTGGAATATATTTTCATTTTACCTGATGAAAATAAGTAGAAAATGTTTTTTTAATGACTGTACAAGTACTACAGTGTCTGTCTTAAGATAAAAGTGACTATCTGCAGCCTTTATTACTACTTATTTTTGAAGTTTTGGGCGTGAAGACAAGTTTATGTTATTAACAAATCTTACTGATTTAATTTCTAGTCAAAAACTGAGAAAGCAGTGTATAACATAATTACTCTGCCTTCATCTTTACTGAGTTGGTCTTTAATATTATGCCAGAATGTTGAAAGTGGGAGAAACATTATGCAAAATCAGTTACCCTCAGCGTTTCTTGCCAGCCTTCTAAATAAGGATATAAAAGTGCCTATATACATTAGCTGACAGGAAGAGGAGTATTTTTAACTTTGTAAACAGATTACTGTTTATATAAGGGAACTGAAAAAAGGTAGAGATCCAAGCATCCCAGTATCCATCACTGATGTTTAGTGTTGTTTTGCTCAAGGGTGAGAAGTAAACCAAGGGAAATACTTGGGGTTTTCCACAGGTTAATTGTAGAGTCCTGTAAGAGTAATTTGTATGGTTTGTATGAGGAAGCATTTGAATCTTGTTTTATAAGGAGGTAAGTAATAGTGTCATTTGATTACAAGTGACTGTACGTTGTTGAGCTGCTGATTAATTAAAAAAACCCTTATTTTCTACGTAAGGTAGTTAGAATTTCTGATCAACTGTTCTCTTAGCTGGCTAATTACTGTTATAAAACCTTCTCCATAGATTTGCACCTACCTGTGGTGATACACAAATTGATACACTCATCCAACCCCATGCCACTGTAGTTTGTTTAGGATCCTGAGACGGTAGTGTAAAATATGGCCTGCTTATGCTGCCTCTGCAAATGTCTCCCAAGTCATTTACGATATGGCACTGGTATACTCACATTTTGGTTAATATTAAAACCCATGTGTGTTCTTACTGTGAAATAAAATATAATTTGCTTGATCCTTTTCTTTAAAATAATTTAGACTATGTGAAAGTCAATGTTTTCTCAGATGCCTGTTCTGTACTTTCTAAGTTTTAAAATGAATTTTTGAGTACCAACCAGAAGGTAAATTTTACGTTGATGAACCAATGTTTACAGTTCCGTCCTGTAATTTTGAGTGAATGCTTGCAAGCTGCATGTGAGCTTTCAAAGTAAAAGCGAAAGTGTCCTAGTTGCCTCTTGGATGTTACTGTTAAAAACTAATACGTGCCACCGCTGTTCCTCCAAGCAAAGACAGGATACGCGGGTACAGGCTTTTTGGTATACCCTTAAGGTCACTGTGAAATACTAGAGCAATTGAATTAAGTGGCAAACTGCCCACTGACTTTAAGTGGAGCCAGGATTTTGCCCTTTAACTCTATCAAGCCCTAAGGGCAAGCAGATTTCATTCTTAAACAGACCAAACATGGCAGCGTTTCAAAGGAAAGTTGAGCTGTGGTGAAGTTTGACCCAAACTGTGCAAAATGCAGAGGGCAGCACAGGGACCTTGAACTGCACTTGGAAGTACAAGGGGTACAGGTAAATGGCTGCTGTCCTGTTGGGTGCAGTGGAAGGTGGCTACCATTTTGAAGTGCTGTCTTCCGTGTCATCTTCTATAGGAAAACATTCTTTTCATGTGTTATTGATTGCAAATGAATATTCTTCATTTAAAAATGGGTAGGAAAATAGAGAGAGCAGGAGAGACTAACCAGTGTGCCGCTGCTTCACACTGTTCCCGTGCAGAGCAAAACAGGTTTTACTACATATTTCATAGTAACTTTTTCTGGTATTCTTTCTTTAGCATTCTGTGGTAAATTTTCAGTAATGTGTATGGTTGCTTCATATAGTGTCCTTTTTTTTTTTTTTTAAAGAAGGATCTATTAAGAGAGAATCTCTATCAATAAATTAAGGACTAAAACATTAGAATGATTAGGTGCAATCTTGGATTGCAAGCTAAAACTTTAAAGAAAAATATTAATTTTAACCATGTAACCATACATTTAGGGTCTTCAAACTCACAGACTTAAATGTAATACTTATTTGCAATGGTGTAAGTACTGAATATTATTATTACAAAGCAAAATGAAAATTCTTTGGTGAGCCTGGACTTTTTCTGCCACATTTCTCTGGGCAGAAGGATTAAGCATCCTTACAACATTTTTTTGTTTGTTTTTTCTAATTCACTGTTTTAAGTTATCATACTTTATTTCAATTTGGCTTCCTCAACTTGCATAGAAGTGCTGCTATGAGTCAAGATTCTCATACCTGTTTGCTACCATAAGATTAGCATAAACTTACACATCACAAAACCTTGAAGTAGGTGGGTTGATAATCTGAACGTTTTTTGTAAGTATTAAAACCCTCCCTGTCTGGGTATTTTTTACCTCATCCTTTATTCCTGCTGTGTAGTCATCCTTCATTTTATTTTAATTTGGCTGATGAATGCAACTATATGTTAATGAACTGGGGGTGGGGTGGGGTGGGAAGTGTTAAGGAAATGTTATTTCCATTATGTCCTCCTAAATTTCTGTCTCTTCAGTGGAAGAGGTTTATATCAGTGACAGGTCCCATTTATTCCTAAATTATAGCAAAACAGTACTTTTAATCTTAATTGAGGCTGTTCTGAAGCAGCGTTCCTGAACGTATTCTTAGTCTTGTCTTCTCAGAAAGTGTAAGTTGGCAGGGTTGCCTGCTGTCTTCTGTCTCTGCAACTGCTTCTCTCTATGGTGGGGTAGTAGAGCCATGTTGCTGAATGTTATGTATGTATGTATGTTATGATGAATGCATATGTTAGGCATACCTCAGGTAAATCTGGTTTTGCCATGACTTTTCCTTACGTACCTGAGGGCCATTGTTAGAAGTACTTTACTCTGAGTAGCGCTGTTAAAGAACCCAGGTATTTTGCTGAAAACACTTGCAAGTGTGGGTAAGAAGGGTAATGGTACAGATTTTGGCCTAAAGTGTGTGCAAAATAGTATGTCCGTGCTCTTTATTTTTGTAGCATTCCTTCCCTCTGTGTACACATCACTAGACTCTTTTTCCGTTTTATCACATCCTGAGATCTGATCCTATGTTGCTGTTACTAGGTACCATATAATTTCCCAGCTCTATTTAATAAGCCACTATGCTTCTTCCATAATCTTTTCTGAAAAGCCAGTGTCCCAAGTAAATGATATATCTTAATGGGTTTTTTGGGGGATTTGGGAAGAAGTGTGCTAAGGCTTCTGGCTCTTTGAGTGTCTGCATCCTGAGTATTAGAGATACCTTTCAGAATGGCTTTTTTTTCTGTGGGTGGGTTTTTTGCTTTTTTTTCTTCCAGTCATAAAATACGAGGTACATAACTAAGACAAATAGAAAATAGATTAGCGTATAAATGATTTAAAGATATGAATGCTTTATGAAACCTTTGAATCAGTTGGAAATGTGAGTGAATTCTGGGCAAGCGTGACAGTCTTCTGGAAATGTCAGTGTGGATTTACATTCCCGATACCCGAAGAGACCGTAAGCTTGAACTGGACTCTATTAGAATACTCTTGTATGTGACAAAGGAATTTTGTTGCTAAAATTTCAGGCTGTTGTGTAATAATGTAATTTTTGCATAGCAATCTGTTTGCAGAATTTGTGTTTCTTCTGGGTTAGTAGCTATTGGAAATGTTCTAGTGCTCCAGGAGAACTCCTTCAGTGGCTAAGACATGCAGACAGAATTTCAGATTGAGAAAATGCATATTTTAGTGCACTGAGGTGCAGTACGTGCAGATGGGAAGAGAAACAGAAGGAAATGAAACTCTCCTGAAAAATCTGAATCATGAAGTATCCATTTCTTTTCTGAGGCATTAGAATCAAACAATGGAGAAGACTGAAAGTACTTAAAGAAGATGTCTGTGCATAAGCCATCATGAAGAACGTTGTCAGTTGTAGCTCCTTGTTTGTTCCAAGTATAAATTTCAAAATGGCTGATGTGGCTAAGAGACTTTTGTCTTCCTTTGAGAAGCATTTTCAAGAGGAACTAATTATTTCTTTCATGTGATGTGACATAAGGTAGAGTCTATGTGCAATGCTCTCTTCTCATTTTGTTAACCATCCGTATTTCAATATACTTTGGACTAGATTTCCATACCTCATACCTAGATGTCGTGGTCATTGGTACGCGTATAACTTGAACCATTTGGATGTTGCTTTCCCGTTCTCTTTTAGAAGCACACATGCAATAATAATCATCTGCTCCTCATAAATCCCATCTAATGTAAAAGAAAAAAGGAAAAAAACAAAGAAAAAAAAATCAAACACAAAACCAAATCAAAGTACAAGGCATTTTCAATTTTTCCATATACCTGTTATACAAAGTCAGTATCTTAGGAATATACTTAACTGAAACTATTTTAGAGCCATTCATCCTATTTGGTTGTGCACGTAAGGTGGTCTAGTTCATGTTGCTGGTAGTTAAGTAGCAGCAGGAGAACTTGGGATCAGCTTTTAGAGACATTTTTTCCCACTGCTAGGATTTAACTACATCTGTGGTATTAAATAGTTCTGTTTTCCAACATCTTGTCCAGACCTTAAATCTGTTAGTCTCAGGGGATAGCCTAGTTGCATCTAAATCTTGATGCCTACCTGAAAGTAGCTTATGAAAGAGGGCAGCTTAGTTTTTATCACTGAACTGGTCCTGTGAGCACTTCCTCTGGAACAGGATATAATGATTCAGTTACAGCACTTTTTTCACTCCAGCTGTGATAATTAAGAGAATTGCTTAAAGAGAAGTGATTATTAGCTTCTAAAGCGAAGGGTATTTAGAGCTATGTTTTAATTGTTTCCCAATGATGCATGGGACAACTCAAAACAAAGATATGGAAAACATTTGTAAGCTGACCCTGGATCGTGCAATCAGAAAACATAGAGATCAGTGCACGAACATCATAAAATATCGGAGAGGTAAAATGTGTGCTGTTTGCTTCTGGGTAATGATGCTCAGGTTGCAGACAGGAAATGGAGAATTGTAGTCCGTTCTTTTTCATTTACTACTACTTTGGTTTAAGAGAAATTCTTGGGGCTTTGATTTGTCATCTGTAAGACTGGGACTGTTTTCAGGTACCTATATCTCAACAGTGTGAAGTTTAAAGGTTCTGCAATGTCTGTGCATTTGTGGCTGTGGCAGGCTAGGTTATTGCTGTTCTAATTTCACAATATCCTAGCAAAACCAAAACTGTTACTGTAAGAAAATATCTCCCAGAAGTTTTGTCACCTACAGGTCAAAGTAGTCTGACTAAGTACACCAAAACCAAAAGTCACCACTTTGTATCTCTGTACAACCAGCTATGTATTTTCTGCCACTGAAAGTTTGGGAGAAGTTGAGTACTTTTAATGTTTAATGAAAGAACTCCAGAGTTTTTGACAATGCGCTACTGTAACGTGTGGGTTTCCTAGACTTTTAGGAGCAGGATCTAGGGAATCAAAAAGTGGTAGCTAGAGATCAAGGATCAGTGACTGGTTTGCTCCTAGTTGCAGGATCAGTAACTGGAAAAATATGATGTGTATTCTTGTATACAGCTACTATTTCGTATGTCTTTTCAAGTTGCCTAATACCCCAAAGTCCAAATCTAAACCTGTTTAAAAGGTTGTGTTCAATTACTAGTAACGTAAAAATATAAATTAATTGAATTACTTTGGTTTTTACCTTCCATCCTCAAAACCTTCAACTCTCTTTACAAGCCCCTGACTGAAATGATCTCATGTCCTAAAGAAGACTGAATTAGAGTCAATTCAGCTTTTTTCATTGCTAATGACAGTGAAGCACAAATCATAGAACTTCATGTAACTGGATCCTATATCTTTCATGATGGACACAGTCATATATGTGTTATTTTAGACTAGTAGCATATTCTAATGATGTCTAGTCCTAATTATACTGTAAAACACTCAGAAATTTCTCCTTCTTTCTGTATTCAGAAGGCTAACAAATTAAAATAGAACTCAAATGAAGACAGAAGCCTGTAGAGCAGATCACCTCAAATGAATTCCTTACGTACATGTAGAATTATTCATAGGTGTAAATGTTTAGAAAGGAATATTGAAACACTAAATTCCTGATTTAGCTAAAACCTCTCAATATTTACATCTGTTTTAAAACAGAAAATTATATTGTTGAATGTAGATTTTAAACCTGTATCAGACTGTGTTCCAACTGTGGCATATGAACTTGAGAGCTTTGCTATGGTAGAAAACTAGCCAGCTGTGATTTGATAAGGTTCCACAACATCTCTGAACTCTGATCTCTTTCTGTTGTGACATGATGCTAACCCCTTTTCAGCAGCTAGCCCTGAGCTGCTGAAAGCATTATATCCTTGCCTGTGTGAGTCAGAAAGCAAGTCTTCTGCCTGGCACTGAAATGTATCTGAAGACAGAGCAGTCTGAATATTGCAAGTAAAACACCCTTGTATAACTTTCTTTAATGTGCACATCAAGTAGTGTTTTGGGTTTTTTTTAAATATTAATTCTTAGGATGTGGGCTGACTAGGGTTTTTCTGTTTTGTTTTAAGTGAGGTAAGCTAACAATTTTAAGAGGAAATTGTTCTGCCTTTGTGATGGAAGAGCATTCCAGGCAGCACAGAATCGCCGATGCTATTACTTTTTAGGCTGCATTTTCCTCTTCGCGTTTTTGCTGCCTGAAACTTTTCCTCTAATGAAGCTTCATATTTTGTCTTCCTTGAACTTTTCTTAGTTTTTACAATCTAAAGCTAATTATTTTTGTTGTTCTGAGTCTACTGAACTAACTACCATAGTCACTGGAACATTCTAGTCTCCTACTAGATTCTTTTTTAATTAAGATGACTGAATCCTGCACACACTTAAGCATATGCTTGATATTGAAGTGGCTTATCAGTAAACTTTGGTAGGTCTTTGCTCCAGTTGAGTAAACTTAAAAGTGTGCATTTGCAGGATTGCCTTTGGATGCAAGAATTACCTTTGAACCTCAGCTGGTACACACCAAATCTTTGTGTGGCTGAGACCTGCATCCTCAGTTATATCTTGCTCTGAGATGAGTTTGCAGGCTGAGAATGGCACTCGCTGTCCATGTATCCTACTTTTGCATCAGAAGGTAGAAGTTGCTTGGGCCAGAGTTAGCGATGATGACTTGCCAGGCATAGCTGTCTTCCTCATCTCACCATGATTTGGATTAACTCTACTCGTTGCATCAGCCTAGCCAGCCATATACTGTAGACCTCACTACAAGACTTGCATTTGAGCTTTCTTGCCAAACTTTGTGTGTTCCAGAAGGTGAAGCTTGGCCATAGCTGATCTAAGGCGTCTCAGTTGTCTAATTTCTGATCAGAGCAACTTCTGCCTTGTGTGAGGAAAAGTCCAAAGCTTGATGCCTTAATCTGGGTTATTTAGAAGAACAACTGTCTTTTGGTGTTCTTAAAATACAAATTCCATACAGAAAGGAACATCCAATAATGAAGATTTTTTTTTCATATTTAAAAATTCTGGATTCTTGTAGTATAAGTAATAATTTGCCAAGGCAGACAAATGTCGAATAAGCCTATCTAATCATTTGGTCGATCCATCTGGTACCTCATCTCTTAACTCCCAGTCCTGCAAAGCACAGATAAAAATTCTGTTGGACTTCTATACTTAATTAACGTAGTGGGAGATCAGGCAGTGATTTCAGCGGAGGCGGCCTTGATTCTGTATTGCGCTTCACATTGTAAGTAAGGGTATACTTCTGCAAATCGCGGGAAGCAGGTGCCAAGTGCTGCAAAATCAGAGATGGTTTTAATTCCCTTTTTGCTCGATGATATACCAGTTTGCTGTTGTAAATGTTTGTACAAATAGAGAACTCTATTCCCTCTACCTTACAACCTTTAGCAAAACCAAACCTGAGGCAGTACAGTTGCTTTTTGGACTAAATGCTTTTATAATTAGAATTCATAAAGATATCTGGTTTTAAAATGGTAGTTCTTAGGAGCTTCTGAACTTAAATCTTAAATTCTCAAATATTTTATTTCTCATTTCTTTATGATTTCCCAAGCTTGCCAAAAACTTGTTTTGGTTAAGTTTTAGATCCTTTATTAAAAAAAAAAAAAAAAACCCAACACATTTTACAAGGGAAATAGAGGTCAATCTTTAAAATAATGATGCTGTAATCTGTGATCAGATTACACATGTGCAATTAATATGTTCATATATGCAATAGCTAAAAGCTCAAACTTTGTAAGTAACTTGTAAACTTTCTAAGTCAGTAATAGTAATGCAATGATTATTTACAAGTCTTCCACTAGAGAATACCTAAGAAAACTTAATGTTCCAAGCAAGTTTTATTAATTTCTTGTACTATAAAATTTTATATTATTTTATATGTTTACAAATAACTTAAGCACTATATTTATGTAATGTTTTAAAGAAGCCTTTTGAAGGAATTTCCAGGCCTTGAATAAAAGTAAGGGTCAAGTTATGAGGCCACAAATCACAGCGTCTGTCTGGGATACTGGGAAAATAAATGCTCTTTGATTTGTGCTTTTCCTCTCCTACCTGCTGAGATCTTGTTTGTTTAAAAAAATGTGCATATTGCAAGAGTACTCAACTACTATTTCCATGTACAGGGTAGTACATGCATTATTCTTGTTTATGCCATTCTACTGGTTCATTTTGTTTTCTCACTTTTTATATTATCCTAGTTACTTCAGTAGTAACAATCATCTACTGTCAATAGTGATGGTGGTTCTGAAATGTCAGTTGGTTTTGAGAATGAGAGAAATGCTGGTGTTCTCATTCACTTGTAAAAATTGACATTGAGAACTTAATTTTTTAGTGCTGACAAGTTAGTGCAGCTAATTTATTATTCAGTCCTGTCAGCTTTTCAACCTCCAATGTGCAAACATTTTGCTTGTGCTATATATGTAATAGGAAAAGTACTAAGTATACATTTTAATGCAAATTTTCTTAAGCTTAGTGCTGAGCAGATTTTTTAAAAGGCACAAACTTACTACATCAGATATTTTCTTTTTATTGAATGAATTATTTATGCTGTTGGTTTAAATATAACTTGCTGTTATATAGAATGAGTGCTGCTGAAATCGGTTTTCAGTTATCGAAGATGTGAATGACACAATGGATGCTTATGTACTCTGCCTGTCAAATCCATAAACACTGGTACTGAACAAACTTCTGTTTTCTCACATGTTTCCTGGTTTTCTGTCAGCTTTCAGTCTTCCATGGGTCATTCAATAAACACTACCCTGGGTGACTTTTTTGGGCGGCCATATGTCAATCAAAATGAAGTGCATGCTTTTTAGTAAGCAGAGAAAGTAAGCTTGCTTTATTTGAGTTTGGCTGTATCTTCTGCAGGACAGTGTCTTGCATTTTGTTTCATTCCTAGCTTATTTTTGCCTTTAGCTGGGCAGTGGAAGAGTTTGGGGATGCAGAGGGGGGGAGTGCCTGATGAAAGCAAAGGAGAAGCCAAATAGAAGAGAGAGACAGAACTGAACAGCATGATTTGAAAGTGTTATTTAAGCATATTCAATTCGAATTGATCTGATTAAAAAAAAAAAAAATAGAGGTGCATGTGAAGGGGTTGAGGAAAGTCAAATTACCTAAAAGCTTTTTCCAGCAAGCGCTTCAGGAGGTGATGTCACATTAAATAAAAACTTGTTTTCCTCTTAGTTGTATCATGACTAATTGTCAGTGTGGGATTAAAAAACTGCTGTCATTGTTTGGCATATACATTCTTTTCTAATGAGGGAATTGATATGTCATTGAATTAAATATATTCTCAGTGCATTGCTGATATAAGTCACCTGGTGTAGCAGTTGCTAAGTGTGTTTGTGTACTAACTTTGAGCAAGCCAGTGAGCATGAGAAGTTGCTTGTATTAAAAATCTAGGATACAATAAAATATGTATCAACTGTACAAATCTTTGCTTTCTAGAAAATACCCTTAAATGAATTTGCACTTTTTTGGTAGTTTTTAGAAATATTCCAGGTAACACATTCCTCATGAGAGAGAAGTGAGAGGAACCCCCAACATGTCTTCAGTGGAGTTGGAAAAAGTGTGTGTATTTTTATATGCTTTTACCAAGCTCCTCACATCTCCTGGGGGTTCCCTTTGCTCTGAATGAGGCCAGTGGGGACTTCATACCCAGGAGCTGCTGTTCCTCACCTGTTTGCTGCAGGGGAATGGATGGTCACTGACTCCAGACTAAACAGAATTCCCACATATGACCAGACTCACCTGGACTTTATGACTTCTGTCTTGTCCCTCTAGAAATGTACTATTCCTTCTCCCTCTNGAATTTGTTGCCTTTCAGATACATGAATCTCCACTCCTGGTGATCCTTGCTTCCTTGCTTTATCTTTCTGTAGTGTTGCAGGGTATCCACTACATTTGTAGAGCTTTAACAGCGACAAAATACAGTTTCGGACTGAAATTGAAATGTAGGCTTTCCACCTAGCAGTTTGGGTAATCATCTTACTGGAAAAAGAAAATGTCCCACTGAAATCTCCAGGAGTTATACAGTTGATTAGAACTGCAATTCAGATTGCTGCCCCTTAGTCACATAACAGTATGTATTGGACAAAACCGGTACCTGCTCTGGAAAGAGGAAGATGTTTTTTTGGATATATGTCGTTTCGCTGCTAGATTGCTCATGTCAAAGAAAGTTAGCTTTAGAAATCAGACATACTAGCAATGGGTTTGAATTTGTGAAACAAGCTTAGCAGTATTACTGCTTCTGTTAGGACACAAGCACAAGTAAATGTAAGATGAATTCCATCAACTTGCAAGTAACTTGAAGCATTTACATGATCAAGTGTGCATTTTTGTTTTCTTTTTTTAATGTCAGAGCTGACAGACTTTGTTTTTGTTTTACCATTTTCTTTGAAAATATAAATCCATTTCTTTCTCTGGGGATGGTTCAGTAATAGTAATATGCCGTTAAAATAAACAGAATTTGGATTTTTGAAAACAAAAAATGAGTCAGAGTTAAGTACATGGGAAAACAATATAGCCTATAACAATATAACATTTGGAGAAACCACAAACAGTCTTCAAAAGAAATTCTTGAAGTTAGGTCCTTTTATCGAACATCAGAGGGATAAGCTTGTTTTCTTAAAATTTAACTGAAAGGGATTTTCCAGAGAACACTAGAGATTAAAACCTCCCTCCTGAACTTTCCAGCGTTTCCGCCTGAACTTTCCAATGTTTCCACCTGACATGTAAGGTGCATTTTTAATTTTTTTTTCTAATTCTGCACGTGAAAAGGTACTTATCATTAGGCTATATGCGTTACATTAGTCCTGTTGTACCTAAGGGGTTGTCCTTAATGCATTTTGCTTTTGTGGTTCCACAAGCATTTGAAATGCAATTGGTTGTATGTAGGCCACCTCACTAGTAGAGAACATTTTTCCCTTTTTTAAATTTTAAAACACGTTTCCATGGATTGAATTTCTGCAAAATGATGTAGTTTTGAACTTTGCTTAGGATGTGTTGTCCCACCTAATTTCTCATTCAGTAAATGTCATTCAGGCTGCACAGTTATACCACTTTTGAAAGAAAAAGACTATTTTTTCAAGAGGGACGTTGGCTAGTCTCACTTGCCAATACCTAAAATTCATGGATATAGAAGTTAATGGTAGGTACCAACAAAATAATGTTTTATGAGGTGTTACAAGTGTTTCAGGACTTACTTAAAGACAGAAAAAATTAAATTGCATTTACTTCATTGAAGGTTGACTTTTGGATTCAAAGGACAAGTGATCTATAACTTGATCAAAACCCAAAATAGATTGTCTGACGTGCAGCTCGATCTTATTTAGGATGAATGTTGATCTTGTAATGCTGAACCTGGGTCAAGAACCTGCAGGTTGCTGCCCAGACTTAAGAACTCTTCCCCTCCCCACTGCTTTGTGACCAGCATCATTAGGTCATGTCTGCACTACGTTTGTAGGCTCTGCAGGCTACGAATAATTCTTGTTCAGCTGTGTTGTAAGGTGCCTTGCTTGGCTCTTGGGCATCGTAAAGTAATAACGATGCATGGGCTGGTCATGTCAATGTTTGTAAATGTAAAATAATAAATTTTTAAGAATTGCTGTGTGTTGCAGTAGAATTTTAACCTCTTTGAATTGGTCTTTGAGACACATGCAATCATACCGTATTTTCTGAAATTACGATTTTTATAGGAGACTAGGAAAAGGTTACCAAATGCGTTATAGTTATGTGTATTGTTTTAGTATTTGTGGGTTTTTTTTAGGTTGCCAATGGTAAAGAGCGTAGAGTTGTAATTTACTTCCATGTAAAAGCTGCCTATTAGGGTTGTTCTAGTCTTGTACTAGTAATTTAGTGTTTAGTGTGTTTGCTCAGGCGAAGTCAGTCAGTGTACTGGTCCACCATCTGTGCTTGTCCAGGCTGACTGACTACAGCCTCCAGGCTTCATGTGAACAGCGGTTCTTTGACTTGATAAATTTGTCATCCTAATGACAAATGTATTTTTACAGTGTCTGTACTGGTGTACTGCAAGAAATCACTAAGCTGAGAGGCTATTTAAAATGCTGCCTTCCTTTTGCGTACATCAGCAGGTTTTTGAAACTGGAAAATTACTTTCAATTACAGTTTCAGTAGCACCCTCTCGAGGAACAGTTTTTTAGTAATGTTAATTATTTCCAGTGAGTGTTTGTAGCTCTTGAAACCGAGCGAAACAACAATCCTTGCTCTGCCTCATACCATATATAATGAAAATATAACTGAAGTATTGGGAGATATAATAATATGACAAAACTATCATGTGCATAATAGACAGGTGTTCTTGAACTCTATTCTCTAGTGTTAAACATTCTGTGTTGTGTTTAATGGAAGTACATGAAATGAAGTTATATTGGGGTTTTTTAGCATGGGTTTGCAGAATGGTGGTTTTAAAATACGCAATATAATATTCTTTTTCTGGTAATTTTAACAAGTTTACCGCAGACTAATTTGAACGGTAATCATGACCAGAAATCAAAATAGCAGCCCTTGATTTTCTTCCAGGCTCATGAATGTAAGTTACATTTGGGATATTTGGGATACTCTTTATAAAAATACTAAGGAAAATGTAATGTTTGCATTTCATCTATTGGTCAACTGCAATTATTTACTGTAGCAGTTTCAATTAATCAAGTACTCTAATTTTATGTATCTTGTTCCCTGGCTTACTTGATAATTCCTTAGAAAACAAATACTAAAATAGTTACAGTGCCTGATATTTCTAAGGGCAGATTAATTTCTGTAGTCTTCCCCACAAAAAAACCTCAAACCAAACAGATGTCAAAGTCCTTCCTAGTGCTATTCGTGAAGCAAGGTGGCTTTGTTTTCTGGAGGGTGATGATAAAGTTCTCAGATTCGCACTGGACATCCTGCAGTCTGTGGCAAGTCCCTTATTTCTGCTGGCCTTAGTTTCCATAAACGGGCAGTATCAGTCCTTTTTATTGCTTGGAGATCATCGTACAAAATTAAGTCTTCTGCTCCAGATCTACTATTCCAGCATGAATATTTTAATGGTAGTCATTTCTGAGTATCCTTTTAATGAAACCTTAGTGATTTATTTGGGTGGTAAATTCAAAATGATGTTTCCAAATCGCACCAAAGGACGTGCTCCTTACTAGTTCGGCGTAGCTGTCGGGGCACCTTGTGTGCTCGACTCTGCGGAATCTCCTGGTACAAATGGTTCAGCTGACTGAGGGATCTCTCTTCTCTGATTTTGTAAGGGGAGTTGTGGGGAGATTTGTGGTATTTGTTCCACAGATAAAGACAGTTAATAAATCAGGGTATTCTGATTAAAAAGAAAAGACGATACTTTACAGTTTTAGCAGGGACACCTTTCAGGGTGCATTTGGAGTTAGTATTAATATGAAAAAGTTTTATTTAGAAGGATTTGCAGGGGATCAGCTGATGCAACAATTTACCACTTTGGTGTGTGGAGGGGTTGTTGGAGACTGCGCAGCATAAAATTCTGCAAAAGCACACATTGAAAGTGGCCTTGCGTATTGGACTCGGGCTTTATTTGTGCAGGTTTTATTCTGATGCACTTAATGGCAACAGTTGAGAGGGATTCCTGTCTTTACAGAGCTGTTGTAGCAAATGAGTAGCATGGAGTATGTGTGCTTCTAGTAGTGTCTGAATAATCTGGTACAACCCCAGTGCGTATAAATAGTACGTGGAAGTATATAATATCATCTAGCCTCTGATGCTTGAGGAGTACAGTTTTTGGAAGACTGGAAAACACACTGCACTTTAAACCTTTCTAAAGTGTAACCTGTTAGCAGTTCCTACTGGCTGGTTTTGACAATGATATTGGCATAATAATGTCTTTCATTAACTACTTTTAGAAACTAAATTCATTACATTGATGCAAAGCAGAGAAGTGTTGAGGGATGCCGAAATTTAACAAGTTTACAACAAATTTCTTCATCATTGCAAAAGGAAACTGTGATGGTCAGTAGCTGCATCTTGGAGGCAGATTGGCAGTCTTGAAAGTTTTCCTAGTGTTTGCAACTTAATGTCATTCACTAGCTGAATGTATCTTACTTCTGTGAGGTATGGGTAGCTTAGGGATTGTTCTAACCGTGCTGTCTTATGCTTATCCGTTCTGTCAGATCTACCCATTCACTTTTTCTTTACCCATACCTTCATGTTCATGCTGTGGTGTCCATTCCAAGTGGTACAACTGTTATGTGTTGGAGTAATGAACAACAACTTGTGCATGTCTTGTTTTGTTTTTTTTTAATGGTGACTGTCAAGCAGCAATAAAGTTAAAAGATGCAAATCATCTTTGAGAGACCTGAGAACTTTTTGTCTTCCTGGCGAAAGAAATAGACAATTGAGTATTACAGTTTTTCCACATTGTGTGTATTCTGTCACATGAATTTTACACAAACCATTGCATCCACAAACTTAATCTTCAGATAAATGCCAACTTCGCATTTGAAACTGAGGATCTCTGAGCACTGGTCTTTCTTCCACGAACAGAGGTATTTCAAGATACTTAGCTTTTGATTGTGATATGTCCTTTCCTTGTTTAGCAGGGAGTATATTTGGCTGAATTGCTCTCTCAGTTCACTTTCAGCAGACTGGAAATAAAGCTTCTGCTGAATCAAGTCTTTTCCAAAGAACTGCTTAGAAAGATTAGGCCAGATCTACGGCTTACCTTCTTCGCTACACCCTGTGCTCTAAGGCATTGTGGAGACAATGACAAATGTCTCAGTTTTGAATCGTGTAACTGCATGTTATTCGTCCTGAGGAATGATCGTCTTAAGGAATGAGACAAACCTAGGGAAACAGCAGTCTAGCCTACTCTCTGGCACAGACTCTACTTTGTTTTCTGAGTAGTTATTTTAGACTGAGATTATTTTTTTTAGGTGGCTAAGAACCGCTATAGTTAATGGAATTTGTTAATGTAACTTGTGAAACTATGATAATCAACTTCCAAGTACCTTGGAGTCAGTAGCCTTTCCTAAAAGCAGAAGGAAATTGAGTACTATGCTTTTTTTTTTCCTCCTTTTGCCTTCCTCCACCGTAATGAAAAAAAATTGTTAAATTAGTATCTTTATCGTATTAGATTTTTAATTTGTGGTTCATCATGGAACATCTAGCCCAGTATTTGGCAGCTGTACTTGGCAAAGAAGAAAAAATGTGAATGTTGTTTCTGAACAATTTTATTCTGGTTCTTGTACTGCGTTACATAAATGCATCGTTGCGTGAGCGTGTGCGTGAGCTGGAAGCCTCTAGCTCTAGTACGTTACCCAGCTGATGGCAGGAGGAGGAGGGAATATATAGAATATCCTCACTAAGAGAAGCTGCATCTTCAGTAAGTCAGAAAAATAGAAACATAAGACTTCTTTTTGGGGTGGGGTGTTTTTTTTGTTTATATCTCTTTATTCAGAAAAGAAGCCATTGTGTTGTAGTAGCAACACATTAATAGAAACTGACGTTTGATCTGCAAAGTGTACAAGTAAGCTTTGTGGTTGTGAGGTCAAGACTGTGTGCAAACGCCAGTACTTACGCATGTACATGACTTTTTGCACGTGAACTTTATATAGGAGGAGTAATATTGGTGAAACTTGCACTTCCTGTTTGTAAGTAGCTTTATTATGTATTGCATCATGAAAATACATCACATTACCATTACCCGAAATGAGGTCGCTATGAAATACAGTGCTGTAAGTTTTACAATTGTTTCAGTTATTAACCCCTACTTGATGAACTGCCAATATTAGTAGATTGGGATTGATGCTGTTGGCACGTTAAATTTAACTGTGAAACCTTTAAAGGATCTGAATGGCTTAGAAGGTAAAACAAAGTAGTGGATGAAGTGTTTGGTGTTGTGGCTCAGACCCAGCTTGATGTCCTAAATGGATGCATTGCAAAACCACAACAGATCAAGCCAGATTTACATGAGTGATGTATAAGAGCCCCAGAGCTAAGCCAACATAGTGATTGAATTAGCTCCTGCATTTAGAGGCTTCTCCCTCCAGGTCAGACTTCTAAGCACTGATGGGCTTGTGTGGGGAACTAGCAGTTACAGATTGAAGTATGCCTATGTTGTGGAGGAAAAGAAATCTTAGAGCTTCAGAACTTTTATCTTTGACAAGTGTGACTGATTTTCTTTTAGGAGGGAAAAAGAAGGGGAAACACTATGAACAATAATGGAAAAAATGGAAGAATTTCCATTAGTGGTGCTTCGGTCAAGGACCTGCCAATCTTCCCAGAAATATCTGTTCAAAATCTGAAACATTTTGTTGCTGCGGGGCTGATATGTACCTTATGTATTGCCCACCCTCTTACAATACCTGGCTTGTTCTTTTAGTAACAAGTAACTGTACTGTAGTGTGATGCTCATAAATAGGACAATTTGCAAACATTTGTGTGTGCAGGTGCAAAAGTACGTTTGTGATCTTTTCTCTAAGCACATTATTTTAAAAATATTATCTTATTTTTAATAAAATGATATCATAGGTAAATGAATGTCACATTAAAGACAAGACGTAGTGGATGAACAGAAGCATTACTCCTTTTGAGTAGTCATTATGTGTTTAATATATTTTTGTTTTTACATGATGCAGGGAAATAGTTTTTAAAAATAATACAGTAATGTGAAGATTGTCTTATTCTAGGCATTTGTATCATGACAAAGATGTTGCAAAGAGACACTGGATGGAGACCTTTTGAAAAATGTGTTCTACAATTTCTGTTTTTAACTGGTACCCTCACATAAGATATTGATAAGTTCCAGCAACTATTTCATTAATGTTAGTATTGTTTGCAGTTCTTAGTTATGTATGCTTCGATATTTCAGTAACCCGATATCTCCATTTTTGTTTTTCAGCATGATGTATCACAGACTTTGCTCAAAGCAACTCTGGACAGTGTGGTTGAAGAGTGTGTCAGCTTTGTAGGAGTTGATATTAACATCTGCTCAGAAATACTATTAAGGTGAGTCAAACATTTTCCTTTTCCAGTAATTACATGGCTCTAGATCACAGAGTCTCTGTTTAGTCTGCCATCTGACTCAAGCTCAGCTGGAGCAAATGGCTCTTGTGTTAAACTTCCAATTACATGAAAATGACACATTAAGACAGTATTTCACTGGATCATTAAGAGTTGGGTTTTAAGGGTATGTGTGATTCTCCAGGGTAAAACTATTCTTCGGAGAAAAACAGGTATTTAAAAATTTTGAACCAACACTGCAATTTTAGAAAAACTTGATATAATTAATTTGGATTTTTTATACTGAGGAAGGGATTTTCAAATGTACTTTCTGTCTCTTAGAAGGTATTTTTATAGGTACTGCTAAGTGGGAACAGGTTGTAAAAGTTGGGTGAGGAAGGGAGAAAAGGAAAGATTTAAGGGGAAACTGCTGAAAAATTTATCCCTTTTTACTGTTTTTTTTTTTTTTTAAAGTAATTATGCCATATTTACTTGGATAATGTTCTGGAATTTATTTCTCTTGGTTAGAAATTAAAAGCTCATGCTCTTTTTTGAGCATGTAGAATTGAGAATCATTTAGCTGAGCAGCTTCTCAGAAGAGCAAAGTGTTGCTGTCATTCTCTATAGTAGGAAGGGAAGAAAAAGAATGTCCATAATCTGTGTAGTGACAATTATATTAGGTATCAAGGTTAGCAAAAATGTATTCTTGCTAGCTCTCTTTAATTTTTTTAACCCTTTATTTATGTTCCCAAAAATGTCTTTCCATACTTTTAAGAGGCTCTCTGTCTATTCTTTTTGGTTTTCCACTTTGTCTTCCATATTCGTTTTCTCTGTGTGTGTGTCTAATTCTTAGCCTGACTCCTGATTTACCTCCTGTCTTAGCTGATCTAAGTCTGAAAGAAGGTATTAGTAGGAAAGAAAGCAGTACCTATTGGTAAATGGGGCTGACCAGTTTTCATTCGTGAATAAAGCCCTACCTGAGCAAGTGCAGTGGGTAAGCACTGTCAGCCTTCTGCAGGCTACAGCTGTATTGTGCAGCTCAGCAGAGGGCACCAGGCTGAGGTGCTGCTGTGTCTTCACAAAACAGTGAACGTGGGGTGATGCTGTCCAGTCATGGTTACAGGTGGTAACCATGTTGGCTAAATACTTTGGTCGAATTAACCTGGCTTATGACGCTCGTATGCACATGCCGCATCAAGTTCTGGATCTAACTTGATCCTCAGCAGTTCAATTCTGCTGTTCTGTGTAGATGTGGTCTAAATTTCCCTCAGGTGTACAGTGTATGAAACTGTCACCCTAGCTAGAATATACCATGAACAGCACCTTCTGGTCCTGCTTTCTGATGCATCAAATACACTTATTGACACATATTAGACATAGAATGGGTGACAATGCTACTTGCCTTACTGCTGAGTATCGCACTTGAAAGACTTAAGATCATCAATGGAAAATTCTGTGAACTCCATGTCATGTACCTTTGTCAGTGTAAATAAGCTGGATTTCATAATATCTCTGAGAATTTTTTTGAGAAAATTCCATTCCTAATGATTAATATTTTGTCTGTGGTTAAAGCTGTGTCTCTCCAACTTAATTCTGAGGTTTCACCACCTTTGGATTATTTTTTTAACTTTTGCTTGAGGATGAGAATGATGGAAAGATTTTTGTATTTTTTTTTTTCCTTCCCCTGATTTTTTTTTACTATTCTTGCCAGGTTTGCTGGTGGTGTTTTTTTTAGAATCAGCCTGTGCCATTCCACAAACAGGTCTCTGCTGCCATTGACTTGAAGCAATGGCTTCCGATATATAGAGCCAGATGGGTGACATTTCCTTCTCTAGTGCCAGGAGTAACAGCCCACCACAGCTTTCCCCTCTTTCTATGATTAACGTACTCCATACACAGAGAGTTGTACTCACATGTACGTACAGAAAATGGGCAGCAAACCCACTGCTTCCTGAAGGAACTTGGATAACTGCAGTTGCACTTCACAGGTGAGTTCGTTGCCAGATCTGAGCTGCCCTCAGAACAGCTCATGCAGCCTGTTCCCAGCTGCTCTTTTATCTCAAGAGCAGCAGAGAGAAAAGGAACAAGCTGTGTGGATCTGTTAAACTGTGTGAGGAAGGCAGGCTGCTCCCAGCCACTCTCCTTCTGGATAGCAGATATCAGCCCTTCATGTTGGGGCAAGGTGTTGCAGTACCATTGGACGAGAATAGCTGAGAGGGGGCTGTTCTCACAGAACAATTTATCTGTCCTGAACCCTCCTCCCCCGTCGTTTCCTGAAGAGGGCAGCTGGGGGCAGGCCATAAGACATGACAAATGGGGTTGGCATTACAGAAATAGCCAACAGATCATAAATTACATATCCCTGGCTTACTCGTTAGGTATGTGCAGAAGCGTATTGCTGTACCAAGTTTTGTTGACTTGGGTGGATTCCTGCCACAGAACTAAGAGAAGGGATCCTTTTTCAGGGGATGCCTTTGGTCTGGGCGTTTATTTGCAAATTTCTTAGCTGGTTTCAAGTTTTGTAAACCAGATTTTCTACAGTAATGTGTATCCTGGTAATGGATAGGACTTGTATTAATGACTTTTCAATGGTAATAAATGTATTCTGTAACCTTTTCTTAGACACATTGCAGGACTGAATGCTAACAGAGCTAAAAATATAATTGAATGGCGAGAGAAGAATGGACCATTTATAAACCGAGAACAGCTCAAGGAAGTTAAAGGTCTGGGTCCCAAATCCTTCCAACAGTGTGCTGGCTTCATCAGATTCAATCAAGAATATATAAAGACCTTCTGCAGGTAATAGAGATGTTGGCTATCTTGACTAGGTTATCCAAAATATTATGAGAAGACTTCTTGCATTTCTGTTTTGTATTCAAGCTTGAGATTTGAGGAATCTTAGGCCTTTTCTCTCTGAAAGACAATATCTTAACAAATAAACTTTTTTAAGTCAGTAGTTGAACATAGGTCTTCCACTGAATAATTGTGTTTTATTAACCTGGTGCTCTAAGTCAGCATTTCTATAAGTGTGTAAGTTTAATTACAAATTCTTCCACTGAATTGGTAGAAGAAATTTGGCATGCAGCAGTGTTGTGATCTGAGATATTGAAACCTTACAGTCTTGTGTTTCAGGCATAATTTAGAGATCTGTAAATTCATTTTAATGGGGTAAAGATTACTCTGCAAAACATAATGGTAGTAAACTGTAGTGGATTTTCAGAGAGTTTCAATTCCGTTATCTGGAGAGAGAAAGTTGAACAAGCTTCCTGGACCAGGCTCTGTCTGTGTTATACTCCTGTGCCTAGCAAGCATGATGTGACTGCCTTTTATCTCAAATGTGTAAGAGGCCCTTTCCCAACGCCAGTTTGTCAACACTGGGTCATCCTTTCCCCTGCCGTTTCATTCCCTGTATCTCTACCAAGCCTTTCCCTCTTGCGTCTGTTCGTTGTGCTTCTCCTCTTCACCTGAAATCCTTCCTCTCCACAACTGAAAGTGCCCTTTCTAGGGCCAAGTCTCTTCTCCTGTCTTTCCCATTTCTCCTTCCAACATAAAGAACTAAGAAAGGGCAGAGTGGTAGCACCATCCCCACCTTGTTGCCATTGACTCTTCTCAAAAAATATTTTCCTGGGAAGCACATGCTATTTTTTTTAGCCAACCCAATGCTCAGAAGCAATACTGTATTCCCAGATGCTGCTGGCCAAACAGCACATGCGTAACTTCCAGGCAGGAGGTAGGCACATTAGGACTGGCTTACTGCCCGGGTGGAAGGTATACAGATTGGTTGCCCATCTGGCAGGGAGGTGCATGCTGCAGGCCAAATGGTGCACAATGTAAGCACTAGAAGACCAAAGAAATTGGTTTCAAGTCTGTAGATGATCGATAGGTCTTATGTTGTACAGATCTGTTCTAGTGAATGCTGCAATACAACAGAGGAAGAAAAGGCTGATGCCATTTTTGTTTTTTCCAAAAGTTCACTGGTGAAATGTTTAAGAACATTGTGCTGGGTTTTGTCCTTGCTGGAACATGCTTCTTATGTTAGTCAGATTCCATGAAACTTGAGAACACTGTATAACCTGAGAAATCTGCTACAACTTTGGCGTTTGCGGCCAAAATAAAGCTCTAATGCCCTTGCCTTCACAACATTTCTTGTGGGCCCAGGTGGCAAAACCAAACATTTTTGAAATGGACTTTGGGAATTTTTCAGTTTTGTCCTCTCTGATCATGTTGATGGCTATAGAGTGCTGTGCAAATTAGGTTTTGTGCTTTGTACTTGGAGGTTAACAAATATTGATTGTTTTAAAAATTGATATGGAAACAGAAAGTTATGTCTGCATTTCTGCCGACAGTCCATACATAGGTAGAGCCCAAAGTGCGAGTGCTAGTTCCAGGTTCATTCAGTGCATTCTCTTTTGTCCTGCAAAAGCAGGAACCGCTTGTGATTTAGGAAACAAAAACAAACAAAAAATGAGGTAAGAAAGGAGCCTTTGCCAGTAGGAGTCATTTAATGCCTTTACTGTATCCTGAGCATTTTTTTACTTAAGGGAAGATGTGTGCCAGTTGTAAATACACTGCACACACAAAAATAGATCTTTTTCTCTCCTGTCTTTTGTAAAGTCCTCCTACCAATGTACGCAATCAGTCCATGGATCTCTGAGACTGTGGAGCCTTTTCATTTTCCAGCCAAGTTCTTTTGATTTGAAATTTTTCGTATTTTGACCTGACCCATGTTTGAGCATAAAATTAGGAAGTCAATAAATGTGGTTTAAGGAGTTCTGATGTTTAAGCATTCACATACTTTCCTTGTTCTGTATGTATGCTTGAGATGCAATTTGCTTACCTAAAGTTATTATGAATAGGAAATATTGTTTATAAATTTTTCAAATTTAAAATGATGCAGACTATTAACCAATAGTTAAGTATGAAAGTATCTTCACAAGATATTTATCAAGTAGGTAAATGCAATTGTCCCCATTTTACAGACAGAAGATGCTGTCCAGATTGTGAACGATGCAATAGGTTGTGTAATGTTTTCTTTATAGTCTTGTCATCATGAAGAAATTTTGATGAACACAGAATCCCTTCCCAATGTTTGTTTCTATTTTAAAATATTTTATGCCTACATTGATATATTTTTATGCCATACTTGTATTGTTAAGATTCACCCACAATGACCTTTTAGGGGTTTTGCATGTTTGGGCTTTTTTTAGAGAATGAACGTTATGTAAAATCTGATTGCGTTTTTCATGTGTGGGCACTGGGCTAGGATCTTGTTCATTAAGAATGACATGTCCATTTTTGATTTCTGACAGTAGTAAGAAAACTGAACTTGGAAGTCATGCACTTTTGACTAAAGCAGGTGCACAGGGTAAAAAGAAGAGCAAACCAACACCATGTGCCTCGCAACAGCCCAATCCTTTGGACCAAACTTGTATTCATCCAGAGTCTTACAACATTGCAATGAGGTAAGCAGTGGGAAAACTTTTGAACCACTGATGCTATCAGCTTTTAAAATGAAAGTACTGATTTTTCTGACAACAGCCTGCTCAGCCTTTTGAGACAGGAATACTTACATTAATTTGATGCTTTCTCCCGTTTCTTCAAGAAAAAGGCATGCTTCAGCACTTGCCTTTACAAGTGAAGGGTCTCAATTGGTGTGTTTTGCCTCTTATGTGCATGCAAATTCCTAGTTTTATTCTTTAGGTTTTTTAGTTTTCACATTGTTTTTCACTGAGGAAATCAGTGAATTTTCAAAACTTTGCCAGACTTTCCTCCCGTGACTGTGTCTTCTTCATATCACTTTGCCCCTCATTGAGGCCACTTTTGTCAATTTCCTTCTGTTTGCCAACTCTCTTTATGCCACGCATCGCGTTCAGTTTGGACTTTCACTTCACAAAGTGTGCAGACAAATCATTTGTTCTAGAAATGTCTAAAAAATGATTTTTTTTTCTTCTACCTTGCCTCTGTATCATGTAAAAAGCCATAACTAAAACATAGTATTATTTGTTCTTAAAAATAATCTAATTGAAATGCCATGCAAGTTTTCAGTCAGTGGTAGTTTAATATCTCTGCATCATTAAGAACTGCTTTTACATTGTTGCTTATGTTCAGCGTGTGCCAAACAAACTTTCTGCTTAGGGAATTTCCACCACCAGAATTTGTTTATTTGTCTGTTTGATTGTGCACACAAGTGCACGGACATATGTGAGCATGTGTCTTATTATGAGACTTTAAAATTAAATTCTGATATTGCAAGATCTAATTAAGATGTATATATTAAGTTCCCAAACACATGAACACCATGGTGGTTTTACTAAGTGACCTTTGGCTAAAAGATAATGGGTTTTGTGTAGGTCAGAAAAAAGTGGTTAGGAATCCATGTGTGCCTCTGGTGAGGGGATACTGCTGCTGGTAAATGCTAGCCTAAGATGTGATCTTTTCTATCACCAGGCCTCGTTGAAATTGGACTCTGCTTGTCCTCTTGAAAAGACAGCATGTATTTATTTTTCAAGTGATTTGGGGTGAACAGGTTCTTTTCTTAAAACATGCTGGAGCTAATTTCAGCAGTAGCTAGATGCTTTAGCATTCTTATGATCTCTGTTGAGAATATTACTCCTGGAGAAAGAGAGTTGTGCTTCCTGTTCTATAAACAAAACCATCTTTAAGCCTCAGAGATATGCTGAATTTCTGAATTCGTGAAGCTTGAGTTTCTTATCTAAAAAAGTCCTACAGGACCTTGCATTTTTAGGGCACCTTCCCTACAGTGTGTGCTCTGGTTTTTTGCTGGTGGACACAATTACATATACCACTTCCTATGCATAGGTCTGTATGCTTTCCTTCTGTTAGGTATGCAGTGTACTTCTGTTTACATCCTCCTCTTGCCACAGTTCGTTTTTCTTTGTGCCTGATTCTAGGGCCACTGTGCAATTGCCTGACAGAGTCCATGCTCTTTGTGCAGTGTGAGTAACTTTGGTTTCTCCATTTCCATGACCATTTCCTTCCCCGCCCCGCCCCCCTCCCCTTATGCATCAGCATTTGTTACTGGTTCTCTGCCCTGTGCATAGCTGTAGGAAAAAAATCAGGCAAGGTCCTGATCTTACTGATTTTACGTTTGGTAGGTGGTGGATAGGGTGAGGAAACTTGGTCACCCCTACTGGAGATTGAGTGAATTAATATTTTTTTAAAAAAAAAAAGTTATTCAAAATTAATGTTGGTTTTCAATAAATTATTTCATTCAATTTAAATATCAAGTAGTCAGGATTTGGTTAATAGTCCATTAAGATTTCCAGCCCTAATACACTAATAAAAGTGTTACCAGCTTCACTTAAAGACTGATGTAGAAAGATTGCTTCAGGGGGCAGAGAAGTGTAGCCAGTTAATGATAGAATACTACAGGAATTTTTCTACGTACAATACCATTACAGAGGTTGGTCAGAAAATAAAGAATTGTGACTTTGTTTCCAGAACAGCACAGATTACTTCCATATCTGAAGTGGTGAGTAGGATTATTACTGCATAGGGTAGCTCAGATATTAACATACAGTTGAAATTCTGGAGACAATTTTAGTAGGTATCACAAATCATATAATTGTGATTTGGAATTTGGCTGAGAACCCAGGACTAGCACTATTTTTTAAAAAAGTATTAATGAGCACAAGTTTTACATCTCAACCAAAAGATAGTGGTTTGAGTCACAGGCTTATGCATGATTCGGAGAGGAGGCTGCCACCTATTGCACAGCCAACGCCGTTTAGAATGTACCTTGAAGATTCTTAAAATGTGCTTAGGGTCAAACTTGTTGGGCTTCGAAAGCTGCAGAGTCATAGCAGAAGTATAATGTGGCTACAGACCAGTGCTACCTATCATGTCATTTCTCTTGGACTAGTGTAATTACTTTAAAGTAAGTTTCCAGCTGTGCCATTGGTTGTTCTCTGTTTCTCACCAAACACTTTGCCTTCCTAGACTGAATTTTCAGGTGGAGTATTTAGATCCAAATGCGTGTTGTAGGTATGGTACCATACAGGGTTTTTTATGCAAAAGAGTATCTGTTGATATCAAAACAATATAAAAACATAATAACAATATATGCTAATGGAACACCAAAACTAATAAGCATAGCATCTGTCTCTAACTGAATCAGTTTTTTCTGTTTTCTCTGTTGTCTCTCTTACGTTTATGAGTATCTGTACACATAGTTTGATGTGGGGGGGGAAAAAGTCTCAAAGTGCTTTCTATGAATGTACTCTATTCAACAGTATTTTTCTTTTTCTTGCAATCAGAAGGTAGTTTCCTTGAAAGCTTGTTAAATATGAAGGTGATAACTTCTATGGTATAGATTGTATTAACATGCAGTAGCTTGATATCATAAAATGGTGTGGGGAAGGGTACAAATATCTCTAATGTTTTTTCATTGCAAATAGCTGTTTGAAATAAAAAAAAAAGAAAATACAGCTCTGCAGCAAACTGACAAAAGCCAAGAAGCGTAGTATTAAAAATTGACACTGATGACATAAGGGCTAAATATAAACCAGACATCCTCCCCTCAAGCAACTAATGCTATAATTTAGCAATGATTATATATTTTAAATGCCTTTTCAAAAAAAGCATATGAGCTGTTAAGCTTCTTGGAACTTATGGAAATGGCTTTCCAAACCAATTTGCTGCCTAAATATGAATTAAGAAAAAATTCTGCTAGGAATTCAGACTGCATGGAGGATTCAGTCCAAAGCTTATCAGGGCTGTCGATGAGTTTTCCTGACTTTGATAGGCAGTGGATGGGACTGGGCTTGTAATTCCCTCTTGCTGAGCCTATGTTCATGAGAAAGCTTCTGAGAGCCTGAAGATCAAATCATGTTCATGTTGTTGATTTGAGATGTCTACTGAAATCAACCAACATCAAAGGACTTTTTAACACCTTAGAACTAAAGAAGTTTTAAAGCCTAATTGATAATTCTCTATAATTTAAATTAATGTGCATGAGAAAAAGTAGGACTGTTAGAAGTGGGTTAGAATCAGTATTTAATACATGTATTTTTAAACAAATTACATTTTAAAGGAGTTCTGTTTCTTCTCCTTTAAAGGAGTTCTGCTGCTTTCAAAAGATTTCTTTCTTCTTTTTCTGTGCTTACACAGAACTTTGTCAGGGACCATGTCAAGCTTGCAGGTGGATCTGCACTAACAAAGAGGAATTGTTGTCTTGAAGATGGGCAGATTTGATTCAAGGCATCAAAATACAATATTACATACCTCTTACCACAAAAATTAAAATTAATGGAATAGATGCTGCTTAAATGAGTCATAAAGGCTTCCTCATGCAATGTCTACCACATCTTGCCATGAGAAAATAGTTTGTGAATATTTTATTGGATTAAAAGTTTTCATGGGAAGTTACATTTATTTTTAAACAAAATAAACCAGTGATTTTTATCCACTGCTTCTATCCAAATTACCCAAAAGCAGCAGTCCACATTACAGATTTATGACATACGAAATTATCAGTTTTTAAAACAATGTTTTTGAGGGATAGAAGTTCACCAAAATTTGAAACCACTAATTTTCTTTTTCTGAACTATTTTGTAGCTTGAAAGGCCAATCCATTTAAAAAAAAAAAAAATTGGTTAAAAGAATTGCTCCCAAGTGGTAACTTTGGTTGCCAAGCTTTAGGCTGGAGCCAATTTTTATGGCTGAATTAGAAACCCCTGAAAAACAGGATTTTTATAATGGAAACGCTGATGTAATCTTTACTACAGTGGCACAACTGGTGCTGGTATGATTGATTTATGGCATTTAAACGTCTTAACTGAAAATCTGTACAATTTGTGTAAAATAATTGGAGAACATCCTACTGGTGATTTAACACACTTTGCAGATAACCAAAACATTTTTGTTCATCATTTCCACACTGTCAAAGCTGGTCTTTTCCATGTGCAGCGATCAAGCTTATGAACACCTCTAAATAACATGAATCAGAATTTCCTGAAAGTTAAATTAAAAAAAACCCAAAACCTTTGTAGGCAGCATATTTTCCTGCAAAGCAGAGCTGTGTTTTAAGTTTCTGAAAAGTCTGTATGTGAAAACCAGCTTATAGTGGCAGAATCTTCTACATACAATTAATACAACATGTAGAGCATATCCAATTTCTTGGTATATATTGTAAAAGAACTGCTAGGAAAACCGAGGAAACGTTTAGGAAGTCCCAAGAAGTTACAACCAGGTTATGCTTATAAACCAAAATGCTGGAAAGAAAACGCAATGTTTTTTCTTTGTTGTATCATCAGCCTGTTGGGTGCAGTTGGTTTCGTATGACTGAATCTTAACATTTAGTGATTTTTATTTAAATCTCATAAAAATGCTCTTTGCTAAAGGTCAGCACTCAAAATGTGTATTTGCTGCTCACAAATTGCAGCATCTGGCAGACAGGTTGTATTTCAGTCTGACTTAGAAGTATTTTACCAATATTTATAAAAGATGTAAAGTTGTGTTTTAGCATAACACAGGTGGGGACGTTCCCTGGGTTATTACCCAGGTTTAGGACCTTGCCTGGTAGAGGATAGTACTGCTCACTGCAGTTAGTTATGTCTTAAGAGAAGTTTTTGACATACTGAGCAGTGACTTGCAGTGAAGATTCATGTCACGCTCTTCACTGGGTATTGATAATTCTGCTTGGTATCCCCAGAAGGACGGCAAAATCCCTGGAGGATTCAGCAAAGCACTTGTTCACGTGTCTGTTCTTCACCAAAGCAAAACATTTGGAGTGAAATCCTTTGCTGTAATAAGCATCATGTTGATAACACTTTATATTTCATTGTAGATGGATTGATCACTTCAAATATTTCTGGTGTTTCTGCCACTTTCTTACCTGGGTGGATGCAGCAGCTGATCAGTAGTATCTCAGTTGCTTTGCTGAAAAGCTGCAACAAGCAGCTGCGCTTGCTGACTTCGAAGGCGAGTACTGACACGTATGAAAATGGAGAAGGAAAACCATTGATTAGTGAGAGACCACCAAAAGCAAGAGGTCTTCCTCTCCTGCCCTTTATGCAACTGCACACTTGTCCTCTGACGGCCTTTCCAGCTCTCTGCCAGGCTGGCTTGCTTCTGTCCTGGTCCTCTAGTTGTCCCTGAGCAACTGAGGCAATGCTTAAGGGGAATAGACATCAGGGAGGGAACAGATCAGTTACTTGGTATGGTGTTTGAGCAATGAAAACAAAATGTATTCTGTTTAATAACGCGCTCTACATGTGAATATTTTACAGAGGATAGGAGTTTTTACTGTGGTAGGATGCCTTTCCTTAAATTCACTACAAAGTCGATCAGAAACATCTTGTGGCCACTTCGATAAGACTGTACTTGCACATACATGCGTATGTGTATTCAAGCTACTTAATATGCAAAATAATGCTTTTTAGTAAAGTCTTTAGTTTCATTTTAAAAAGCCAAAAAAAAAAAAGTTAAGCTTGGTGAATTAATGAATCTTTATGACTATTTCTAATAGTAAATGACTAGCCCTAATTGAGGAGAATGCTTGCAGAATTAGGATCATTAAGCCAAATAAGTAATAGTTCGTATTCATCACTTCAGAAGGCCAGTTCAGTCTTTGGTCTGACGATTAACTCAGTAGCTGGATTTTTAGAGGACATATTTTTGAAAGTTATCTTGTCAATAAATAGAAAAGTAGAAAAAGCTTTCACTGCTAATTGCCATCTGATAAAGACATTTAAAAACTTTCATGTGATGTAAAATATACAGTTAACAAGAATGATTAGAAGAACTTGGAAATAACAAAGAATTGTCCTCTAATTACATTATAAATACTAGATCCATAAATCAAGTGGTACTTTTTCATTTGTTGAAAATTTTGAAACTTAAATAACTTCCTACTAGTTGGCATTTGTAAAAAATTATGAAGGAAAAAAATATGAACTATATGTAATGATCTCCTTTAACTGTAGTACTAATTCTTTGTGGATAACTAATCATGTTTCACTGTTTTGTATCTCGGGTTACGCTTCAGCTATGTGATATATCAGTAGTCATGAAAACAGCTAACAACAGCGTGCCTAGCGGTATGGTAGCAAAGGGGCTATGCTGCAATGTAACCACATCTGAATTGCTTTTCTCTTTTGGAAACTCATTGTTTCTGAGATGTATATGTTCAAAATGTTATAAACTATCTGAGTGTTTTCTGGTCTTCTGCATGCAGTCAGATAATCTATAATACTAATAATACACGCATGTGAGGAAAAACACTTTGGTTAAATATCCTTATCTGGCTAAACCATGTAAGTAGTTTGAAATATATTTGAAACTGTAACTTTCTGTGTCCAGCAACTAATTACAGACAGTAATGTGCAAATATTATTTGATATATAATCTGCATCAGTAGTCAAAAATTGAGGATCCGTATCAGTAGTGAGAACAAGAACAGTCAACATCTGCGTTATACAAATAGTGCTTTTACATTTCAAAATGTTACTAAAACACAAATAAATGTCTGCATAATTGAAGTTTGCTACTGTCACGAATGTACATTTTACCTAACAAAGCACATGCTAATGTAAAGTTGTTTTGTTTTCAGAGTGATTACGTTGCATTACCATTAATTCATGTGTGCACTGTGACAAGATGTAATGGCGTATCATGTTGCTTTAATGTAATGAATCCAGTACTCCCAGCTCTTAAGTCGTGTTGCTGGAAATGATTACATAAAACAGAAATGACTGTGACTAAAACTCTTGCAAAGCTTTAGAACTCCTGCACATTGTAAGAAGCATTTTGGGGGGTTTAAAGTAACTTCTTAAAAACTTACTGAAGGCTTCCCTTGGTAATATTTTTATTCTTTTCTGACTGTTTTTTGCATTCCACTGAAATTTGCATTATCTTTTAAGCAGTGCAAGGGCTGTGCTATAATTTTGTGCAGATGTGTATGTTAAGTGAACATGATGTGCTTATTTGTTACATTTATGCTACTTTTCTTTCTTTATCTGGGTAAGATGGATGAAATTATGTATTAAATAAAAACATCAGTGATTTAGCCATGACCATTCTCTGTAGGTCCTGTAAGACTGCAAAGATTGCTTTTAAAACTAAGGTGGTTGCAGAGGTTTCCGAGTATCCTCTAAATCTCAAAATCGTAAAACTCAAAGTCTCTGAACCAGCTAAATCTCACTCTGTGCTGAAAGACTCTCCTAAAACTCTGGCAGCTTTTATCTGAGTCGATGTGCCTTGAACAGAAAGTTTGCCATTCACTCAGACACTCAACCTTTGAGGAAATAAGGGTAGTATATCTTATAAGAATGACTTCACTTCACAAAAAAAACATCTCGTCTTTCCCATTTCCATTTCTGTTAACTTTTCTTTAGGTTTTATCTTTCTGGTAGACAAACATAGCACTTGAACTGCTGCAAAATGTTACTTGGTTCACATATGTACTCAGGAAAATACTTGAAGGGCTTTCATTTTTGTACAGATCATTCATGTTCCTATGTTGTGCAGCTGGAACCGTCATTTACAAATTGGGTAGGTGAGATATTTCAAAAACGATAGTGAGATAGTTTACCATTACAAAGATCAAAATACGTAAATGAAGGGAAACCTCTTTTTCCCCCCCATAGCCATATCCCAGTCTTATTACCAGCTCTATCCTTTTTTAGTTCCTGACCTTGAAATAACTCTCGGAGGAAGTTGTTGGGTTGCTTTTTTTAATAAGGAAACATTTAACTTTGTTCTTAGCAATGACATTTAAAAATAGAAATGATCAATATAATGTGCCACTGTTCAGTCAGAGATTTGTGCTTTATTTTTATTTTTATTTTTATTTTTATTTTTATTTTTATTTTAAGTGCCTTTGGGCTATGTTCATTTGAGTGAAAATGATACATTAAATATATAACTAAATCTGTAACTAGACTATAATTATAACGACATCTGTAACCACTAAGAAATTGCCTTTATTTGGAAATATTTTAATACATAAGTTTTACCAAAACCTAACCTAAAAAGGTGAGAATTTCCAAAATAGAAATATATTGTTTCTGTTAAAGATTATTTCTTTTGTGTGTATGTGCATGCTGGGCCTTGTTACAGTGCTCTGTTCTGCCTATAATATATGTTGTAATTCTGAAATATTCTTAGCCAAGTGTCTGATTTTTAGAACATCAGTAATTCCGCTGAGGTTGGTGGGACTTCTCATGTACTTAGACTTGGACACATGTTTAAGCATCATCTTCGGGTGGAGCCAAAACTTTATTCTGAGCAGTAACCATGTTAATAAGTTATTTAAACAACTGTAATCGATAACGTAGGGCCCAAGCCTACCACCCTTGTCTAGATGAGGAATCCTTTTTAATATCAGATAAATACTTTTGTTGGTATTTCCGGCATGTGGGGGAGGCAGAGGAAAGGGGGCGAAATAACTTTCATGAATAGTAATTGAGGGCTCATGCACCTGGGTTGTGTCCTGTTTCGGGCTGGTTTTCTTTCCAGCAGCCTGCACGTAGCGCTGGGCATTCTGATTGCATTATCCACACAGTCGACAGTTTTGTACGTAACGGACTTCTTTTTTTTTTTTTTTTTTTTAATACATCGGTGGCTGTTCCATGTGGTTGCACTTACTAGCAGCAAAACCCACCCTGTTACCTATTTACAAAGTGAATACGCTTCTGTGAAAACCTAATGGTGAAAAAATGTTACTTGGAGGTACTCAAGCTGAATTTCCCTTTGAAGTGAAATAAAGCCAAGTACGTGAATGTCAGCAAACTTGTTTATAGGGGCGGGTGGTAAAGCATACATTATTTAGAAGGTTGAGTCATGAGGCTGGTTGGGTTTGTCGTGTTACATCTGGCCCGTCAGTCAAAGCTGGGGCAGCTGCCGCCTGTTACTAGTGCTCTGGTGGGGCATTGTCCATCCATCAGCATTAGCAGCCAGCAGCCCCCGGTAGTTTTGTGACGAGCACTTCGCCGGGACCTACGCGCATTTTCTGTATTATTATTGCAACCACTTACAGTGCTCTTTTGAGACCAACAGAAGATGGTTTCATAGAAGGTCCGATATTTTTCGTATATAGGCTCATATTAGACAAAATATTTGAATAGTAATGGTTTGGTTTTAGTTTATGGAAAATAAAAATTTGTATTTAATATTATAAAAAATTTTGCACCTGTTTTGATATTTACTTTGTTTCCAAACCACCTCAGACTACTTTAAAAAGTGATGTCAAAAGTTGAAGTGCAATGAAAACAAAATTCAGTAAATCCTGAGAACAGTATCACCCACTGAATCTTTATTAATTTTTGTTGCATACAGATCTTTCATGTGGCAATGTATGTATGAAGAAAACAATGTGAAAATTGTATCTATCACTATTAAGTGCAAATATATGTGTTTGGGCTAACAGTACCCTTAAATTGTCATGCTTGCATTTGAATTCAGTAAAAAAAGTGGAAGTCCTGACAGCCAATTTTAATGGATGTCCTTCTTTTGGTGGAATTAGTGGACATCTTAGAGTGAAGATTTACTCTTGTGCTCAAAGATTAATTTTGTGCTTTACTGAAAGTCGGGTATTGCTTTCATTTTGCTCCTTCAAGTTCTATTTTCTCTAAAACAAATTTAATTTTGTATTTCAGTGCATATAACTTGTTATCGCTCACCACCTGAAATGATGCCAATTGTCAGGTTAAAAAAAGAAAACACCACCAAAAAAAAAAGCCACTGTGTCTCCTGCCAAAAGAAATACTCGCCACAGGTTTTGATAAAAGCAGAGCATGTATTTTTGAGGGGGGAAGTGAGGTTGAGTACTGGGGGCTTTTGCTTTCTTACGGAGCTGGAGTGTCTCCCACCACTCCCAAGCACAGGGCATGAACCTGCTGGTCAGCACTTCTTTTGTGGCTTGTAGTTTACACCTGTTGTGAAGCAGGATAAGGACAGGAAGGAGGGATCTCTTTTAGGAATTTGGAAAGCCTCTGGAGGACAGGGACAATAATTCTACCTGTCTGCTGTGGTGGAGAACACGCAAAAAAAGTCTGCTTCCCCTCAACAATAAGGAAAATGATAAAGCAGGGTAGAAGATGCTTATTCATGGTGAGATGCAGAGCAGGGCAGCAGGACAGATAACTGAAGTGTCTACTGAGAAAAGGACAAATTGCTTGCTTCAGTACAATGTAGCTCAGCTTCCATGAGCTGCATCCTCATTTTCATTGGTTTATATCCATTAAAGACTTGGTTTGCACTTTAAAGTCCTTCAGTAAAATAAGGACATTTATTCAGTGATAAATAAACATGGTCTAAGACATAATAACGAGTAGGGTCTGCATGTGAATTTTTCTCATCTATTCTCTGCGTTTCTCAGCATATGTGGCCAACATTGCTGAACTAAAAACCTCAGTAAGTGTATTCTGGTTTTCTTCTTTTATTTTAAAAAAAAAAAAATCACAAATCAAGATATATTTACATTAAAGTATTTCTTTTCAGCCTTTTTAGATACCAATCCAAATTTGTCTCAATCTGCAATGTGTGTGACAATAGGGAAGGATAAGGGTGTTTGTGTTGTGTAACTACTTTGACTTGATAATTTCTTAATTTCTGAATGACTAATTGTTCTTAATCATGAAGTTCATAGACAAGAGAAGTATTCTATGTAATGTTTTTCTTAAATTTGGTTAAAGATTCTTCATATTACTTTAATATTTTAAATGTTCATTGTTTTACTAAATTGTCATGCATTTTAATGAATGATTGTGACAATAAAAATGACTGTATTATAGTGTTATCTCGGTTATTTCTAGGGATCTTTCATGGTGAAAGTCATCTTTCAGTCACAGTCAGATTCGGTTTTAGCAAGAGGTGAAATCGTCGGTCTGAGATGTGATTTACATTTTAAAATTTTGCTTCTAGTTTTGTGATCTGTTCCAGGAGATACATGTACACAGATAGACTCTAAGTTTCGGTGTATGTGTCTGATCAGTGATGAGTTGAGAGGATATGCATTTGGGGAAACTGTTCACTGTTCATATTTTTTATCAGAAGTTTTGTTCATGCATCAATCCAATAGTAATTAAAACCCCTAAATATGGCAAAGATTCAGTTCCCATTAAAGGATGTTACAAATCTCTCTGTTTGAACTTCCCAGGTTTTTATCTTTCATTGGCGGAAACGCAAATGACATAGGAAAATCAGATATGCAACAGAAAGTAAATGCAGTCATTCAAAAGGAAGGACTGGAAGGCACAGCCAAAAGGCTAAATACGACAGTGCACACACTGCAGCTGATCGTTGATGGTCTGACTCAGCCTGAAGGCTTTGACATCCGAACAGGTAAACCTTTGTTTGAAGGTTGTAATCTCAGTTTGATGGTTCTACATACCAGTTTTAAAACAGCACGTTTTCTTCTTCTAAAGTTAGTAGTAGGTTTTCATGGACATGTAACTCCATTTCTCTTGAGCAAGGTAAAGGCTATATCATAGTCAGATGTTTCTTTCCAGCTCAGTAGGTAAGGAGTGTGAATCCTGTCTTAAATCATGGCATTTTCAGCTGTAGGAAGGGGAGTTGTATGGCTGTTAACAAATGAAATAGTTTCAATATGTTGACTCTATACTGATTAAATCTGTGTTGGCTCTCCATCACAAAGGGGAATGCTTAGGCCAACCTGAAACAGTAGTAATAAAGGTCTGTGGAACAGTAGTGTAGTAGTGTGTAGTTCTGCTCTTTTATTACACTAGTTCCTGGAGACAAGTGTAATTGGAGCACATGGCTCGTGACCTACCTTGGTTAAAACTTTGCAATAGTGCTGAACAGTTTGAGGTGGAGGGAAAGAAAGATGAGGTAAGCAATGAAGTAAAACATCTGGAGATGCTGTTGTTTAATGAAACTTACAGCTGGATTCTCTTTCAACAGCAAGAGATAAAGGTAGGCAGCAAAGAGGCAGGCTTGTAATAACAAATAATAAACTTATGCTTTAAAAAAAAAATGTTTGTCCCCCTTTTTTGGGTTCATTACTAGTTTCCTTGCAGATTTATAATATATGAAATTATAGTGATCTTGCAAATGTGTATTTTCTGCGTCTCCATTTGTTCTGGTGGTCTCGCATCTAAATCTAGTGGAAATACTCATTCTACTGATCCAGTACATTCAGTATTACTGTAGAATGACTCTGTGACTGGAGTAGGCAGCCTAGTAGCCTTGTATATCTGTAATTCATTGTCTTTGTCACCCTGCTAATGACTGCCAGTGAGGAATTGCATCACATCTAACAGGGATCAGGCAGATTGAATGGTTTTTACTCTGCTTTGATTCAAAAAGATTAAATTCCCTTGTTATTCCCAACAGTAGAGATGTGGCGTTAGGGAATTACAGACAAACTGTAGCTTTCCTATGTATCCTCTAAAATTTAATTGAAATTCTATGGTGTTTATTTTTCCTGAATGATTTTAGTACAAAGGAAAATGTGAAGAATTATATGGGGAAAAGGAAAGAATAGAATATTTTAACCGTATTATTTAAAAAAATCTTTTTCTGACCAAGATCTTGCAAGGCAAGAAATAGTCTTTTTAACGTTAAAGTTGAACAGCTAATCAGGTAACTGTAATGAATCTGCCAGGATGGGGGCAGGGAACAGGTTTGCAGACATTTTAAGATTCCCATCATTGCTCTGAAACTTCTTGTGCTCCTTGCCCTGAATGGCTGTTTGGTTGCTTTTTTCATTGAAGGGCCACTGCATAGTATAATGTTACAAAAGGATTACCCATTTTGGACTTGAGCAATTAGGTACATTCCTTCAGTACAAAATTTGATGTCATTCAAAGCCTATTGCTGCATTTGCCAGCTTGTGTACTCAATTTGAGTTTGATCCGGAGCCTGGTGAATTACAGGCTAATTGGTTTCCAGTGTATTTTAGCTATAAACTTGTTCAGGCTGTATTTTATTTCGCTAACACAAATGTAGGAAAATGGTTGCAATCCTGATTTGGTGATGCTCTCTGTGGAAAGTCTCAGTCCTATCATATCTTGGAAAAGGTGAAACAGCAGTAGGAAAAGGTTGAAAGGGAAGTTGTTGAGATGACAACTCCAGGAGCAGAAAGTAGTAAGCCAGTAACAAGAGAGTTTAAAAGATCTGTCTGTGCCATTAAATGCAGAATGCGAACTTTATCCATATCGTGTCATGTCATGGGAAGCAGTTGTTCATGTGGTGTCATGGTGCAGATGAGCAGCAGGCCTGAGAACAGTGCATTGTTGGCTTTTCTCTTCAGTATGTGATGAGACTGAGTATTCACCTTCCTGTATACAAATTTGTGTAGGAGTAGAATTTTATGTGTAATTTATGTAGCTCAAGTAAGAGTTATCTCAAGCCTTTTGTCCCTAGCTCCAAGAAAATTTAAAGAATCTTTCAGTCACTCACCAATATTCTACACGCTTATGATCCCCTTGTGGTAGTTTCATACTGCAGAGTTCACTACACTTATTACTCCATTCGTCATAGTCTTTTGAAGTGATTCATGAAGAACAGAAGTTAGTTGTTTATCATAGATGGGTCTTTATTTAAATAATGTAATGAAGCAGTATTTGGGACCTTAGAGCTACCTTGGGATGACTACTGAATTAAAAACAATCAACTGGAAAAAACCCTTAGAAAATAATGCAAGCTTTTTCTCCAGTGTCTTATTTTTGTTTCTTGTTTCTTATAACAGATTTTGATAAACCTGACTTCAAGAGAAGCATAGTCTGCTTTGAAGATTTAAGTGTTGGTACTGTTCTGACTGGAAAAGTTGAAAATGCAACACCATTTGGAGTTTTTGTTGATATTGGTGTGGGAAAAGCAGGTTTGATTCCAGTGCGAAACATAACAGAAGCAAAACTTTCTAAAATGAAGAAGAGAAGAAGCCTGGGGTTAGGTCCTGGAGAAAGAGTGGAAGTTAAAGTACTTAATGTTGATATTCCTCGATTGAGAATAACGTTGGATCTTATTCGTGTTTTATGAGTGTTTTTTATGATTGAGCCTTCATTTTAAAGGTTAAGTAATGTCAGCAAGGTTCTGGAGATTCAGGCATTTAATGAGTGTTGAAAACGAACGAATTTTGAAACTTTCAACCTTGCTTATTTTCCTTTTTTCTTTTTTTTAATCTAACAGTTTTTCCACATTTCTTGAATCCTTTCTGTTAATAATTGTTGGAACAGTTTATTGGATTACCTTCAAGCAACCTTGTTATTTTGTCTGCAGAGCAAATGAAATTCCAGTGAACTGTCAGACAGATCTCTTATCTGTTCTGTCTGTGCAAGATTTTCTGTCTCAATCTTTAGTCAGTATTGCACGAGCAGACACATCTACTGCTCACCTTCAAACAACAGCCATTCAGTTTGCCTGTTTTCCAGTTGAGAGTCTAAAAGAGGATACCTAGTTGTAGAAAAAAGTGATCTTTTTAAGTTAGTTGGTGATGACATCGCTTCAAAAGTAGACTGAAAAGAAGAGCATCTGCTAATACTGTTGATGGTTCAGAAATATTCGGCTTTAATTTATTTGAGCAACATTATTAGGAGGTCTGTTTACCTGTCTTATTATTGCTTGTTCAGTTATCATTGATTAACACACTTGGATATACCTTGGGGTTTAAGGAACTTTGCTCAAAGGTGTCAAAAGACATTTATGTTGTTCTATACTTGTGCAAAATAAAAACATTTCTGGCCATCTTTTCTCAGTGTACTGGTTCTACAGGTGATTTAACAGTCCTAGTTCTCTTTCTTTCCAACATGTGCTCCATCAGTAACACTGCAGCTTAAGGATGCAGCTTGTGAGGATGCATTTATCTGACCTTCTGAATGCTATGCACTTTCCTGAGCTTTAATACTGGACTACAGCCCACGGCCTGATGTTGTTCCGGATTTAATAAAATAGTTCTAGTCTGTTTTGGACTCCTTTAACTTGACATTAATTTTTTTCCCCTCTTTGATATCATGTATTTTTCTGCCTGTGGAGAACAATTTTTCAACACTTGTCTTCACACACTATGCTTGTGAAGGCATAAAAAGCTCCATAAAAAACTTTTTGCTGTGTGTGGATGCTCACAAAGCTTTTCTAGACTTCTGTTTTAATAAGACTGCTCATTATGTCCCGCTAGGAGTGCCTGGCATATGAGGTTTGTTTCTTCCACCTAGAGACTCTTTGTTTTGGTGGTATATCAAAGGGTTTACCAGTTTGGCCAAGTTTGCAAAGGACAGGCAATAGTATAGCGGCAGAAGAGCCTCCAGCAACAGCAGATGTATGTGGCCTTTCCAGGGAAATTTTGGTGTATTGGACGTTTATTCCTTTGAAGTCATCAAACTCGCCTGTAAGTTGGCAGAAACTCCTGTCTTTAACAGATGAGCAGAGACAACACCTATAGCGAGTATCAGCATCTTTGACGAGGTTTCTAACTACAAATGTCCAAACAGCTGTTGGCACAGAAACTGTGTATTAGTTAGGAAGAGGTTGGTACCATTTAATCTCCCAGCTCTGTGCTTTAATTTTCAAAATTAAGAGCCTGCTGTAGACAGTGTATTTTGGAGATTATGGAATCATTTAGCAGATGGAAAAAAGGGGACACATCTTACTAGCTTCACTGCATTTGTCTAACAAAGAAAAAAAGGACCGTTCTCTATGATGTGAAGGTCAGCATGGCTTGGAATTATGTTTCTCGGGCCTTTTGAAACTTTCCTGTAATACTTCTGCAAAGTAGATTTTGTTGATATGAAATTAGAAACTGTGATACCGTGTTACTGTCTTTGAAAACACAGATGCAAAGCAGACAAGCTAAGATTATTTTTTTTCTTCTGCAAGTGATGTGTTCACTGATAATGCTGCAGTATTTTCTGCTATCTCCATCAGTAGAATTATCTAAGTTCTGCTGAGCTTTATATACGGTCTCTACAGTATCAAAGCACTTAGGAAATGAACTGAATTTGATTGGCCTTCTCTAAGAAGGAGATAAACTTGATCTTCTCCTGAAGCTCATTTCAATGGGTAAGATGACGAGTATTTTCTTGTACTATTTCATTTGTTACTGAAATTCATTTGTTAATCTTTAATATCATGAGGACTGTAGCATCTTCTGCATTTTTGTGTATATCTCTTGGATGATCATAGAATTCTCTAAATGAAAGACATCTCCTTGAGACTGTTTTTCTCACAGTTAACTCACAGGAGGCTTCTTGCTTACTCAGAGGACTGACCTACAAATCAGCTTATGTACTTATGAGCTAGTTTCGTTTCTTGTTAGCGGAACGCAGAAGTTTATTCTGTGACATCACAGGGACTACTGGAAAATGTAATCTCTACCTCTGAATTTTTTTAATCACACCAAAATGGGAAGTTTATGACTATTAATGTCTTAAATGTCTGCAGCTCTGCAAATGTAATCCCATTATTTGTCAGCTAATTCAGTGTCTTAACTACTTCCCACAAAAATGTTTTTTCTTTATAAGTTCCTTTTTTTTTTTCTTTGCCAGAACACAGCCATTATAACAGCCTAAGGAGAGTCTAACAGAATCACAGGGGTTGGAAGGGACCTCTGGAGATCATCTAGTCCAACCCCCCTGCCAGAGCAGGGTCACCTAGAGCAGGTTGCATAGGATGGCATCCAGGTGGGTTTGGAATGTCTCCAGGGTCAGAGACTCCACCACCTCTCTGGGCAGCCTCTTCCAGTGCTCTGCCACCCTCAAAGGAAAGAATTTTCCTCCTCATGTTTAGATGGAACTTTCTGTGGTCAAGTTTGTGCCCATTACCTCTTGTCCTATCACTGGGCACCACTGCAAAAAGACTGGTGCCATCCTCCTGGCACCCTCCCTTTAAGTATTTATAAGCATTGATGAGGTCCCCCCGCAGTATTCTCTTCTCCAAGCTAAACAGACCCAAGTCCCTCAGCCTTTCCTCATAAGAAAGATGTTCCAGCCCCCTAATCATCTTTGTAGCCCTGTAGGATGAATAGTTGTTTGTATGACCACCTCAGTTTTTGTCAGATCCTTGTCTGGAGATTTTAAAAGTTTTCCTCTTGAACTTTCAGATTTCTGACATCAAAGCATCAAGACTGTTTTCTCTAATTCATCTCCCCCTTTAGTTTCTGAACCGAGAAAAAATTACTGGCTGGGTGCTTTTACCTATTTGAGATGCTCTTCATGATGCAGTCCAATCTTTGGAACAAATTCTGTAATGCTTAATGGTGATGCCTCCAAGATTTAAAACAAACAAACAAACAAAAAAAAACCTGCTTCATTCTGATCTTACCTAAATGCTTCAAAGTACAATTTCTCAGGGGAAGAATTAAATATGAGTCTTTAAGTCTCACTAAAAATTTTACTTTTGCCTTAAGCTGTAGATTCCAAAGCATCTACTCAACGTTCCACCTCTCCACAAGAGAATCCAGCCCATTGATCTTAGCTGACAATCTGCTTTTATAGTCCCACCCTCACTCAAATAGTCTGGTATTTTGCAATCGCCTTCCTCCGATATACAGACCCATAAGAAGAGCTTCTAAAGATTTCCTGTGCTTTAGATGTTACACAAAGGAGAAGAATTCTTCTACCAAACAAGATGGGACTTGTATGCCTGGCTGTAGTAATGCGAATCAAGAGTTTAAAAGAAGCCATTTGTTTTGGTTTTATATCTGCCTCAGGCAGTTTTAGACAGCATATATCAGTTTTCCAGAAACTTGTCAACCTCAAGAATGATTTAGTATGCTGTTAAACATAATAAAATCAATAGGAAAACAAATAGAATTTCCATGAGGAGCAGACGGTTGGAGAAGCTTGTCCATATGGCATATAGACATGCTGGAATTTAGGGCTTTGTGGGGTACTTGCGTTAGAAAAATTGCATACTGAATGAAAGTAATGCATAATTCAGGAGAACAAATAATCTAACAGCTTTGTGGTAGTGCATCTTGAACTTAGTGTCTGTATTTATTTAACAACAAATACACTTAGAAACTCTATGCCTGGAAGCTACAAACCAAATATGACTCATATTTACCTAATTTTAAAGCTTTTTATAAGGAGCCTCCCCCGCTCTGGAGTGCTGAGTTCTTGGTTCAGCCTGAGCAGCACCTTTCCTTTTCTAGCCTTCCTGAGGGTAATTTATGTAGCTACTTGGCTTTGCTTAAGAACATACAACTTCAAGACTATCAGTCCTGTAAGAAAGTGGAGGGAACCAGTTGGTTACGCCAGTCCATGTTACCCTATGTCACTCCCTTTTGTTCAAGGTTTCCTAAAGAGTTGTGAGGGAGTTTGTGTGTGTGGTGGGGGGGGGTGGGGGAACATGAAAAAGCTAGGCAAGTCAGTAATTACACTCCTCCCCACTGGAGACCTTCCAGAGGTTTGAGAGCACCTCGGTTTACTGATCCCAACTGTTCTTCACCCTCCTCACAAGCATGTAGAAGCCATAAGTGTTTAGAAGTGTTTCATCTTGAGAAATCCTTGTGAATCCAGACTTCATAAAGCTTCACAAGTAACTGATATGTCTGTGTTTCTTACAGCAAAGCTCAGTGAGTAGTTTCTAGAGAACTTTGGTTGCCTGTTTCCAGTTGAGACTCTAAATGGTCCCTTCAGTGGATGTTGCAACTGTATGCTGGCTACAGGTACCTCCTGCCAGGAGGCTGTTGAAGAGTGCTGCTTACTTAGATGTGTCTCTGGGAGCTGATCAGTCACGTCCATCTGATCTGTGTTGGAACTTTGGTTGAGTATTTTTCAAGATGGACATAAATGAGTCACTCGTGACAGGTCAACCTGTTCCCGCAGAGATTTTCTGCTGGCAATTTCTGGAAAGCTAGAGTTGAAGAGCAAATCATAAGAAGTCTGCATATTGCACCACAGCTTTACTACAGCTTCTGCAACTTGGAGATCAACAGTCAAAATTCTTCAGTCTGGGAGGCACCAGTGCTGAACTATTGATTCTGTGTGAGCTTTACAATGGGGCTTGCTGCTGTTAATCAATCTGCTGTTTTCCATGCTGTTCCTGTAGCTGTTAGGTCTCCCCTGAGCATGTTCTAGCTGCATCAAGAATCTTAAGAGGTTCTCCACTCTTTGGAAGTGAGAGAGGACTGGCGACCACGCCCAGAGTGGGATGGCTCGCATCCCACTGAGAATTTTAAATCTAACTGAAAGTTAAGGATAAAGCACTGAAATCTCATCTCACCCGCTCTCTGTGCCTGACTAGGAGCTAGCAAGCTTTTTAATTAGTCTGCTTACTCCTTGTTTCACTAGTTAAGAGCTTTTACCTTATTCAGCTTCTTCTAAAATTGAAGATTAAGGCATGCTTAGCACAGCAGTCCAATTAATATTATTAGAAACTTTTGTTTGTTTTTTCTCCCTCTCTTATTCTCCTCCACAAGGAGCAACAAAGAAGGGAACACTTAATGAGCTGAGGAGCCACATGGTTTCTTTAGCTTTATTGAATCTGGTTGAGTTCAGGCTTTTATTTGCGGAGAGGTTGGTTGTCTTCAAGTAATCAGGAGACCACCACCTCAGAAAAGTTAATCAAAGTGTTATTTTCTCCTCATCTTACAGATCCATTTATCCTACTACACGTGTATGTTACTAAATGAAAAGTGTGTTCAGTGTGCAAGCAGCTAAGCTGGAGTTTTGCATTCTCATATCTCATGCATCATCAGTCATGTTTCTCGTGAAGACTATGCCTTTATTGGTGGTCAAGCAGTGAATTTTTTTGCGTGTGACTCACGATGAGGTATGTGGAAATAATATCATGAGAAGAACTATTATGCTTGTGGGTCATTTACAAAGACTGAATAGAAGTGAAATCTTAGGAAAGTATTTTCACCTCAGAATTTAATGTGTGGAATAGCTTGGCAGAGAGCAGAAACTGCCACATACCAGAGGCTGTATATTGGCACCATGACTGCTTTTTTGTGTGATGAGGAGAGGCAGGGGCAGGAAAGGTGAAATGGAAGGATTTGGGGAAGAACATCCTGGAGATGTAAATGGTTTTATGGGAATGAAGTTAAAATGATGAAATACGAATGGTAGTAATGTAATGGTAAGGTAGTGATAATGGAATCTGAGCCCGGTTATCTCCCTGTGCCTCACATGAAGGTAAAAAGAGTAGGGATAAGTATTTATCATAGCTAAAGGAAATTGCATATTACATATCGGAGCCTATTGCTACTAAAGAGTAGTATGGAACCATTTGGCTTCAAGTGGGAGAAACACAAAGTATGAGCTGTTAATTGATTTGCTTCTCATTTCTCAGTGTTGCTGTTTCTAGCTACTTTATTACGAGTGGATCAATCCTGGCTCATCAGCACTTCTGGCTGAGAGAGTGCAGCTGTTATGCATAGCATATGTGTCGTCTCTTGACACAGGGGGTGGGATTGTTCCGGTGCCATGGGCAGTTGCAGCCACAAGAATTTTTACTCATACCTAGTGGAAAGAGTCCTTGAAACACTATGGACCTGTTGGAGTTGGTCATGAAGATGATCAGAGGGCTGGAGCACCTCTCCTATGAGGACAGGCAGAGCGAGTTGGGGTTGTTCAGCCTGGAGAAGAGAAGGCTCCAGGGAGACCGTATAGAGGCCTTCCAGTATCTGAAGGGGGCCTACAAGAAAGCTGGAGAAGGACTTTTTACAAGGGCGTGTGGTGATAGGACAAGGGATAATGGCTTCAAACTGGAAGAGGGTAGATTTAGATTAGATCTCAGGAAGAAATTTTTCACTATGAGAGTGGTGAAGCCCTGGAGCAGGTTGCCCAGAGAAGTTGTGGAGGCCCCATCCCTGGAAGTGGTCAAGGCCAGGTTGGATGAGTCTTTGAGCAACCTGGTCTAGTGGGAGGTGTCCCTGCCTATGGCAGGGGGATTGGAACTAGATGATCTTTAAGGTTGCTTCCAATCTAAACCATTGTGTGATTCTACGACTACAGTTTGTCATAGCTTTCTTTGATCCCTTGAAGTTAGTGTGCCACTATCTTTAGTGTACAGGGATAGATGCAGAGCCAATCAGAAGCTGAAAATCACAGAAAATCCAACTGTTTGTATAGTGGGTAGAACTTTTTTCCAACAGCATACAGCGTTGGTGATTTAAGATCTGCACTGGTGATTAACTTTTTCATGCAAGCAAGTGCTTGTTAGCTTCTAAAGAAATTAAATCTTTGCTTACTTGAAAGATCATCTCTCCTGGTGTGCTCCATGGCTGAGATAGTTATTCAGTTTTAAATTTGAGCATGTTCTCAGGTTGTTGTCTCTTATGGACTGTCTAGTTTAGATTTCATCCAAAGTAGCCCAGGTATGTGAATCTTCAATTTGTTTTATGACGCCTTGTGTTTTCTGGGACACACAATGAGTAATAACCTAGGAGCTGAAAGAAACATCTTTCATGTTTGCTGTTGGCGGACTATTAGTTCATTGTGTGTCATGATGTGTGGGCACTATTCATGGAAGGAAAGGGCAGGTGGTAAAGCTTATAAAATGAAAAAAACTTTCAAAATTACATAAAAGGAAAACGTTTGCCTGGCAGTAGGAAATCCTCGACAGTCTCTGTCACAGTCTGTTTCCCGCATTTCAGAGTATTAAGCTTCTCACTTGGATCAAGTTACAGTAGTGTGTTTCTTGGGGAACCAACGTCACTTTGCATGCCTTCCATTGCTTGCAGACTTTGCTGGACCAGTGACAATCTGTCCCTTTTTAGAGACCAGAAAACAACAATTAAAAAAATCCCTCCTATGGGACTGGAGCTTCAGCTCATCTCTAAAACCAAGATTGCCCACAGTCAAAACCCTCTGAAACAGTTCTGCTCCTTTTCCAGTTGTGAGAGGAGTGGCTACCTCAAGTCTTCTCTTGTCTTTGTTGAACAGAATATCACTGATTTATCATTATTTCTCTATGCTAGTCTTTTTTTCCCTTTTCTCGTCTTCCCCGCCCCCCCCAATGCTTGCAGTGAGTTATTTACTCGTAGGTAAACGAGAGCACTGCAGAGCTTTATTTTCAAATGTAAGTACAATTTACAATTTCATTATTTCAGCATACATTCTATGTCCTTTAAATGTAATTTGTATCTGGGTTTGTTGTGAGAAATACTGGAACATTTTCCTTATAATCAGGGTGACAGTTATGGTATTAACTGATTTGGTGGTTATCAGATCACAACCATGTGGGAAGGCGTAACTCTCTACAGACTGTCTCTGTTCAAGGAGAACTTCTTGGTATTGTATGATCTTTAAATGTGGGGAAAGGTAATAAAGGATTGGTGCTTAAATTCACAAATCAGGCTCTTGAAAGTTGGGAAGTGTTTAAGGGTGTCCTTTGGAGTGCCCATCCTCGGCAATAAGCGAGGCATGGGTTCCACAGGAGATGTCTTGTGTGATTACCCCATCTGAGGCAAGGCAATGGTGTAGTGCATATCTATAGCATAACTATAAGAGGCCAAGGATAAGTATAATGGTGCTTGACTTTGCAGCCTAAAGGAAGGTCTTTTTCCACAGATGTTATAATGTCCTTTCCTGGCTTGTTCTTTAAACAAGAGACTAAAAAGTGCTTAGGAGCAGAAGAGTAGGACATCAGTCCTGAGTCCAGCTTCCACTGGGTGCAGTCTCCTCCTATCACAGACATCACGCGACAGGATCCCTTTCATAAGCTTATAGAGTCCCTTTTTAAAACCTGTTTGGCAATGTTACCCAACAGAAGCTAATGATTCTGCATATAAAAAAGAAATAAACAGGGGAGATCCCAAACAAACTTAGACCCACTGTCAGTGAACTGGGATTTCAATTGTATCCCAACAGGAGTATGACTGTTCAGATGGGATTTACATGAAGGTGGCATGTTACGGTACAGGCGAAGCTGCGTTTCAGTAGTATCGGCTTCCCTGTCAAATCTACAGAAGCTAACAATGTGGGCTGTAAAAGTAGTGTTAATTACAACATTAATGTTGTTAGCATTTCAAACTGAAGCTTTGCTGGTCATAATAAAATGAGGGACCCTGGCCTTGGAGGCGGACTTTGTTAACTTTGCATTGCGTGTAAGCAATTACAGCATTCCAGGAGCTCCTCTGTATCTTGATGACTATTAAAAAAAAAAAAAAAACAAAAAGAAAAAAAAAAGTATAATTGTAGATGAAAAATGAACTCATTGCAGAACAAAAATATAAATATGTATGACATCTTTGTTCCATTATTTCATTTCTGTTTGTAAACAATGTTCATAGACAAATCTATTTTGTATATTTCTGGCTAATTGCTGGCAAGATAGACATAAATATGTCTAGGAATGGACATGCAATAAACTATCCAGAGCTTTTAAAAAAAAAAAAAAGTATTTTGGTGGTTTTAAAAATAGGATGGTTTTGGTCAGTAGATCTTCACTCTGCAGATCATCAGATCAACGTTCCAAGTAACGCTTGTTGACATTTCATTTGGTTGAGGGTACAGGTTCATAGTTTTTTACTGGTGCAGAAAGCAGAGACAAGGTTTTGGGTTTTATTTTCCTAGAGCTATTTATGGGAATTACTTATTTAAAGTGTTAATTACATGAAGATGCGCCTTGGCAACATCTACTCTAGACTCTCTGGGTGACTTTTCTAAATTTTTCTTTGATCCTCCCAGTGGCTTTAGCACTTGTAAAATTCTGATGTTGCGTACTTCTCCTAATAGCATCCTAAGGGAGCAAAGCTTGTCTCACCAGCAAAAATATAAAACGGGGCGGGGGTGAAGGCAAGAGGCACAAGTGTACTGTGTTATTTAGGTGTGTGCAGTGTTCCTACTGTATCCTGCAGAAACACCTTTGTTATGTTTTCATTCAAACTCAGCTAAACAGTACTTCACTAACATAATTCTTGAAGGAGCTTATACCAAACAGAATAGGAAAATTTTAGTAGGTAAAATGTTATCAATAGAACAGAGCTTGACTGTTCATCATGTCTGGTATATATTGCTTTGTCTAACAACTCGCCCCAGCAGGCTTACAATTGTGCCCTCTCTGAAGACCCTCCCAGCTGCAAGACCTGATTGACGGAATCTGTGGGCAGATGCACTTGCCAAACTCCAATAAAGATGGGGCCTTGGGAAAATCTAAGGCAATTATTGACGGGCAGCAATCCACTAATCAGACAATTTCAAAATTAATCCCACAGTCCCTTACTGTATTAGCTTTCCTTCTTGTTTGTATTTATACAGCAAATTCATGACTTCAGTGAATACTCTCCCTTCCAGCCCAATTATGTCTCTCTGAGGGTATTAAATTAAAAACAGAAGAAATATTGAAAGTGGCTTGCAATTAGTTTCTTTAAAAGGTGGTATGGCACTTGCAGGCTGGGGTTCTTAATATGATGCTCGATAATAAAAGTAAACAGGATTTTTTTTCATCATGCAAGCAAGGCAAGTATTCCTAATATGCCTTGTTATAAAGAGGGCTATATATAATGAGAGAAAAACATGATTTGATTTTGGAGTTTAATTATATTTCCATAAAATTCTTCTAGAGTAACTGACAAGTCCACAGTGTCTCCAAATAACATAAATAGATTTTGGGTTGTGCATTTTGATTTATCTTTCCCTTGTTTTATTTTGATCACTTTATAATACAAAATTGCATTGCATTTGATTGTAACCTGCCTTGTAAATGAAGACTGATCCAAATAGAACGTTTCTTTCACGTAGAAATGAAATATAGAACCAACTTCATGGGGTAACAGTTTAGACGTGAGTCACTGCCTAGAGCCCTTGGTCGTGTACAGTGTGTCTCTTTCTTTTAAAATTTGGAATTCTGTATTGAGTACTTGCAGCGGGTGAAGGAACTGAAGGCTGAAGAGTTATCTTTGCAGATCTGAACCTGACTGTAGATTTTCCTTTTTTATTGTCAAAAACGGGCAACCAAAGAGAGACATCACTTTAAAGGCATTATTTTGCATCTTTGCACTGCAGATGGCTATTGGCTTAGGTAAGAGCACTGTGCATTTGTACTGTTTCCTACGTGCAGTAGGAAGCATATCATGTTATTTTTTGTTTATTACTGATCAGTTTGATTTCAAGTACAGAGGAATGGGGGGGGGAAGCCAATCCACTTGGCAGTCAATGAGTAAACTCAGCATACACATGGGTTGGAGTAGATGGTACAGTGCAAACTGAAAAGTGTAGAAAGTATTTCCAAGTTGAGAAATATGTGGGGCAGAGCTTCAACTGGAGAGGCTTAGGGTCCAGCCCTTCCTGGGTAACTTTGATGGGTTCAGCCAATTTCTCTGGATCTCAGATTTCTATCTGTACACTGCCTTGAATGGATGCTGGGGGGGG